>JAEVFN010000041.1:281647-691647 GCA_030449075.1 Murraya paniculata
TCAACCTGTACTTTGATCCTGACCTGCCACGCCTAATCACAAGCTATGAGCTGTCTCACAATGAACTATTCGAACAAAAGCCAAATACACTCTTGAGTGGCCATAGTAGTTGCTATGTACTCAGCTTCACAACTGGAAAGAGCAACAGTCTTTTGTTTTTTGCTACACCATGAAATTGCAACTGAACCTATAATGAAACAATTCCCAATCGTGGAGTGTCTATCATTCACATCACTAGTCCAATCTACATCAAGAAAACCACTCAAAACAAAAGGTGTATGTTGTTTGTACATTAACCCAAAGCTCAAAGTGCCTTTCATAATCTGCTTTGATGCAGTAAAATTACACTCAAATGGTTTATCCATAAACTAAGAAATCACTCCAACGAAGTATGCAATATCTACTCTTGTGATAGTTAAATAAAATAAACTACCAACAAGTTGTCAGAAAAGTGTTGCATCTTCCATTGGGCATTTGACGACTTAAAATCACAAAAATCAAATATTGAGCAATCTTACCATGCCAAGCACGTGGAGCTTGTTTGAGGCCATACAAAGCTTTCTTGAGCCTACACCCGTAGTCAGGGAACTCTTTAGAAACAAATCCATGTAGCTATTCCATGTAAATATTAGGATTTAGCTCCCAATAAAGGAAAGCATTCTTGACGTCTAGTTGCCATAATTTCCAACTTTTTGTTGCAACAAATGAAATGATCGTTTGAACTGTTACCATTTTAGCAATAGGGCTGAAAGTCTCCTCATCATCATGACCATACCGCTGAGAAAAATTGCGAGCAACAAGACGAGGTTTATGCCTATCAATTGTACCATCTGCCTTTTTCTTCAACTTATAAACCCATTTGCAATAAACTAAATCAACATCTTTTGGTTTTGGAACCAACTCCCATGTGCAGTTTTTTTTTAAGGCTGAAATTTCTTCCTTCATTGCTTCTTCCTATTAGAAAGAACTTTAGCTTTATTGTAAGATTTAGGCTCACCTTCACATGCATTTCCAATGAAGAAACAAGAGAAAACAGAGGACTAGTTTAGCTGAACTTTATAGTCAGTTAAATAATGAGGTAGCTTTCTTTGTCTTGATGATCTTTGAATCACTCTACCAAAAGTCTCATCTTGTTGGATGTTTTCCCCAGATGAAGAAATATTGCTCCCCCTTTCACTGGATGCAGCATCTTTACAAAAAGTGCAAGATCAATTTTGCCTTCAGGTTGACAAGATGACACTTCATCAAACACCACATCATAGGAAACCATAGTCTTCTTTGTTTTTGGATCCATACATCTCCAACCTTTCCTATGAGTATCATAACCAACAAAAATACAACGTCTAGCTTTTGGGTCAAGTTTAGTTCGATTATTTTTTAATATATGAACATAACCCAAATACTCAAAAATAACTCACATTGAGTTTATGATGGTACAACACTTTAAAAGGAGATGATACTTTTCTTGACCATGGAGGCAAATGATTAACAACACTACAAGCTGACTGAATACCTGTTGCCCACAGTTCTCTTGGTAGATCCTTTGCATGTAGCCATGACAAGCACATGGATATAAGATGTGCCAACTTGCACTCAACAACTCCATTTTGTTGTGGAGTCTTTGGACAAGTCATTTGTCATTGAATCCCATGTTCCCCTCAATAATTTTGAAATTGTTCAAACATATATTCTCCTCCATTGTCAGTACAAAAAAACTTTATTGGAACCCTGAATTCTTTCTCCACATCCTGTTTGAATTGAATAAATTTGGATAAAGCCTTACTTTTGTGCTGTAAGAAATAAACCCATGTGAATCTAAAAAAATCATCGACCATAATCATCACATAATGGCAAACAGTATAGCTAGAGATTATTGTTGATCCTATGAGATCTGAATGAATCAGTTGGAAGACAGCAGAAGCTCTATTCTCGGAATTTGGGAAGGGAAGACGGTGAGATTTTCTATACTAACAACTAAGATAAACTACATCATGATGAATTTCTTTAAACACAAGAATACAATCGAGCATGCCAAAGTGCTGCACTTGCATTCTAGTTGTCCTTTTCAACATATGCATCACTTGCAGACAAAAACATATAATGACTCCTTTCTTTGTCTAGTAAATAAAACATTAACAGCAATATGCTTTATATTAAAAAGGATTTGTACATTATCTAGACCAAAAAGAACATACCGCCCAGAATCAATAATTTGAGAAATTCTTCGAGACTGGAACATGATAAACATATTTGAAAAAAAAAAAACTCTGTCATCCAAGCTACCTTTTTAAAATGACCTTCTTTCATCACAGGATGAATTATCTATTGTCACAATGACTCTTTTCCCACAATGCGGAGGAACATCAGAAATAAAGCAGCATTCCCTGTTGCATGATGAGAACAACCAGAGTCAATGATCCATTCTTTGTTGTAGTCAATAGTAGCACTAACATCTATAGGTGCATTAGTCTGGTGCACAGCAGAAGTGACACTAGCTGGTTGATTAATAACTTCAATGGACAAACATTTCTCCCAATTTGGTTGTTTTAATTCATTACTTTCATGTGCAACATTTGCTCTTACTTAATCCAATTTAACACGATAGTTTGGTTTGATATTTCTTAGTTCTCCACACTAATTACATACCACTTTCACCTGGCAATCACACTTAATGTGTCCTTGCTTCCCACATCTATAATAGCCCTTTGATTTGCCCATGGAATGCCTTTCAGTTTTGGATTAATCAGTTGATGCCTACTTGGAAGAAAATTTCTTTTTCTCTTGGTCTTTGGTGTATAAAACATCCTCCATCTGTGAAATAGACCTGCTACTGTTGATAGCTTGTTTCTGTATGGCTTCTTGATTTGAGACCAAGTTTTCTAACTCAATGATCAAGGGTTGATTTATCCACTCTTGTACCGAAGAGATGAAAAGCATAAAACTCTTTTCGCAAACCTCGAATAAGATAACGATGCAAACGTGCATTAGTGACAAGCTCTTTCGTGTCAAACTCTGAAATTTCATAACACAAACTTTTAATTTTTAGAAAATATTCTTAAATTGAAAGGCTACCTTGAGTCATCCCAGCAAGTTCATTCTCTAGATACTACAGCCGCATTATGTTCTTCTTAATGAATAGTCTTTCAAGCGTCTCCCACACTTGTTTTGGTGAGTTTACATCACGAACATACTCTATCAACTTTTTACTTATAAATGCCCGAAAAGCAAATAAGCTTTGCCACACTTGATATTCCATTTTAGACGCAACTTAGCATTTTGGGGCTTAGCCCCTAGAATTTCTATTTCATCACCAGAGATAGGACTCCATAAAACTTGCCCTTATCGATAGGCTTCCCTTCAAAGCTTACAATAATTGTAGTTGTTACCAACAGGCTTCTCATTAGAGGTATGAGATAAAACACTTCCACCATTCATCCTTACCGAGTAATAAAGTCGAACACTTGGTGGGCAACCAAGCTCTGATATCATGTAACAAAAACAAATAAGTGCAACAAATTTATCTAGATACAAAATAAAGAAAATTGAAGTGTAGCTGTTATATGATTCAATCTGACAGTCCAACTTCAATTTATAATGAAAAAAATACTCTAAAATATCTCAACTAACTTGACTAGAAAGCAAAAAATGCTCCTAAACTTATTCAACAAGCAAATACCATAACTGACTCCTAGATAAAAAGAAGACTAACAAACTTATTAACTTGTTCGTTCAAATAAAATAAGAGTAGTAATTTAAAACTAAAGCTATACCAGTAAGTTGCTACACTAGTTTATCACACATTTATTTCCTTAAAGATTTTAATACAGATGGCTAATTAAAGAAAATTACTTAAAAATCATTTGGCCAAATCTCTTGGAGGCCTGCAAAGGATGTCTATGAAGATAAAAATTATATATTTTACCCGATGATCGAGAAGGTTATGCTAGTGGGGGCCTACACAACATGTCTATAAAATGGTATACTTAGGGTCCTACAAAACAATTGATAAATTTGGTTTATATGTTTATCAAAAGGGTTAGATAGAAATTGATAAATTAAGTATTTTCTTTGATCAAGTTATAATATCTAACATTCAATTTAAAAAATTAATTTATTAAGTAGAAAGACCTATCTTACATCTAAATTCAAGTGACTGTCCTTTATTAGTCAATATCAAAGACCACTCTAACACCTTCACAAATATCACCGCAACATGAGTTAAAATAGAAGCACTATTACTTATGGGAAAGTAATAGCATGTGCAGATACTCCTACCACCATAGACCTTGTTTTTATTTTTTAGTAGAAAATATAGCTTTCATAAGATTAAACTGAAAAGAGTGACATGATATAGGCCGGAAAAGACCCCCGCCAGACAACTTGACAACGCATAAGCTATAGTATTACATTCTCTTGGGACATGTTGGATTCTTGACTGACTCATCCTAGCTAATTTTTCTTGAATTGTTGATATAGTCCAGAAAATTTCTGTCTTACTGCCTTCTTGTTCTGAATTAGTTCAACCACTTCTTGTGAGTCATATTCCAAAATTAATTGAGAATAGCCTACACTTTGAGCAATTGGATTCCCAATTTTACAGCTTCAGCTTCCATGAAAGCAACATTGTGTTAGAACACTTCTTTCTGAACTGCAGCTGCAACTACTACACACAAAACTGTAACATGATCTTTGATCTTTATATATGCATCAACATTAATTTTGAACCAATCTTAAGGGGGGGACTCCATGCCTGCTGCCTTCTAACTTACTGATTTTTGTATTTCTGAGTGTCTGGTACTTTAATTCTTTGATATGATTCCAAGATTGCTTCAGCTCTTGCAACTGATAATTGCAAATCTTTTTTTCTTTCCCTCAAAGATGAAAAGATTTCTTGAATACCAAATGGCCCAACATAGGGCAACTATCAACTCTAGCTCCTTTTTGCTTCTCTTTCTACCCATTTCAAGAAAGATACTCAACATATCTTAGCGATTGAGCAACTTCATTTCCTCAGAAAAAATTGTATTCTTCGAAACTTTTTGTGCAGCCTTGCATTCCATAAAAGCATAAAATGCGTCTTCACTTTTTAGGCCACATCTATGGCAAATAGAATTTGGAAGAATCTTCCTTTTCCATAGATTTTCACTATAGGTAAGATGTTCCTCGTTGCCCTCTACATAAACACCTTGACTTTTTCTGAAATTTCTGCAGTCCATATAACTCCCCAATGGCTTTGAGAAGCATATGAAATACTAGGATTGTCTAGAAACTTTAGTTTCATAGCTAACTAGATACCCACTCTTGACTGAATACATTCGGTATTTGTCATAATGCCACATGTACTGATCCAGTTGGGGTTCTTGGCATTGGAATCTTCAGGATGTTGTCCGCAGCTTCCTTCATAAAGTGTTGCTTGATCTCTCTTTCTTTCTAGTTCTGTTCTTCACCAATCAAATCAGATACGATTGCATCTTGATCCATTGTTCAAGGTGAGAATGGTTTGAAAGTTTCTAGTCTTGGCAATTAGTTGCTTTTGTAAATGTAGATCTAATTTCCAGTACCAATTCTCCACCTGAGCCCTTTCTTAAGGATTTGTCTACCCCATAAAATGCTTCTCCACACAAAAGATGGATTTGATCCTAGCTTTGCCTCCACGAACTCCACATGCTTAAAATATTTCGCCTTTAGTACTCTAGCCATTAAAGATTCTAGGTATTGAAGAATTCGCCACCCCTGCTTTGCAACCAAGGCCTGATTAGAGCTAGAAAAATCTGTGAAACCTAAACTTCCTCTTCTATTTGCATGATATAGCTGCTCCCATTTGGTCCAGTGTATACTTCTATGATCTGTCTTTGAACTCTACCAAAATCTCGCAATAACCTTTTTGGATATCTTCATTGAGACATAAAGGGATCTTGAAAACACTCATTGCATAGGCTGGTATCGGTTGTGCCACTACCTTGATGAGGATTTCCTTCCCCTACTTGAAGAAAATTTATTCTGCCAACTTGATAACTTATTTAACACTCTTAATTTGATGTCATTGAAGAAGTTGACTTCCCCCCCTCCCCCCCCCTCCGCCCCCCACCCCACCATAGATGGTAGTCCCAAGTACTTCTCATGTTTCGAAACTATATTAAGTTGAAAGATTCTCTTGATTGTGTCCACCAGGCCAGCTTGCACATTATCGTAGTTGAAAATCTGTCATAATGCGGAGGCATAATAGTAAAAAATGCTCTTCAGGTTCTTGCAGCCTTCACTTGATGCTTTTATAAACACCAAAATGACGTCGACAAATAATAAATGGGTGATTGAGATGCTGCTGCTGAACTTCAGCCCATGAATGACCTTGTTTTTCTCCGCTTGCACAAGAAGATTGGAGAAAGCTTCTGCACACAAAATAAACAATTATGGAGATAATGGGCAGCCTTGTCTTAAACCCCATTGGGGTTGAATTAGGCCTTTTGGAACCCCATTTATCAGCACTAAAAAAGCTGCAATAATGATACATTTCATAGTCATATCAATCTAGTTGGAAGAGAATCTCATTTTTTGTATAATGTGCTTCAGAAAACTCCACTCCACTCTGTCATATGCTTTGCTAATGTCTAATTTAAGGGCTACCAACTCATTTTTCTTTCCCCTATTCTGCCTTATCTTATTTAGACATTTTTACCCAATGATTATGTTGTCTATAATAAGCCTATTAGGAATAAAAGCGCTTTGATTTAGAGATATAATGTCATGGAGAGTGTCTTTGAGGCTATGAGCCATTGTTTTTGCAATAATTTTATAAATGCATTACACAAGCTTATAGGTCTAAATTCAACAACTTCTCTGGGCTTTTTCACTTTTGGGATTAAGACAATAAATATATGGTTAAGAGGTGCCAAATTACCTTTCTCATTGAGAACATACATGCATGTGGTAAGCACTCCTTTCTTCAGTGATTTCCAAAGCTTTTGAAAAAGGCCGCTGGGAAACCATCTGGACCAGGGGTTTTGGTTGGGCACATTTGAGCCAGTGCTTCCATGATTTCTCCTTCTGTAAAAAGAGTATCTAGGTGGCTGTTCATGTCTCTGGTGACTTTCACAGGCATGTCTACAAGCGCTACATCCATTTGATTATTGGAGGGATTAGTTGAGGTAAAGAGTTTTGCAAAGTGCTCGCAGAACAATCTTTCTACATCGCTTGCATCTTCTGTCCATTTCCCGTCCTCATCTAGTAATCCCCATATTTTGTTTTTTCTCTTCCTTGCCGATGTCTTTTCATGGAAAAACTTGGTGTTTTTGTCCTCTTCTTTTAGCCAATCCGCTCTTGATGTTTGTTTCCAAAAAATTTCCTCATCAAGTAGGATGTTGTCAATCTGTTGTTTCGTCTTCTTTATCTCATCTCCACTTTCATAATGGCTGAAATTCTGTCAGATGGATTGCAATTTGTGCTTGACCTGTTTTAGCTTTTTTCCTCTCCCTCCGAATTCCTTTTTGCTCCATAGCTTCAGCTCAACCAACGAATTCTTTGATGTCTTCTTGAATAATTACACTGGATTTTCTCTATTCCATCTACTTTCATCCTTCCATTCCTGCTGGATTATTTCTCTAGACTTTTCATAAGAGCTCCACATATCTTCATAGTGGACTCTATAAAAAGTTCTTCTATTGTGTCTCTGCCCTTTACAATTTTCAACCACTTCCATCACTATTGGATTCTGATCAGAACTCCAAGTGACTTCATTTTGGGCTGCTACTTCCTTAAACAGACTGCTCCACCCCCTATTGCATAGAAACCTATCAAGTCTTTCTTCAATGACTACTGGACCAAATCTTTTATTCGACCAGGTAAAAAGGTAGCCTCTCCATCCTAAATCCATTAATCCACAATCTTGGATTGCTTCTCTAAACTCAACCACCATTTTTACTCTCCTCTCATTCCCACCGATTTTTTCATTCAAGTGCAAGATTTCGTTAAAAATCACCAAAACACAGCCATGGGAAAGATGACAAACTTGCTAGTCTTCGCATGAGAGTCCAGGTATGTTGCTTTTCTTCTGATTTTGGATGCCCATAAATGCCAGTGCATCTTCAAAACTTTCCATTTCCGTTGTAAACTACCGCGTCAATGTGATGCTTGTCGTAAGATTGAACTACCGTGGCAACAATAATTTAGTGCAAGAATACGAATTAAATTATTGTTGGACCACTATCACGCACTCATTTATTGATGAGCATATAATATATACATACTTTGCCCTTAATTGTATAATTATTAATTATGATTATTTATTATCTATAATTAATTAACTTATTTTATTGAATAGGAAATTAATTGGAGAATATGGATAAAAAAGGCATGAAGAAGTTCAATTTAGGAAGCAATGGAGATTAAATTGGAAGACAAAAATATAGCCAATAATTAATGGAATTCGAACGGAAGAAATCAAGACAATTAATTAATCCAACGGAAGAAATCGAAGCAATTAATTAATCCAATTCAAGAATATCGAATAATTGAAAGATTTAATCTTGCCAATTGCCAATTGGAGTGCACGTGCAGAGATTTCAAATTCAAAAGTGGAAACAAATTTGTGGCTTATAATGGAATTAATTAGGTAGCTTGATTTTAGAATTGGAAAGGATTGAATTCGAATACAAATTGAATTTGGCCAATTAATGCATACGGATTCCTTTTCATAATTGGTGGTTATGGGCATTATAAATAGAAGCCGAAGGGACACAAGACAGAGGCAATCGGCAAAGAGAAGAGAAGAGCGGCAGCAGTTCAATCTTTTCATGGATGGCTGGTTTTTTGTTGCTCCCAATTTAAGTATGTTTAGCTAATTTTCTTATATTAAGATTAAGGATGAAACCCTATTTAATAAAATAACTATCTTTTTGTTTAATTAAATTCTCTACATATGTTCTTTAATGTTTATGGTTCTTGTTTCACATGATTAGTTAATGTTATTAAATCTTTTCACCAATTCTGTCATACTTTATTGATTGTGAGGATTAATATTCAACTAAATTTATGCTTGGATCTATAAAGTCTATATATGATTTTCTTTAATTCTGTATCTTTCATTAAATTATTTACACATAGTGCTTAGGAAAACTTTTACTTTTTATCATTCAATATGTTTATATAGGATGCTTAGATATCATACTATTAAGTAGAAAAAGAACTCATACAAGACTAATTTTAATTGAACTTAATTGTTATATCCATGAAATGAGATAGATTGATTTCGAGTTGTCACTCTAAAATTGAGAATTAATTGATAATTAGATAATTACTAGTTGAATAGTGGTGAATTCTAAAACCTTGGTAACCTTTGTCCTATTGAATTCTCCGTTGCTTTAATTATTTTTTTAGTTTAATTAGTTTAATTTATCTTAAAACTCAATTTGCTCAACTAGATTATGATTAATATTAATTTTAAATTTAAATTAGACTTTTTAATTTAAAATAATCCTTGTTAGTTCGACCTTGTTACTACTATTTTATTTTCAGATTCGTGCGCTTGCGAATATAGTAAAATTTTACACTAACATTTATAGAAGAGGGTAGGTGGGTGACAAATAGCTGGATGTAAGCTGTAAAAGCATATCGACGGTGGGCACAAGCAGTGACAAATTCCACCGTGAATTTAATTGTTTTCTAGCCTCCGGATTTTTCTACTCCCTAGAATCTGTGACGACACACTCTCAATAATCTTTGCAGAGCCTTTTCTCTTCAAACAGGTACAAAGTGCCCAAAGATGGTCTCGTAAACAGCACACAATTTTTGAACTTTTAGTGTTTCTTGCTAGGCTAAAGCAAAAAATTCTTGCATCGAGTTACCAGTCAATTTCACTGTATCTCCAGTGTCCACTATGAAAGAAGCAAGAAAAAAGGCACGATAATAACATGAACATTTGACAGTAAATTTCAGAAAACTTTGTGGGAACCAACAGTAGAGAAATATACCATGCGACTTGAAATTTGTGTTCAAAATTTGACCTATTTTAAGTGACAAATCTCATTTTCAGCTTAAAATCAACAAATTTACGAGAAAAAACCATAACATGCGAACACAGATATCTGTGAATTCATAACGCACAACAAAAAAGGTATTTGCATCTTTAACTGGGAAAGAAAAGCTCGATCAAGGACAGCTGTGTTGAAAATTGTCAATTATATAACAAGATGCCCCGTTGCCAAGTCATCGCTCTTTAGAAAAATGCACTAAAAACCTGCGTGCAAGTCTACTTTGGCCTTACAACATTTGCCAATCTGATCACGAAACAAAGTTGCTATAAGCTAGTTTCATCCTAATGTTCTCTCTTCTGGTTAGTGCTAAGAAGGTTAGCTTATGGTCAGTTCAGTTATGTTGTTATCTAGCAATCAGTTTTTAACTGAAAAAATTCTGCATATTAACAATTAAACCAACCAACAAGACAAAAGAAATACAGAAAACTCCCTTAGCTCCATTGCAAAATAAATAAAAGAATGGCAATACATATGTTACAACGCTAATATTACAAAAGACAAAAGATACACCATATAATTGTATTATCTGTCACTAGCATATACACAAACAAACATGGATTCGAAGTCAGAACAAACATGGATTTGAAGTCAGCACAAACACTATACGAAATGCAAACCTAATCTAAGTCATATACTATTCTATCCCCATTCTAACTGTGATTTGTTTATACACTAACCATCTGATAAATTGCCACACTGATTCTCAGATTCTACAGGTAGAGTTTCGGAGTGTGCTTGACGAACAAATTGTCCTTTGACCCTGGGACGCTGTTCTGCAAGTTTTTTTCTACTTTCGTACCGGACCTGTAAATAAAATTATTGCATAAATACAGTATAAAATATTCTGTATATAACAGATATAGGTTTTTCCCACACCGATTAAAAGAACAGCTAATCAGTAGTTGATCTAACAAATATCACAGTGACGGCAGTTATTTACCTTCTTGTCATAACATCTGTCTTTCCGCTTTAACCGGAACTTATTAAGAGCTGCTTCTCTTTGGATTGATCTCAAGATGCCATTGGAAGGGAATAAACCTTCTTCATTCTTGCTCTCCGCAGCAGCCCTTCCAGCAGTAACCTGATCCACATTGCTGTTACTTCCACAAGCACTTCCATACCCCATGCTGTTTAGTCGACTTATAGCACCATTACAGAAACTGCTACTTGCACTCTGATCAGTGGGAGGAGAAATATGCCCTCGATCCTCCAGAGAGTCTAACTTGTGATCTAACTTGTGCATAGTTTGATTGGTGGAATTAACTGCATTTTCACCAAACTGGTCAAAAATTCCCGTACAATTATTGTGTTCAGTGTTGGAACTATGCATTGGATTCATTCGAAATGTGGGTTCTTGCTGACTGGCTGAATTTGGACTTGGATTTGGTGATAGACCCGATTGTGCACAAAAAACATGAGGAACAGAACCATAGTTGGTGCTTATATTATTAAGATTCACACCTTTCACTGAAACAGGGACAGGGCATGGCCGCTGTTGAGGGCATGACACTGCAAGTTCAGATTGCTTAGAGTGGCCAGTAGCCAGAGAATTAACACTTCTTTGGGTACTTAGAGTGGCAGCTGGAGTATAAGAATTACAGCCAGTAAGAATATTGGAAAAATTCTTCTCAGAATCAGTTTCGCATTCTTTCTGCTGATTACAAACCCCACTCAATGATGAATGTTGTGGCTCCAATGGCTTGTTAGTGTACCTAAATGAAGAAGAATTAATAGATTGATTAGAAATTACAAATTCACAACCAAAAATTATTTCAAATGATCAAGTGCCAAAAGAAAAATTAATCCCTGCATTTTCCACCCATTTACTCCACATAAATGCACAATACAAAAGTTGTGGTCAAATAATTTGCATTTAAGATTTAAAGTTCTATATTTTGTAATTTGAACATTGTACCTTTTTTTGTCTTCCATGTGTGTTATATTGTGGTGCATTTATAATATGTTCCAATCACTCATTGTTGAAACCACTAAAACTGTCAAGTTAATCCAAAGTTCCCAACCAGTAACCAGTCTCATTGCAACCACAAACCATGAGGAAGTTAAATTTTAAAAACTGTAAATTTCAAAAACTGTGATTTTTTTATCTTTTCTGTCTTAACACAATTCACAAACTTTTTTGTGTTTGGATTAGGGATTGGAAAGGTTATATAAATATTTATTAGTGATAAGAAAAATGGAAAATGTTAGTAGCTGAATAAACTCACCGCGTAAAAGCTGACGCATTAGAATGCTTTAGGATAAACTTCCGCTCCATCACTTGATTCTGAAAGCCATCAGGATGTGTTCTTCTCAAGGAAAGATCCAATTGTGGAGAAGAATCAAACTTGCTAGCTCCATTATTTGAAGGAGGCTTATGATTATTGAATGCGCTCATGAAGTCGATGACTTGTCTGGGAGAATTGACAGGGACATCGCAGACCTCACTGGTCAGGATAACATCGCCCCTATGAGTATCTAGTCCAATATCCTCGTCGAAATGGGCTCTTGTGTTAGCTTCCTTGCAGGCAGCTACCTCTGATCCTGATTTAAGTGAGAAAATTGTGTAATATTAGGTGATATTTGATGGAACTGAGGAAAAAAATATGAAGCTTGATCGAAAGTGCACAAGTGGTTTACCCTGTGCTTCAGTGACAGGCACAAGTGATTTCTGGCCATAATTTACACATGCTTCATGATTCTGCATCTTCACATCATTCTGTAAGGATTTTCCCCATAATTGCCTTGACAAGTCTGGCATATCTTCCACGTGCCCACTCTCAGCTTCAAAGTCCGGCTTTGTACAAGAGCTCTGCAAGAGATAGCAAACATGCAATCTCTAAATGAAACTTCATGAAGGCAACCGAAACTGGAAGCAAATTACTTTTTAACCATAAGACGCATAAACAAACAAATATACATGCCCTCATTGATACATACATTAAACATGCCCAGATCTGTCAACGGATAACCTTGAAGGGCCTGATGGCATGCTCATAAGAGATAAATTTATATCAATTAAACTAAGGTCATTCCCTTAAAAGAATGTGATCATCATTAAATTAGCACAGTATAAATTTTCGTTATCTGGGTTTCACACATAAATAAATTCTGTAGTGAAAAAATTGGCAGCGATTTCACTTCCATTCAAGACCCAATGCATCCACAACACTGGCATAAAAGAAATGATTTAATAGTTTATACCTCATGATTTAAACTCCATCACCCAAAATACGATGACCAACATCATTAAAGCTAACACTCTTGTATCCAAGAAAGCATATCAAATAACTACACATCTTTCTTACTGCAAAATCATGCGAAATGGGCATATTTTTTAAGCATGGGCAACATGATATACAATAAGAGGAACACTCACCTGTTCATCACTTCCTTTCTCAATGAATTCCCCTTTGCTCTGGATACAAGCCATGTAACCGCTAGAATGATTACTTGCAGCATCATTTTCAGAAGTGACTTCAATCTTTTGCTGTCCGACACTTTCATCTTGGGTTTCATTGCCAGAAACCGTTGACTAATTGAACAGTAGAAATGAAACAAGACTTAATTAGAATGGTAGGTTATACTTCAATAATAAATGCTAAAAATAAAATATGGCAGGAGCAGGCATACAGATTGTCTTCTCCATACATGCTGCCACAGATTCCTCAGCTCATTTCTCCTTACAGGCTTAACGAGATAATCAGCAGCACCTCTCATCATGCATTTATAAACCGTACTAACTGAGTCCTGAGAAGACATCACTGCATAATCACAAAAATAAAGAAAGAAACCATGTAACTAGTAAGTATTATATTAGAAAATCAACTAGTCATACACAGGTAAGTTAATCCTTGCTGTATCATACTTATAACAGGGATATTTTTGCAGATCTCATGCTCCATAACAAGTGTGAGAAGAGCAAATCCGCTTATTGATGGCAAATCCACTTCTGTCAATATGAGATCTACGTTACACGGTCTTCCCTTCAGTACCTCCCATGCCTTCAAGCCATCGGGAACGGCTATAACTGCTCAAAAGAAAAATAAACCGTTATCAGTTCCCATCATGGTATGTCCATGTACTTTAGGATTGAAGCACAACTCAACATAAGTTATTACAGGGACCATCACCAAACAGGATTAAATCATAAAAATACCATAAATTACTCAGTTCCCATCGCCGAAAGCCAATAGACTAGTAGATGCTCGTAAGCCAAAAGTGCCAGAACAAGGAAAATAAGAGAATCCATAATTGGTTCAAAAAAGAGTTTCAAAAGCTATTACAATTTCTCTATAACTCTTTTCTTTTTTTAATTTTTGTGTCCTTTATTCATTTTCTTGTACATATTCTGAGACCTTAATGCATGATCCGACTATCTTATCTTCGGGAAGACGTGAAAACCATTAAAAATTTAAAATAAAATCCAGGTTTAACCAAGAACACACTGAAGTTCAATTATGGTCTTGAAAATATGGACATGACTGGTGAGACCAAATAAACGGCCAACCTATACTAAGGAAGTGAACTGTAAAAGTAATAGAAAATTGAACTCTTCTAGAAAAAGCAGATTTTGATTTTCCTTTTCCAATTCAAACAAGATATGTATTCAAAATTTGAAAACAGAAACCACGACCTAGGCCAAATAACAAAATTTTGAAATTTACAAAATCACAAAAAAGCTCGATATAAGGCATGGACTTGCAGCTCAAAAGTATCTGTTACTAAAACCACACTCTCCATTCCATTCCCACATACAAATGAATACAGATATTCAAATACACACATAATCGAATAAATTTTTTAAAATCAAACATACAAAAACTATCTATAAGCTTCAAAATCCACCACTTCAAAACTGATCAATTACAACAACCAAGAAATAAATAAAGACCAGAGCAATGAAACAATCCAAGCACGAAGAAGAAGAAACAAACCTCTGTAACTAGATTTTCTCAAGAGGGCCGTTACAATTTGCCTGGTAGAATCATCAGCCTCAACGAGCAAAACCCTTAAAGCCATCGTCTGTAGGAACCTTTCCCACTTGGCTATGCCCTCCTTACCGTGCATCTCCTTTAACTCTTCACTGTTCAACACAATATCTCCCATTTCTTCGGTTTTTGTTTTTTATTTTTCCCTTTTTTTATCTCTTTTTGGTGAAAATGAGAATGAATGAGCCTCAACTCAATCTCATCCTCTGCTCAAACTTTTCTTCGTAGTAGTATCCAGTCGCCGGTTTTAAGAGAAAGAAAATATATATAAAAATATCTTAACTGTTTGGCGTTTTAGAATTCCGACATCTAACGGCTGTTAAAATATCTTAACAAAAATATCTGAAAACCAAAATGTGTGGCCTACGAGTGCCACGTCAGCAAGTTTAAGAAAGACAGATCAAAAGGCAATGGCTTATTGGGAGGCTATTGATGGTGCATATTTAAAGGTCAGCATTGGTTCTAAACATTTTTGCGATATTTTTTATTCGGGGATATTTATTTGCCTCTAGTAGGCTCCACTTGAAAGTATTAAATATTAATTTCACTACTAGATATTTTCTCAGAGATCGATCTCATGGACAATAGTTTGACACGTGGATATCTGTTAAGCAATCCTTTCGTTTGTGGTTTTGAAGTTGTCAATCAAACGCCATCAGTTTTTCAACTCTTCGACAGTGGTTTCCTCGTCTGTGAAAGGACTTGTACTCGCTTTATGATTGGATGGGTGTTGTGTAGTTGTGCATTTGTTATTGGCTTAAGGTAATTCATGGGTCATTTTCAACAATTACACAATTGCCCCCTTATTCTCTGCTGTTTGGGTTTTGGGGATGACACTTGTGAGAACGCGAGAATATATCCCCAGGAACAAAATACGTGTTCACACAAAGGTCCACGTCCTCCTTTCTGTGTGCTTCTTTTTGCTCCCGCAAAACTTCGAGAAGGGTCCATGCTTACCATCAAAAGCACTAAATTCTTATACAGATTCATAGGATATCATCAAATAGGTACTCTCGAATCGGACTGTTGCGTGTAACGAAATAAGTTATATGCATTGGGTTGATCAATTTAGTCATTGAATTACGAAAGAAAATCAATCAATCCAATCAAGTATTTAATAGCGGTCGTAAAAATTAATGTGAATTTTAAAAATAGAGCATATGTTATTAATATTTTTTTTTGTATAATGACTAAAATATATATAAATTTAAGTTGTTTTTTTTATTTTTAAAAAAAAAGAGTAAGGTACTTTTTATTTGGTTTACAATTTTAATAGTATAAATTTAATTAAAATCTAAATAGATTTTAATATAAATGTATAAATAATTTTTTTTATATTTAAATATGAGTGACATCTTATTTATTTTTATAAATAAAAAATATTTAAAACTTAATTTTTGACATTTGTGTCCTTAGAAGTGAAAATGAATATAGAGATTAGGTTTTATAATTTAGGAAAAGAAAAAGTTCATCCACACCCTTAAGGTTTACTTAAATGATTATACACACCTCTTTCATTTTATAAATGATCATACAGACCTCTTTTTAACTATTATTAACTTTGACTTTGACTTTGACTTTGAATAAATTTTTATAATAAATGAAAATTAAAGTTAAAATAATATAATATATAAAATAAAATAAAATTTATAAATTATTTTAACATTATTAATTTGTCATATTCTTTTAAAAATAATAAAATCTACTTGACATATTAATAACATTAAAATAATTATACCTAATATTCATAATAATTTATAAAATCTATATTATTTTATTTACAATATCTTTTTAATTATGTCTATATTAGTAAAAATCTTAAAGTCAATTTTTGGATTAATAGATTTTATTATTAATAAAATTCATCGGAATAGACTAATAATAACTTAATACCAAAATAATTTTTATTTTATACGCTATTTTATTAATTATACTTATTGTAATATTTTATTTGCATCATATGATATTTATTATTTTATCTATTATACTTGTATTATTTGGTTGTTATAATTAATGGGTATAATAGTCATTTATTATATTAAGTGGGTCTGTGTGACTATTTATAAAACTAAGGGGATGTATGTGACCATTTAAGCAAATCTTGGGGTGTGAGTGGTCTTTTCCCTTTAACAAATAAATATATTTAATAAAATTATTTTTTTATATAGTATTTACTTTCCATTCAAATCAAAATCATAAAAATTTACTTTGTCTATTCAGATATAAACTATTTAAAAATCAGACATAAACTACAAAAAAAAAATTTAAAAGTGTGAAATTAATAAAATTTTAGACTTCATATGTTTATCCCTAAGTTTAATGTCTTTCTTTTTAGTACTTGCAAATTTACATAAAAGTGAAAATAAAACTAAATTAATTAAAATCCAATGAACATTATTATTTATACATATAAAATATAACAAAATTATAAGATTATATTAGGAACTTTAAAAGTACTATTAATTATTTAGTGACTCATATTAATTATTTAGTGACTCATTTCATGGGAAGCTTTAGTATTGAACCAAGTCTTTCTTGAGCACTAAATCAATACTTGGGATTTTTTTTTATTTTTTACTTTTCATTTCTTTTGTCTAACAATTATTGATTCATAATTGACAAAAAACTCGGCTCAAAACTAAATTTTTGTCTAATTTCATAAACTACTTTTAAGAAAACAATTTCAAATTTACTTTTAAAAAAGGAAAAAATAATAAATAAATTTCTCTCTTAGTCATTAAAAAATTCTATCAAATTCCTTGGAATTAACACCTGGGCAAATACTCAGATATGGAAAAGCCTCAAAATTTAATTGAAGTTGAAAGTTAACTAAACAATAAAGAAAATAGAAATTTATCATTGTGTATGAAAGCTTGAAGAAATGGAGAGAGAGGACTGGATGATGGGAAGGAGTGATTTGGACTAATTAGAAATTTGAGAATTTTTTTTAATTTTTTTTATCACTGAAAAAAACTCAAAACATATAATGCCACAGAGATTTAATATGTGATATTTTTTTTATATTTTTAAATTTTGGAAGGGGATTTTTTTGGTGTTTCCTAAATTTAAAAATGCATGCAAAATTTTTAAAAAAGCCCATGCTGGGCAAAACATGGTGACGCCAGTGGATAAACAAAGCAAGGCCATGGATACACAATGCAAGCCGAACCTGCAGCCACAAGTTACGTTATTGTTTTTTTAGGAATGATATTTGACTCTTTCAAATTGTATCACAAGTCCACGTTTTCTAATTTATTTTATTATTTTTTTTATAATTACCCTTATCATACACAAAAAAAAAATATGTTATTTATTTTATTTTATTTTATTCTCTTTTTAAGATAATCATAACCATAACTCCACCACCTATATTCTATTTTCTTCATCATCGGTCCATCAATTCATAACTTCTACCAATAAATAATGAACTTTAATTTCATTTTGTTAAATTTTATAAACAAGTGAAAGATTTTATTATTATTGATGATATTAGTTTTGATTTTGTGTGATACCCTAAAGTTTTATTTTAGTTTTAGTTTAGAATTTGATTAAACGTTAATATTTAATTCAGGTGGTGACTCAATTTAAAAAATAAGAGGGATGACAGAGAAGAAAAACATTTACTTTGATTTTTATAATAAGAATAATTCTAGAAATAGAAAAATAATAAAAATTTAGAAGTAGTCGCTGGTCTTTTTATTAGCCCGCGAATCCCTTCCCCGCCGCCCATACACCTTCACATAACCCTAGCCGATGAGAGATTACGTAAAACTGTAAAAGATATGAAGGCAAATTCTTATCCTTGGGTCATACGACGAACATCTCAGTGGCTCATAAAATGAGAATTAACGATGTTATAATTTCAAACATCTCAGTGGCTCATAAAATGAGAATTAACGATGTTATAATTTCACTTCACGGATTCTTTGTTCTTTAGATTTGGTTTTGTTTTTCAAAGCAAGAGTTGACACAATTATGAACCATCCGTGGAAATGAATCGTGTGTTCTTAATCTCCACAAAGTTAGGGTAACGTATGTTTGGGGATTTTTAGTGTCTTTATAGTTCCAAATTTGAATTTTTTTTTTCTTTTAACAGTACATCATCGCGCCAATCGCAAATATGCCCACATGGTTATATTTAGAGCTGGCAAAATGAGTGATCCGGTCGTGTTCATATTGTGTTAGCTTCATGTCGTGTCAAATTTAGGTCGATCCAAACACGACCTATTTAATAATCGTGTCAAAATATTGATACCAAAACCTGACACATAAAATAAATGGGTTATCTAATAACCGATTTAATATTTATATATTTAATAAATATTACATACATCCCAAACTATTACACATTTATACTATTTAAGGTTTAAATTATATATATGTAAATAATATTATATATTGATATCATAAAATATATATGTATATTAATATTTTACACACTTATATTATTAAAGTTTTAAATTTATATAAAATTTTATAAATAAAACACTATGTATATGTCCGCCTTCCAAAATAAAAATAAAAAGAGAGAATCATGTCCAGTACTTGAGTTTTAATGACAAAAACCTAAAAATTAATTTAAAATAAAAAATATAATTGTGTCATTGTTTGGATAAAGAGGTCAAAAACTTTAATCATAACCCGACACGGAAAAAAATCGTGTCAACCTGAACCTGATCAATTTAATAATTGTGTCAAATTTGACAGCTCATACCCATTCATTCGTGTTGTGTTCATATCGAATA
This sequence comes from Murraya paniculata, assembly GCA_030449075.1. NCBI lineage: Eukaryota > Viridiplantae > Streptophyta > Magnoliopsida > Sapindales > Rutaceae > Murraya > Murraya paniculata. Next base: position 301,409 of record JAEVFN010000041.1, read on the forward strand.
ATCGAGTTATGTTAAATTTTACCAGCTCTAATTATATTTGTATCAATTTGATTTTTTTTCAACTATAAGAATTAACCCATAGAGTAATCACTGAGAGCTGATGATGTACATGATTGCAAACTATGGATAAGATTTTTCAAGAAATAAAGAAGGGGAAAAAAATTGGAGTATAACTAGGTTTTTTTTTTCACCCTATATAATGTGAATAACACTGTTTTCCTTCTACATATAATTCTTCTTTATTCTTTAATTTATTAAACAACACTGTTATCATTTCTTCCTTTTATTTGTTGATAGAAAAGAAAGCCTTGCGAGGGGAGAGAATACGTGGGAAAGAGAGAAATAAGACAAAGTATTAAAATAGGTTAAAATAAGATCGAGAGCTAATTTGGAAATACTATAATTTTTAAAATAATTACTGTTAGTTGTGTTGTAAAAATAATTAGTTGTGAAGAGAATCAGTTAAGTATTTGATAAATTCTTTTTTCAGAAGCATTTGTAAGTTTTGAAAGCAGTTATGGACGTTGGATAAATTTTATTATTAAACTATTGAGAGAAAATAAATGATTGAAATGTATATAATGTAGGATAAAATTTACTTATACATATAAAAACACGTACATATAATATTTTTAATTGCGTATTATAATAATTTTAACTAAAATTAAAGTTTATAATATATTGATTTTATTTTTTATTTTTTATCTTAAAACAATTGATAATTAAAATTATAATGTAGTGAAACAAATTTAATAATAATTCGACCAACAAATTGATATTAATAAATTTACATTGATGAATTATAATAAAAATTTGTTAAACTATTGACTTTGTTTACACTTTGAATAAGGATGATTTTGAGTTTAGGTAATAATTTTAAGGATATTTATGTAATTGCATTAAAAGGTAAAATTAATTTTTAAAATCAGAATCTAAAAACTATTCGTTCCTTACTTTTCAAAATCAGTTGTAGGAAAAGTTGATTTTAGCAAATGTAATTTTTATTTTTATTTTTTACTAACACTAAAATTAATTTTTTAAATTTTTAAAATCACTTTTAAGCTTCCTAAAAGTAATTCCTAAACGGGCTCAGAAATATATATAGAGCGAATATATAGTCCTTGTTGGGGCTAAATTTTATTGATCTTCATTTAAAAAGAAATCCACATTAACATTAATTTTAACCATAGATTTTGTGTTAAAAAAAAATTCCTAACCCTATTCCTATATATTTGACAGGTTTAAGAGATACAAATTTAAATATAATTCTTAAACACACACACACACACACACACACACACACACACACACATATATATATATATATATATATATATATATATATATATTACCATTAGATTAGAAAAGAATGAGAGGGTCAAGATTAAATAACATGAACTATTATTTCTTTCATCATTATTTTGTATTTTCTCTTTTGTCTCTCCTATATTTGAATGGTCCTGAAAGCTTTTGAAAGATCCAAGAATGTTAAAAACAATTCATATTGAGTGAAATATATCTAGATTTAGTATCAAAATTATTATCACGAGTTCGAGGACAAGATGAAGGAATTGGAGAGCATCTGCAGCCCATCTGCAACCCAATACGAGGGTGTATTGGCCCTAAGGTTAAGGAACCAAGCAACTCTTTCGTTACTTGGTTTTTATTTTTAGTATCTAATCAGTAAGCGAATGTTCTTTCTAAGTTATAATATTGTAATCTTAATTTTTAGAAAAGATAAAGGGATTAGGATCCTCTCCTGATTTGAGTATTTTCTAAGTAAATTTTATTAGTAGTTAATAAATTAAAAAGAAAAAGTAGTTAAATCCTAACCATATACTATTATTAAAATACAAGTAGCAGAAAATCTGTATAAAATTATGAATACTCAAATCAGGAGATCCTAATCCAAGATAAAGAGTAAAAAAAAGAGAGAGCCTAAAAGAAAGAAGAGGAAGAGGAAGAGGAAGAGAATCAAGCAATTAACAATAAATTCTGGGACTCACAAATTATGGATTTTTTTATATTTAAAAAAGAAAAACCATGTCATCTGACATCTTAATTATCAAATTCATAAATTGTACTAATTTCCAAAAAAAAATCCATAAATTGTATTTAATCAAACGGTTGAGATTATATGTCAAGTGATGTCCATTAGGTCTACCTTATACAAATGTAGAAACAATTCTGGTCGCTACTACACAAAATCCATCGGTCGTTGGAAAAAGGTCCCTGATCAAATAGATCATAAGAATTATCCATTTACACGTATTTGACGTGCGGCTGTACAGTGACTGTGATCCATGTCGGAAAAGGCCAGAAATTTTGATTCGAGTCCCATTAAGGGTCACGTGTCCTTATCCAAATCGTAACCCTCTCCCTCTCTCCTCTCTTGTTTTTATTAATTTAATTCTTTTTGAAATCTTTCAGTCCCCCAACCGAAAAAAAAAAAAAAATCTTTCATTTCCCCATCCCCACAGCCGGTGAACCAACCACGCTTCCCGCATCAATGGCTACACTTTCAACTTCATTCAAGCTTTCAATATCACAGCCAGTACCATCTTCATTTTATCTTTCTTCTTCTTCATCATCATCAGTCTCTCTATTCGTCACTCCAAGAAAATCTCAACTTCCGAAAACGTCGTCGTACAATTCGAGTTTCTTCAGTCCTTTCAAGCAAATTACTGTAATGAGACCCACAAAAGTCCACACTAAGCCTCTGCCTGTTCGAATGTCATGGGACGGTCCGCTATCTTCCGTCAAATTAATCATCCAAGGCAAAAATCTCGAGGTTAGACTTATAAAACGTTGCCGTTTTCTATTTTCTTTTGTTTATTTTTCTAGTTCTTTTACGCTTTGTATATTTTGTTGTGGTAACCACGGCAGTACCAGGATTTTGGTTCAACCGGGTCAAAATGAAAAAAGAAAAGACAAACTTAAAGAGGTTATAACATAAATAATTTAAACTTAAGGAGGTCGAAACGTAAATTGCACATAGGTATGAGCTATTTCCATTCAAGACCCTTATTTTTTTCTGAAATTTCGTGTTTGGATAAATATTTTCGTTTTTGAAAGATGTTTTTGGATTAGGGACCAAATGCCTTGCTTCTCTCCTTAAATTAACGTTACAAACAATTAACCAAATAGAGCTTTATTTATTTTTGTCTTTTGAATCAGTATTTACATTGAACTATGAACAGATAAGCGAATTTATTTGAATGCAGTTAACCGATACAGTTAAAAACCATGTCGAAGAGAAAGTTGGCAAGGCAGTTCTGAAGCATAGTCATCTGGTACGGGAAGTTGATGTTAGGCTGTCTATGCGAGGCGGAGAGTTTGGCAAAGGCCCTAGGATTCGCAGATGTGAGGTGCCTACCAAAATCAGAACTTATAACTTTGTTGTTATTTCTATTTGGATTTTTAACTTTTGTGGAACTGCATTGAATCTAATCAACTATTTGTTTGGACATGGTGTCTTGTACTTTAGGTCACTTTGTTTACAAAGAGGCATGGAGTGGTCCGTGCAGAAGAAGATGCAGAGACGGTGTATGCGAGTATAGATTTAGTATCGTCAATCATTCAAAGGAAGCTGAGGAAGATCAAGGAGAAGGAGTCTGACCATGGTAGACATATGAAGGGGTTTAACAGGCTCAAGGTTAGAGAGCCGGTGACACAGGTTGTGGAGAATGATGCTGATGTACAGTCCGAAGAAGAGGATGATGACTTTGCTGATGAGGTAGTCATTAACTTTTTTCAATTTATCCTACTATCGGTTTCTTTTACTTTGCAACTCATCAGTCATCACTTAAAATACTTTTTTCCCTTGTCCTACATGATGTGGTAACAGTAAGAAAATTTGAAAAATAAAATAAATAAATAAAGCTTCATGACATCAAGCTTATTCATCAGTACTGTCGTCAACACATTTTTTAGATGTAATCTTCATTCACTGGTAATGTTATGGTGGTACCTGTCTCTTTATGTTAGTAATTGCACTGTACTTTAGTTTAAAACGCATACATTGTTCACCACTTTGAAAATCTGTACTGATGATTTGCATTCGATTAAACAGAAAGAATTAATCAAGACTTATTTTTCTGACAAGTTAAGATGAAAGAGATATCTCAAATCCTTGAAGTCATTTATGTTTCTCTACCAAGCAATTCACACATTTTGATATACTGAATTTGAGTTAATAGCCAAGCATTGAGAGACTTGTAAATTGAAATTTTGGTAGAGTTTACGGTATGCCCATATTCTTTAGCCTATTTTTGTAAGCCTATTGATGTCCATCATCAGTGTTCTACACGCCCCCTCCCACCACACTCTCCTCCACCCCAACAACCCCCCTCAACTTCTCTCTCCTTTTTCATAGTTTTCTAGTTTTCAGTTAAATGCATTTTCATAGTTTAATGCATAAAAGACCGTCAAAAGCATTTCATGAGCTCCATCTAGTATCTTCTGTCTTTCCTTTACACTATTTTAGCTCGTTAATTTCCCTTTGCCTTTCAAAATCATCCAGAATCTGTTTTCTTCTTGATCGCCACATTCTTGGTCCATATTCTTAATATCCTTCAAAATATTGATATTCTATTAAATTTTGATTTCATCTTTCCTCTTTTTGCTTTTCTTATGCTTGTTGAAAAAATGTTTGAATAATGTCTCTGAACAATATTTTGGAGTGCTGATAATGACATTGCATATAATATGCAAATAGTTGGAACCATCTTGCCAACATAGTGCTTTCATACTTCAATAGTTTATAGATGATTGTTGTATGAAATTATTCTACCATTATTTGTTTACTTACATTCCCCATCCGTCATGTTTGAGTGATGATTGGTATTCCATGTTTCTTTTTATTTCTCAGCATTATAAGGCTACACCCATATGGGCAACATATAAGTTTCCTGTGATATCTGCTGGTATTAAGGTCATGTTGTTGCATACGTACTCTTGCAATTTTCTCTTATGCACCCTAATTATTAATCTGTGTGCCAGATTGTTCGCACGAAGTTCTTTGAAATGCCTCCTTTGACCATCTCCGAAGCTATTGAGCAGTTGGAAAATGTTGATCATGACTTTTATGGTTTCCGAAATGAAGAAACTGGTATGAATCTACAGTTTCCCTGTTCATTGCTTCAGGTAAACTGTTTAGTGATTAAATTGCATTGTTTTATGCTTGGCTCCAGGTGAGATCAATATCTTGTACAAACGAAAAGCTGGAGGCTATGGTGTTATTATACCAAAAGGAAATGGTAAAGCCGAGAAATTAGAGCCTCTGGTGGTAGAAACAGCGAGTTCATCCTTGCAGAATAATTAGCTGAATTGTGGATCTTTTTATCTGATGGATTAAATCAGCCGTGTTCAAACCAGTGGCAATTGTATAAATGATTACAAAGGTATGTGCGAGTATCACGGTACAGTTTTTGAGATTAAGATAGCACAAACTTTTGACAAATCTAAACTTGTCTTGGGTGATTAGTTGCTATGAGCCATGTATATAAATCTGCCCGTCAAGATGTCATTTCTTTAGCCATAGGTAAGCTTATCATGTGTTCTTGCTTATGAAGGTTTTCCAGGGCTTCTGATTTTGTGCTTTTCTAGATTTGGGTAAAGAAACCATAAACTGACAGGTATAAGAACAGATCACTTGTTGCAGAAAGCAGGGTAATGGTTGATATGTGACTTGAGAAATGACTACAGTTTTTTGCGCCCACGGCATTCAAGTGCTACTAGTTTGCTCCCAGTCCCCTTCCATTCCAAAAGTGATATGCTCCACAGAAGTTTAAAGTTTAAACCATGATCATAAATCATCTCTTTAACTAACACTTTGAAGAAATCGCGGCACCGGGAACAGAAATTTTCATTGGGATGCTAATAACTCCTTTATGCAACAGAAAGTGAGATATAATTAACCAATAAAGTACGGAAAATAATCTAAAAGACTAAAACTAGAGGCTAATTTCTTGACAAACTAATTCTAGAAAATCAGCTCAAGCACCAACAACCGCATATTTAGATTGCAAGTTGTTCTGCATCAAATCTTCACTTTATAATGGGGTATTATCTAGTGTGAATTAAAGATTCCAAGGCATGACTTCCATCACTTACTAAACACTATTAGCCACTATGTCACGATCGTATACAGTCATGAATTTTCAAACTATTTGTCAAAAGAAATTGTCCCAGGTGAAAGCACCAAATAATAGATGCTGCATTTGCTTTCGTTTACTAACATATTACAAGTGGAATCAAGGTTTCATAAAACGAAAGGTGTCACTGACAGAGAACAATGCCGGCAGCTAAATCATTCCTCATTAGCAAAGCACACCGGATACTAGAGGGAAGATATATTAGCCTTAACAAGATGCCAGAGTCACCATATCGGAAAATTTTCAAAGAAGTCTTCTGATGGCACATGCTACAACATATTACTCCCAAATTCTTCATATATACTATAATTGATTAGCTACCAGTTGCCCTCAATCACCCGATGGGAAAAGTTACAAAGAGGTTTAGTAACGCTACTGCAGCAAAAGAAGAAAAATAGTTTCCAGTTTTCTTCCGATATGATTTATTTGTATTATGAACCACCTTCAATCAGCTCTTTGCAAAACGAGCTCACTGCACCTCCTTGGAATTCCTAACTTCACCAAGCTGCAGTTCTCATGGGATGTTGCATTTGCCAAAGTTATTCAAGATAACCTAGAGTATTTATAAATCTGACAGGGTCACCAGAAAGCTTAAAATGAGCCTTAGAATGAAAATGCTGCAACCATGTGCTGTAGTAATACGCACCTATCAAAATCATCTAACTTTAAATTGACTAATCTGTTTGTCAATTATGAATAGGATTTTTCTTTATCTTGGTTGAGAATCTCGCGGCTGACACACTCAACAACTTGTTGATTGACAGTCCATCCCCTAAAGTCTTCCTCTTTGCTTCATATCTATGCTTAATCCTGTCATCAAGCTTGTAACCAAGAAACGCAGGAAAAGCCAGTAATTCTCCAACTTCACGACCCATCCCCACTATCAAATACTCCATCTTCTCCTCTAAAGATTTGTGATTGTACTGCAGTATCTGAGGATGCTTCATGCTCATTATATAAATGTCTGCGAAAGATAGCCCGTAACTCAAAAACAATCCAATCACCTTTTGCAAGTTTTCACAGCTTGTTCTGGTTGCTGATCCCATAGCTGCTGCCAATTCCCTTGTTCTATATCCATACCCAATCTTGACCAAGAAGCCAAGCTTGAGTGCAATGTTATCGAAGGAGAGGGCCAGAAACAATGGGGCTTTTGTCAAGCACTTGAACATATCCTCAGAATCCAAACCACATTGCTTGAGAAAGTCTATCCTAGGGCGTAATTTCCTCTCCCTGCTAGCACTAATAACAGCCGGGAACACGAGAAAAATCCTGAAAATCTCCTGATCACTAAGGCCAGCAAAGGACCTCAAGAACTCAATATGTTTCCCCGTATGCTCCACACTATAGCTCAGAATTGCAGGAAATTTCCATAAAATAGCTGCTGTGGAATCAACATCACCCCCACCAAGCTGATTGAGGACCCTAACTTTCGGAATCAGCTGGGTATCCAAATCATAGTTAAGAATTTTTGGACATCTTACAATTAAATCAGCACCACCAAAGAGGCTCAAGTAAGCAAAAGTTCTTTCAATATCTTCATCAGACTTAAGGCATACAGCTTTAGTTAAATTAGTATTGTTAAGAACATGAAGAATCTTTTCTGGTGGAATCCCAAGTTGAATAAGTAGCCTAACCTTTCGATCAAAACCCACCAAGAATTTTGTTTCTGTTGAAGTCAAAAGCCGTTCGAGTTTCGTTGGTTCAATGTTGCTATCCAAATCATCACGCACAAAGCATATCAATCGATCAATTTCCTCATCAAGCAATACATTTGAGTTTTTGGAAACCAGACGACAAAATGTAATCCCTTTGAGTCCAACCGACTGTAGCGAAAGAATCCGGGATCGCATTTTGTCCAAAGGAGTTACTCTGAGAGTTGGGTTCTTCTCCAAAAGTGAATCCACTTCTTTTTCATTTAGTCCAATTTCTTGAAATAATGTCACTGAAACAAAAACAAACTAACCCAAAAAAATAAATAAACTTGATATCACCAAAAATTGCTTGAAGGGAAATGATTAGAACGTGTTTGACAAATGACCTCTGAGAGAGAAATTACCCAATTCATTCTCTATAAGAAGATTCGTAGAAGATCTAAAGCATCTGCGTTGGTTGAGAAGACGTTTAGCCAGTGAGGCTCTCAGTTCAATTGTTGATATTTTAGTGAGGTTAGCGAGAGAGAGCGTTCCATGTTCATGGCTATGGCTATACCCATGAAGAGTTTTAACTTCTTTCGAAATGGCCAGTATTGCTTGTGACTGTGAGAGAAAGTATGCAGGTGTTGAAGAAAAATGAGTGACTGCAGCAGCAGCCGCCATTTTTTTTGTCTCAACTCAACTGGATAAAGCTCAATTGCAATACAACAAATGAGTCTCCAACGATGGCTTCCGATTTTGAATTGCGGCGCGGGTAATGAGTGCATCTATTGACAACCCTTTACTAATCTCTTAAAACCCCTTTTATTAAATATACCCCATGAAATTGTTCAAAATATCATATTACTTTTATTAACAGCTGACCAATTTTCACAAATATTCCTATTTGCTTTCACCTATAACCCCATCTATCTGTTAAATCTCAAACATCACGTGAATAAAACAGATTTGTCTCCACATTCATTTTCTTTAGCAGCTACAACTGTTGAAAAACAGCTATTGTTGTTGAAATTTGCCAATTACTTCGTCCATTTTTAAAATATGAGTTTGATAATTTAAAAAGTTCATGGTGACAGAGAAGAAAGCTCAACTTACAGTATTGGTAAAAATATATTGGGTGGTCTGCTAAGTAATCTGAATCTTTTTTATATTGAATTCTAAACTTAATAACTATATTGCACATTTTTTGATTCGTCGGTTCAACATAAAGTTTTTCCAATACAAAATTCTTATGAGTTTATTGAGCAGTAATAATTGTAAGGAGGGCGTTGATAGTGGATCTTAGCCATTATAAAGAATTTTCATTGATAAAACATCAAATAGCTAGTAATATAACTAAAATGGTATCATAATAATTAATTTTGAGAAACTACTCTCAAGCAATATTACTTATTTTATACTGATGTCAAAACAGGAGTGCTGGCCTGTTAAAAAATTTATTGGAATACTTCTCTTTTTACACCACCCTTTAGTGCAATTTTAATTGAGGGTGAAAATGTAAATATGAAGAGGGGTCTTAATGGGAGATCAGAGGAATGCTAATAGCTCTATTCACGGGTCCTTCGGCAGATCGTTGGGCCATAATTAGTTTATAAAGGCCTGTTCGTCAACGCCGCTGTTTTTTTTTTCTTCTTCCCCAACCCTCCCTACAATCTGACTTTTATTGGGAATCTGAGCATCTATAAATATAATTTATTGGAACATCTAAACGTATGTCAAGTATTAACTCAAAAATCTGCTCCAGAATTCTACGTTCAAATTTTTTTCGTATAAGAGAAATGAGCCCCATTGGACGTGGAGACTCCCACTGGTCGACTAAAGCAAGTGGCATTTCCAGCTCATAGTTAAAACATCTCGTATTCTTCTGCAATTTTTTTCTCAAACTTGAACTGGGTACAAGGAATATGTTGCAGGTTTGCCAAAGTGAGAAGCAATATTCCCTGGTAATATAAAGAATTCAATTCTAGTTTGGAGTCGGGCGGTCCACTGCATTTACAAAATAAGATATTATTACCATAAGTTCCTTCTAAACAAAAAATAATAATAATCAAAGGATATGCTTGCAAATGATACAAATTCATCCCTCATTTGATTGATCAGGATGGTTAGAATATGCTAGGGGTTTAGGATTCTTGGAGTGAATTCACTTCCAATCCCGAAATCTTCTCCCAGGGAATAGATTTATTGCAGGGAACTTGACTCTTTTCAATTCCACAGTTTGGCAATGGACTCTTTGAACACTCCGCTATTGATTTCTTGCTTGTGGACATGCCTTTTCTAAGACTAGCAGATTTGCCTACCTTTTTACCTTTCTTGGGTGACCTTGAAAGCAGAAGCCTGAAAATAATAATAACCACCTTATAAGCAGGCAACATCAAGAGACAGAGAGAAACTGCATGCAGATTGATGGTGCACTTACCTCTTTTTAGGAATTTGGTTAGGATATTCAATTGTCTCTTCACGAACTTCTTCCCCTTCCTCAGCCTGGGGACGCTATCCAGGGAAACAAATACAAACGTAAACTTATTAACATATTTTGATTGATAACAAATCATAGTTCATAGAATGAAACATCTAGGAAGAGAGCATTCTCTGTACAGTCAATAGTGTGATGCACTTTCCAATTTACAGACAAAAGGCCAAGGCGTGACAACTTAGGCATAAGCAAGCAAAGAGCAAAATGAAAACTAAAGTTCCTCATACAGGACAAGCATAAGTATTCACGGCACAAATGACTAAATTTAGCAAAGATCTAAATCAATCAGTATTGAAATGTTTGCAGCAGTATCCACCTACTTGAAAAGAAATTTATTTCTAGCAGACAAGAGAGAAAAATAGATGCTAAACGAAGGAACTGGATAGCATTTCCCCTGGGGCATGTTGAGATGCAAATGAAGTAAACTAAATACAACTGCAGATAGAAACTACAGGCATTGCAACGGCAGCAAATAACTCATGTTCCATTTCAATAAAACAGGGATGTGGCTATTCAAACATACATGATCTAAATGAGGTAATTATTTCTAACTGTCTCACTCTAACTAGGCACCTCTTCAAAACTTCAAATAGCTAAAAATTACAATAACGATAAATGTATGAAGCAGTCCATCTACAAGAAATTTCATTCACAATGTATTGGTGTGCAAGTCAATAAGACTAAACAAGAAGGGAAGTTACACAGAAGCTAATAGTTTAAAAAACCCCATGGAAGTGTCACGTGTACAACAAATGTTCTCATAAGTTTGAATTCTGTCACCAGGCATTTAATTTAAAAATGCCATAAAATATCTCTGATTATTGATTTGTCCTCTAAGAAACCACAAAAATAAAATCCAATCATAATTGAAGCACTTCAAACAGGACTAAACAGATGCCAAATACCAGACATGAATTATTGATCAAAAGCAGTTATGTGGCACAAACCCTATCACTACGTATAAAAACCAACAATATTAAAAGTAAATGAAAGAAAGAAGATATGAATGGGTCGGATAGCTTTTGAACCATTAGAACATTAATAGCTACGGAGGTATGAAAACCCCCCTTAAAGTGATATATGTTGTTATATTCTGAAAGCCAAGACATTGGAGACATTTTGCTACATCAGCCATGAGTAAGGAAACTTCTAAATTTCACAATAATCATTTTTTACTAATGGCCGTTAGCCCATGGAAGTTGATAAAGCTTAGAACTTTAAGTTTCAATGCAACAGCTAAACATGGGTCACTCAACAATATCGAGCTTGAATTTCTTGAACAGAATTTAAAGTAGCAGACATGAAATTTGCATTTGCACTAAGTGAGCAGGCCGACAATGACCAGCAAATCTAAAACAGCTCCCTCAGACGTTTGAGCACGCATAAGTAATTGTCAGTGTGATAACATATAAATTAACTCAAATGATCCAACTGCTATTTGCTAAGGCTCAATTTAGTATTATGGTGTTGCACAAGGAAAGCTCTAGCAAAGAAATAACGTTGATAATGCTTAGTAAATATAAAAAAGGGTAATAATTCTAACAACATAGAAAAATTAATAGAAGTTTTTCATCAAACAACTATGACATGAAATCACCTTGAGTTCCAAACGCAGTTGCAAGTATATACCAAACACGTTACAATTATAGTAGCTTCTAAGCTACTGCTGCTAGAACGCAATAACAAATGAGCCTAAATCCAATATATTCCAAATCAACATCAAAACCAAAAGCACAAATCTTGCCTTGAACATATCTTAAGCATGAGAACATAGGGGATCAATCTACAACACCAGATTTAAATAATAATAATCTAGAATATAAGATTCCAAGCCAACATAAATCATTCTACAATTCTGGATAGCGGTATGATATGATCATTGAAACAACACAGTAACATCAAAAGTGCCACTTACATGTTTTGATGAAAAAATGCAGTCCTCTTGGCTGTTAAGTTTAAATTTCTTCTTGGCATCAACATTTGCATCAGCTCCATTTGCTTTCCTCTTCTTTCGCCCGAGTCCAATCATACGCGACTTTCCTTTCTTCTCCCTCACTTTCCACACATTTCGCTTTCTGTACACTAACTTTTCAAACTTCCACTCCGTACAGCTCGTATCAATAACAGTCACTTCGTTTCTTGAATACCCTAAAAGCTCCTCCCTCTCACCATCTTCCATTTCCACCACATTATTCACAATCTCTTCTCCTTCTACTTCTTCTTTCAATTTATTCTCTATCTGGGCATTTTCGTCTTTTCTCACACACTCACCAGAACTTTGCTCTTCTTCTATATTACTACTTGTCATTCTTGAAACCAAACAAAATTTAGGGTTTGTTTGTTTCCTGGAAATCTTTTTCCGAGAAAATTTACAACTTTGGTTGTCATTGGATTCGCCCATTATGAAGAGGTCTGACAACACATTGTTCATAATACCGAACCATTCTCTTTTATCATCTCCATTTTCATTTTCACAACAAATCTCCTCCGCCGCTGCCTTTCGATTCTGAGTCGACTCGGACGAGTTTGACTTCGGCTTAAGATTGCTGTCCTTGTTTTCAAGGAAATGATCGAGCTCGAGGTCGTCGCCGACGGGGAAACCCCTGTTGGACCGAAGCCGGTCGAGCCAGTTCGAACCAGACTTGCCGGTCGAAATTGAACAAATCATTGCTGATGTGGACCAATATTTCCCCAAGATTGTTTCCTCGGGGAATTGAACGGTGCTTTTAGGTTGGCTTGATTCAACTGAACTGCACATACCGCTCTAAGTAGATCGTTCTGAACTGCATTGGGTTGCGCGATGCGCATAGTTTCTCAATGCCACGTGGAGCACGTTTTGAGCCTTTCTTAGTACTGTGCAATGCTCGTGTGTTTATTTTAAGATGCCACTATGATAGCATGCTTTGTTGATCAGTATATAAAATAAAAGTAAATTGCTATGCTCCACAATGATACTTTACTGTTGGGAAAAAATTTGGTAAATTATTAATTGCCCAATCACAAGAGTGCCACACGGGAGTAATCTTACACATTCATTGATTGATTGATTGGTTGATTGATTTTGTTCGAAAGCACGGTTCTTAAATACTCATTTTGTATGCTTAACAGTAACAGTAGGGTGCAGTTTATTTTTTTATTTAATGACTTAATTGATTGTAATTAATTAAATTATTAAATTCGTTTATCTTTTTAATTTAATAAAAAATTTCAGTCATTAAGTTTAAGTTATTTTTTTTATTTTTATTTAATTAAAAAATCAAAATAATATCATTAAAATATATTTTTTAAAATATTCTTATTAAATTAATTAATTTTTATCCATATCCTAAATAAGTTTAATAATAAGTATATTATTATCAATCTCTATAACTTGTAATAATATAATAGTTAATTATTATTATTTTTATTTTTTATTTCTTCACAATAACATTATTTATTTTTTATAATTTTAATGAATATTTTTCATATAAACATCATAAATAACAATAAAATTGATTAACATATACTAATTTATAATATTTAAGAGTTGTATTCAATTGAGCTATCATTATGTTATGAAATATATTATCTTATTTACTATTTTTTGATATGCTATTTATTGTTTAACATTTATAATTTATAAGGACATAAATGTAAAAATACTAGTTTTTATATTTTTTAAGTTTAAAAAAATAACTTGATACTTAATTGTAGCAATTCAAACAAAAAAAATGAATATGTTATTTAGATTTAGACATTTAGTTCTATTCAGAATTTAGGCTAATTCAAGTCTATTCATATTTTAGATAAAAAAACAAATGCTACCTTAGTTTGGATGGTCATGACTAATGAAATAAATAGTTTTTGCCATGCAAATTAAATAAACTATTGATTAAAATAATAACTTGATGTTTGGTAAAATATTTTATTATGGTTGTTGTGAGTTTGAAAAGTTGAGCATATGCATTTTGTAAATTTTATTACAAAAGTATTATTTTATTATATAATTATTAAAATAGACATAAGTTTAAACTGCCTTTTTTTTTTAATATATATTAAGGTTTATGAAAAATAAAACATAATTATCTTTTTGTTAAAATACACATAACTAAAAAGATCATTACGAATAAGGATAAAGATAGGCATGAACTGATCATGCCAAACTCAATAATTTTTTGAGTCAAGTTTGATGGATACATAATTGGTGATATTATTGATTGGGAAAGAGTGTTAAAGACGAACCTTTGGATTCGTTATCTTTCCCTACTGATGAGCATGCTAACTTACATATAAGAAGAAAGCTGAATCTGTTAAGTAATTTCATAAGAAAGCGCAACAACAAATAGAAAAGAAGACTACACAATATTCTGCTCAAGCCAATAACAGACATATAAAAGTGGTTTTCAGCTTGGAGGTTGGAATTGGGTGCATATGAGAAAGGAGAGTTTTCTAGCCCAAAGGCGTTCCAAGTTGCTTCCAAGGGGAGATGGTCCTTTTCAAAAGGTTGCATGGATAAATGACATTGCCTGCAAATTGGATCTTTCTTGATGAGTACAATGTGAGTGATATTTTTAATGTCTATGATTTTTCTCCCATTGACATAAGTGATGATTCGAGGATGAATCCTTTTAAGTAGAGGGGGAATGATGAGAATTAGCAAACAAAAACCAGTAAATATTCAAATGATCTTTTGGACATTCATAAAGGCTCAATTAAAAGAGTTAAGAGGAAAGAAGATGCAAGTTGGCTTCAATGGATTAATTGATAAGATATGGGCTGAAGCTATGATTTAAGGTGTAAGACATGATGCAGTGCATTTGGAGAGAAGACAAGGCATTATGTGTATTATTCTAGGTATTAGACAAACTAATACAAAGTTTGGGCTGAAATTAATGCAAGAAGGGCAAATTCAAAATTGAACTGAAACTACCTCAGCTAGAATTAATGTGAAAGCTATATATCGTTGGAAAGAAAATTGATTCCTCTTTCCCATGTATTTTACAAAGACGTATTGTAGCTTTCTGTAAAAAGCAAGAACCAATTCATTGCAACTTATTCAGCTTTCAAGCCATAGGAACTAGTTTTGAGATTGGGAATATTAACCTTTTGAATGGTCTGTTTTCCTTTGTTTTAAATTTATCAATGTCTTATATATATCAATGTTTTATTTAAGGTTTTATTTATATCAATGTTTTATTTAAGTTTGATATTAATGTTGGTTAACCGATCAAGTCATTTGAATGATCATTTCGACTAAACCTATGATTGGAGGGTTGTTTTATTGTTTTTGATTGTATCTCATGATCTTGGGTCTCTATTAACCCATAAAAGTTTAGCCACCATGGTCTGTAAAACTTTTTAATCCAGATTATTATTGTGTTCTGTAAAACATTTGAATTAAAAGATGATTTTTTAATTCTTTTGAGGACTAATGAACTTATCAAGAATTGTGTTCTTATAACATAGAGCTCATCTAAATCTTGAGTGTGGCGTCAATATTATTCTCTAAGGCTCTGTTTCGTTGAGTTTATTCAATAGAGTTTATGAGAGTAGAGCTTTGGACAAAAGCTGCTGAATGTTTAGTTGTCAATTAGAAAAGCTCTTTTAAACCATAGGCTATTTAGTTTTGCAACATCAAATGTGCTTTTAAGTTATTAAAGTACCAGCCATCCGGCCTTTAGCCGGATGGTCAGGGCTGCTGCCCTCCAAATTGGAGGGCAGCAGTTCGAACCCCCACACCGCATTGTGGGGGTAATTCCTTCCTCAATTAATGAGTGAAGGTAGTCTCTCCCTTGCCCATGTGTGAGTGGAGTAGACAGTCCTCGAATATTATAGAGGATTTAAAGTCTGGGCAGGGCTTCATATGAATTGATATCTAGTCCCAGTAATAGTCTGATTGTATATATCAGTTATAGTCTCATGTCATATGAGTTTGTAATTGAGCAATAGCAAATGATATACAAAAGAATTTTAGAATCTTACAATTTTTAACAAAATGCACCCAAGCTATCAACTTATATGAAAATTACACATTTCTTCAGTGTTCAAATTCAACAAACCAAGTTTTTAGGGCTTATAGGTATAAGGATATTTTGAAATTAATAAAATTATGTTAGGACATTTTAGATATTACATACAAAATAAAAAAGTTATTTTGCCTCTTCTTCTTTTGGAAAAAGAGACCAAATAGCTTTTAAGAACCTAAAAACTCTATTTCTTTTTACCCAAACATTACTAAAAACTTTGATAAGCTTCCTAGAGGACCTTATGAGCCCTTTAGGCTCCCTAGGCTACCTTAGTCCTTCATTAATAAATAAATTTTTATGTCCTTCAGTTCGCACTAGTAAGATGAGAAAAAAAAAAAAAAACAAGGGGCTAAAACAATAGTTAATGATGGTGGTTATGATTTAAGTTCAAGCTATACAAAAGAGATGAATTGGAAAGAAAATTTTCTAAATATATACACACTCTCAAATTATATATTCTAGAGATATATTATATTATTTTATAGTTTTCCAATGGTTTTTAATTTTGGATTGCACCCTTTCAAAACCAAGCCATTATTTCCTGGAGGATAAACAGCTATATGACCTATTTTGCACTAAGATAATATCTTAGAGGGGCAAAATCTCTCCTTAAGGATAGTGCTATATGCAATGCCTTGGCTTTTAGCAAATTGTGAGAGATAAATCTAGCATCCATAGTTTCAAATTTTCCAACAATGAATTATTTCTCCATGGATGTGATTGTATTATTCACTCTTGAAACATGTCATGAGATGTGATTGAATAGCTTATCTCTCTCAAATAACCAGAGCTATGTTAGCTTCGTTGTAGATAGCTAGGGCTATGTGTAGTTTAATTGTAAATAGTAAGAGCTATGTGTAAATTAGAGGTGGTAAAAATGTGCTACGACAAGGATACAATACAAGCTTTTTGTATTTGTGTTGACATACATTGACATAATTAATAAATGGGAGCTGCTAAGTTACAGCTGCTGTAACTTACAGCCGCAACTTTTTTAAGTGAACAGTAATCATGTGGTGTTACTGTTCACTCGTAAAAATTGCGGCTGTAAAAAAAATTGCGGCTGTAAGTTACAGCAACTGTAACTTAGAAAAATCCTTAATAAATTTGTTGAAATGACACGACATGATAAATAACGGTATCATACCCATATTAGACCACCTCAACATAATTACACGTTTATAATACAAATATAAATTCATATGTGATAATATTAATGAAAAATTAACTTACTTACACAATATGGTTATGACACGAATACTGTTCAGGGTATATATACATTACACTGAACACTATTCTTGTCATAATCATATTATGTTATAAACTTTGTTTATGTCATGTTTACTTATTTATAACCTATTTTTATGAATAATATTGATATATTTATTATTTTTTAAATTAATTTTTAACTTTTTATATTAAATATGTTAAATGGGTCAACACGATTAACAGAATTAATAAAAGGATTGTATCCATATTTTAAGGTTTCAACACATTTAATAAATATGTCATAACGTGTTTGCTTAAATTTGACATGACACGAATAAATCATGTACAACACGAACACCATATGATTATACGAATTGACATCCCTAGTGTAAATATAGTAATGAATCACCAAATATGTCAAAAGCTAAGTTATGGATCACCAAAATTGTGTGAAAGCTCATAGCTACGAATTCTAAAATAGGAATGGCAAATATCCAGTTGAATATGGATGTTATCCATCCATGTGCAAATCTATTATTATTCATGATAGATGCAACCATATATATACCTAATTTTATATGCTAGTTATCATTATGAATATTTATGAATGTATATGGACATTAAATTTGTATTTCTAAATTCAAAAATGATATATCATATTCATACATTAGAAATTTTTTATTTATATTTCCTAAACTCAATAATTTTAAAAGTTAATACAATTACTTTATATAAAAGCACAATAATAAAATTAGTACCACTTGCAACGGAGAAAGTAGCCAAATGATGACTAAACCGACACCATCAGACTCGAAATTTCATGATCTATGCAATGGTTTTGAATTCATTGGTAAAAAATAAATGATGAGAGGAGTAAATGTCACCCAAAAGGCTGGTGACAACTTAACGTTACCGACTAATGGTGATGCAGTGTGTCGTATTGACACCTCAGTCAAATGATACACCAACAGTGACGTCCAATGAGTTTGATGAAGGCAGTGGCACATCTCATCACACTAGTTTTAGTCAGCAATGTTATGTTGCTGCCATTCTCTCGATGGAATTTTGCACCACCACGAATTACTTTTTCCCAAAAAAATTAGTTCCATTATGTAGATCATAAAATTTTGAGGCCAAAGATTCCAGATTCAATGCCATTTAGCCAATTTGTCCGTCGCCAGCCACGGTGCTAAGGCCACTAATGCTGGCATCAATTATATTTTGGAACAGTAAATTTAACTATTTTTGTTGGTAATCTATTTTTTAAAATGCAATAGGTTTGATAATTTTTTTTTAGTTTTAATTTCATAAAATTTAAATATTTTAAAGCGTATTATCTATATCTACTCAATATGTAAATGGATAATTTTCAGATACCCATATCCTAAAAATTATCAATGGTTGACGAGCAACGAGCAGTAGGGTTGACATTAGTGGCTCGCGAGCAAAGAATGGCAAGCGTATGAAAGTGAGGAGAAATAATCTAGAGTTTATTAAATAGAAATACGTAAGGAGATGATTTTTATTTTTCTATTTTTTTTTACTTTAATTTTATTAATTAATATTTTTAACCTAAAAAATAATTTGATATTAAATATCTATCCAATATCTAATTGAATATTTTAAAAATATCTGTATCTATATTCAAAAGACTTTAGATGAATATTATTGGGTCTAATTAATCTGGATAATTGGACATCCACTTTGCCATCCCTACAGTCTAAAACTACTGAGCAGTTCAACTATCAAGTGCAAAGCAGCATAACTATGAATGGTTAGAAGAATCAGCTCATTTCTCTCTGTTGATGGGTACATCAATCAAAAAAGGTCGCATGTCACCTCTGTAAAAGTTATCATCATATTTGAACATAAGAAACTAGGGAATATAAATGTTAAAAAAAAATAAAAAATGCACCGCTAAAATTGCACCTCATTTCTCTCTATTGATGGGCCCTTCTCACTAACTTTTACCAACTATCAGCACTCTAACCAAAATCCATCTTGATTCAAGCCACAGGCACAAGGGATAATTATTGTGATGATAGCCACATGAACATTCATTGAAATATATTTCATTCGTGTGCACAAATTCAAGAACTACTAGGTGTATTTACTTTTCAGATTAGGGATCAGAATTTAGGAATGACAATGATTTATTGTTTACTTCTTTATTTTATATTTGAAAATAGGACTAAAATCAGAAGGGCTCACTAAATTTGAGAACGAGGAATGAAAATTCCATTTTTATGGGAGGTGAAAATGAGATTATGAGTCTTTGAACTAAAATTTTAATTTTTTCCTTATTATAAAATTTATAATTATAATAATATTTATGAGTAATTATAATAATAATAGTATTACGCTCAATATTATAATAGTAATAGTAACAACACTAACAATAATAATAATAATAATAATAATAATAATAATAATAATAATAATAATAATAATAATAATAATAATAATAATAATAATAATAATATTATTATTATTATTATTATTATTATTATTATTATTATTATTATTATTATTATTATTATTATTATTATTATTATTATTATTATTATTATTACTACTATTATTACTACTATTATTACTATTATTATTATTATTAGGATTATTATTATGATTATTATTATCATTATTATTATTATTATTATTATTATTATTATTATTATTATTATTATTATTATTATTATTATTATTATTATTATTATTATTATTATTATTATTATTATTATTATTATTATTATTATTATTATAAACATGCATATATTTCCTTTTAAAAGATGTTTACTTATTTATTTTGTTAGTAAAAAATTTCATAATTTGAACTAAGGGTATTTTTATAATTTGTAACAATCCAGTTTGATTATAAGATAAAGTAAACATATAAAATGAGAATATAACTCATTCCGATTTTAATTCCTGCATCTCAAATAAATAACTTAATTATTCTGATTCTCATTCTCCATTTTAATTGTAGCCCATTCTAATTCTTATCTATTCTGATTCCTAAAAAATAAACACCATGTAAAAGAGTCAAACAAAAATTGAGGAAGAAAAGAAAAAAAAATTATAGAAAGAAGAAGGAGAAGGTGAGATTCTATGATATCTTTTAGGTTTGAGGCATGTGTGTGTGTGTTTGTATTTGGGTGTAAAGAGATAATATGAATATTTAATAATCTTAGTATTTGAAAGTAAAAAGTAAAAAATAAATCTACAAAATTTTTCATATGGATGTACGAATTAAAAGTGTATCCAAAATATAATTTAGGTGCAAATAACTCTTAAAAAAAAAAAAGATAATGAGAGATGAATATGTGGATCCCGCAGTTTTTCGTGAAAAAATCGTTAGATTTAATTAGTTCTAATCTAATGGTTAATCTGATGATTGTAGATTTGTAGTTGAAAATAGGCAAGAGAGTTGGCAGCTGACTGCCTCCTGGCTGCTGTGCCAGTTTGGGATTCTTTTCTCGGGAATTTGTGACAAAGTCGTATCCAATCTTTGAGAATTGTGACAATATCAGCAGCAGCAAAAAGGCTATAGTGAAAATCAGTGTTGGTGTATTTGCGAGTAATAGAAAATGTCAATTAGTGCCTGAATTTGCAAAGTGACTAAGATTTTGTCAATTTGTTTTGCCTGAAGTGACTCCGGAGTGAGACCAAGTCCTCCAAGGAATGTTGATAGCCACTAATGTTACATGTATGTTCTTAATAGGATTCATGAATATGTTACATGCATTATCATTACATTAATACATGTGTTAATCTCAAAATATCAGTGTTACATAAATATACTTAACGTGGCTCACATTCATAAGTTGAGATGAATTAAGATTATTAATGTTTTTATGATTAGATATGACGAGAATAATTATTCTAAATTTTTAAATTAAAATAAGAATAAATTACTCACTTTCTTGATGGAAGCAAGTGAATAAAGTCCATTATAAGTACTAAGGGTTCCTAGTCTAGCCAATAACAATTTTACTTGTGAATTACCCACTAAATTTGAAGGTTATACAGTGGAATAGGTTAGAAGATTCTAAGTATTCTTCAAATTTAACTTGAATAACAATAGATAGAGGTAGAGGTATGTAACTTATTTAAGTTTATAATCAATAATATATTCCTGTATATATTGTTATTAAGCTAACATGTGGTACCAAAGCCACCCTTCAAATCTTATTGTTCAGTTATACAATATCTTTTGCATTTGGTTTACAGTTTTTGATCTAATATAGTTGTGATTTTATATGTTGTGATCAATACATATATTAAACAGTGTCACATGGGAAAGATTTTAATACTTGAATTCATTAATATATGAATAAGTGTGAATAATATTATTGTTGAGATTATCATGATTGCAACATGTTTTGTGTTATTTAGTTTAATAATTATTTTACATGATAAATCTATCTAAGCATTAATTATAAGTTTTGCATAAAGTCACCGATATATTTTTATAATATGTTCTAATAATGCCTTTTTGTTGTATCATCACATTTTTGAAAGAAGCTACAGCATTTCAAATATGTGATGATAGTTGTATAGCATATATGTTATAAAGAATTTATTTTAACGATATGAAAAGCATTGAACATATTGTAATTAATTTATAATTATTTGGCTCCAAAGGGAAATAGTTATTATACGGATTTAATTGGAATAAGACGGTAATTTGAGCATCAAAATTAGAATGGAGTTTTTTATTTTAGTGTTTATAATTGCTAGTCCTGTTATTAAAGATTAATGTAAATTCAATAAGTTATGTAGCCTCTGCCCATAGGAATGTTTGAATTTGCAATTGAATTTTTGCATTGGTAAATTCAGTATTGAGATTAAAATTTTCATAGCATTAATGTATATTTTTTTCTCCTATATAGTGGTTCCTAATTATTTCAATTATTCTACTTGTGTTCCAATGTAGTGTGGTGATAACTTTTCTGATTGGAAAGAGAGAGTTCTCTTAAATTTGAGGTGTATGGATATTAACTTGGCACTTTGTGAGGATAAACCATCTATCCCCAAGGAATCAAGTATGCAAAATCAAAAAGATGCATATTAAAAGTAGGAGCAATCCAACCACTTAAGTTTGATATTCATGCAATCTCATGTCAGCAAAAGCATTAGCAGTTCCATCCCACAATACATTAAAGCTAAGGATTTTATAAAGGCTGTTGACGAACAATTTGTAAGTCCTGATAAGGCATTGGCAACCACTTTAATGCAAAAACTTTTAGGCATGAAGCTTGATAATACTAAAGGTGCGCAAGAGCATATAGTGGAAATGAGGGATATTGCTGCTCAACTTAAGTCACTTGAGATAGAGATGCCTGAGTTATTTTTGGTTCATTTCATACTTAATTCTCTTCTAATGAATATGTTTCATTCACAATATCATATAACACACAAAGAAAAATGGTCTGTTAATGAACTTTTGATCATGTATGTTCAAGAAGAAGAGATATTGAAACGTGAGAAGTTAGAAAGTGCCCATCTAACTACTCATGTTAAAGGAAATAACCAAAAGGGTAAAAATATTCCCCAGGATAAGGAGAAGCAAGTGCCAATAAATAAATTTGGTAAGAAGGATCAATGCTTCTTTTGTAAGAAAAAGGGACACATGAAGGAGAATTGCCTAGAGAGTGGGACTATTGGCATCCCTCTAAAAATCTCTTGGAACCCGTTTAATTATTTTATAATTTTAACCTTTATTAAAATTACATAATATGACAGTTTCTAATTAAAACTCCACTCAAATTCAAATATTTTTTCCTTAAAGAAATCTAACATTTTAGAAATTAAAAAGTTGCTTTTTCTTTTAATTTTTAGGTGAGGAATTTACTACCGGTGGTTATAATGGAAAGAACGAAAACCTATTTTTTTCTTTTAAATGCAAGAAACCTCTTTGTTATAATAATAAAAATAAATAGAAATTAAGGGATGGGGTTTACACTAATAAGTCTTAATTAAGGGTATTTTTATCATAGATGAAGGTGTTAAAAGGATTTTATAATTTTTGAAAATATTTTAATGGGGTTAATTAAGAAAAAGGTTGTTAAGAGATATTTAGAGGGGTACCAATAGTCCCACTCTTGCCTAAAATATAAAAAATGGTTGAAAAGAAAAGTAAATCTATCTCTCATGTATGCCATGAATCTCATTTTGTTGATGTCCCTAATAATACATGGTGGGTTGATTCTGGTACTACAACTTCCAATGTTAATATCATGCAAGGTTTTCTCAACCTAAGGAAATCGAAGGCAAATGACCAACACATTTGTTCAGGAAACAAGATGTAATCAAGTGTTGAGGATGTGGGAACTTTTAGATTAATTTTAAAATATAGTTTTTATTTAGACCTTGAAAACACATATTAGATACCCACATTTTCTAGAAATTTAATTGCTATTGCTCGTGTTGTTCTATTAGGTTTTAAATTTGTTTTTGAACACACAACTTGTAATGTATATAAGAATAATAATATTATTGGCAATGTTGTTTTATTTAGTGGTTTATATAAATTAAATTTAGATCCCACATTTTAGTCTAATCTTTTCACTTTACATGATGAAAATATTGGCACCAAGGGTTGTATTATTAATAAGAATTCCTCTAAACTTTGGCGTAGGATATTAGGACATATATTTATAGAGAGAATTAAAAGACTAGTAAATGATGGAGTTTTACAAATTCTTGATTTTACTGATTTAATGCTTGCATAGCCTGCATTAAGAGAAAGCAGACTAACAAGACTATTAAAGGTGTTAAAAAGAGTACTAAAATTCTTGAGATTATACATGTCGATATTTATGGACCTTTTTTCACTCTTTGTTTAAATAGTCAGATTTATCTTATTTATAGATGACTATTCAAAATACATGTATCTCTATTTTCTAAATCATAAAGAAAAAGTGTTTGATGCTTTCAAGATTTATAAAGCAAAAGTAGAGAGACAAAAGGAAAGAAAAATCAAAATTATAAGATCTAATAAGGGTAGAGAATATTATGGAAGGGACACAAAAAAGAGACAAATGCCTAGTCATTTGCAAAATTTCTTGAAGAAGAAGGCATTATTGCACAATATACAATGCCTGACACATCACAACAAAATAGTGTTATGGAAAGGAGAAATAGAACACTTATGGACATGATAAGAAGTGTGCTTAGCAATTCCAGTCTTCTCTTAAAATTCTAGAGTGAAGCCTTAAAAATGTTATGTATATTTTAAACAGAGTTTCATTTAAGGCTGTTTCTAAAACAACTTTTGAAATTTGGAACAGATAGAAACTTGGTTTGAGACATGTACACATTTAAGGTTGTTCTGTTGAGATAAGGATCTATAATACTCAATTAAAGAAATTGGACCCAAGAACTGTTAGTGGTTATTTTATAGGCTATCTAGCCAACTCTAAGGGGTATAAGTTTTATTGTCTCTCACAGACTATAAGGATTGTTGAAGATAGAAATGTAAAATTTCTTGAAGAACTTAAATTGAGTGGAAATGAATTTCCTAAAAATATTGAATTTTAGGAAATTAAAGAATCTGTTGGTGTATTTCCTACAAAAATAATTAAGGAACAACCAATCAAAGTTCAACCATTTCACGATGATTCTATTACTCAAAATTCACAAAACAAAAGTGAAATAATAGGATTAAGAAAGTCTTTAAGAATAAGGAAATATGCAATTTCTAATGATTACGAAGTATACCTTCAAGCGTCTGAGTTTATTTATGAACTCGATCAAGATCCAACTTCCTTTTCACAAGCCATGAATGGAGAGAATTTTAAATTATAGCATGATGCAATGAAGAATGAAATGGAATCTATGACAAAAAATAAAGCCTAGGATCTCGTTCAATTACCTTATGATCATTCAACTGTAGGTTATAAATAGATTTATAAAGCTAAAAGAAATGCATCTAGTAAAACAGAGCGATATAAAGCTAGACCAGTGGTTAAGAGATTCACTCAAAAAGAAAACATAGATTATCAAGGAACATTTTTTCCAATTTCTAGAAAGGATTTATTTATAATAATCATGGCTTTAAAAGCTTATTTTGATTTAGAACTATATCAAATAGATGTGAAAATTGCTTTCTTAAATGGGATTTTGAAGAAAAAGTATGCATGAAACAACCTGAAGGTTTTTGTACTAACAAAGACAGTCATTTGATTTGCAAATTAAATAAATCTAGATATAGACTAAAACAAGCTTCTTGCCAATGATATTTATAGTTTCACAATATTGTCAGTTCATATGATTTAATAGAAAACATTATTGATCAATGTATATATACCTTAAGGTCAGTGGAGCAAATTTCTCTTTCTAGTCCTATATGTAGATGATATCTTGCTTGCTTGTAATGACTTCGGTTTACTGCACGAGACTAAACATTTTCTTCTCTAAAACTTTGACATGAAGGATATGAATGAAGCCTCATATGTCTTTGGTATATAAATTTACTTTGATAGGATTAAAAGGACATTGGTATTATTTCAAAAGGCATATAATTGAAAAAGTTTTAGAAAAATTTAAAACGAAATATTGTACTCTTACTGCAACACCTATTATTAAAGGGGACAAATTCAGTCAGAAACAGTGTCCACAAAATAATTTAGAGAAAGAACAAACGAAAAATATTCCTTGTGCTTCCATTGTGGGTAGCGTAATGGATGCACAAGTGTGTAATAGGCCTGACCTTGCCTATGTAGTAGGCATATTTTCTAGATATCAAAGTAATCTAGGATTGAAACACTGAAAAGCTGCTAAAAAGGTGTGTGGTATCTATAGGGAACTAAGGACTACACACTCACATATAGACATTTTGATAATCTTGAGGTAATTGGACATTGGATTCAGATTTTGCTGGATGTGTACAGACTAGAAAGTCCACTTCAAGATATATTTTCCTTCTTGCTGGAGGGGCTATATCTTGGAAGAGTGGTAAGCAAACTATAATTGCTTCGTCTACCATGGAGGCAGAATTTATTGGATGCTATGAAGCTACAACACAAGCATTATGGTTAAGAAATTTTATCATGGGTCTAAAAATTTTTCATTCTATAGAAAGGCCATTGAAAATTTATCATGATAATTCCGCAGCAAGATTCGTTTCAGAGAATAATAAGAGTGGGAGCCATGATAAACTTATTGATATAAAGTTTTTTTGTTGTCAGAGATCATATCAAGAAGAGTGAAATAACTACTGAGTATGTAAATACTGAGCTTATGCTTGCAGGGAGCTTATGCTTGCAGGCCCCATAACTAATGGATTGTCGGCCAAATTATACAATAGTCATGTTGAACGTATAGGACTTCTTGAATAAATTAAAGTTCGTTTACTACATCCATATCTAATTATGTATATACGACTTTTAATAAAGTTAAGTTTGTGCGCATAAAGTTTGTCGTATTTATTTATTGAGACTATTTTTGGACCTTGAACGGCTTATATAAGTTCATACATGCAGTATTG
This sequence comes from Murraya paniculata, assembly GCA_030449075.1. Classification (NCBI taxonomy): domain Eukaryota; kingdom Viridiplantae; phylum Streptophyta; class Magnoliopsida; order Sapindales; family Rutaceae; genus Murraya; species Murraya paniculata. Next base: position 328,396 of record JAEVFN010000041.1, read on the forward strand.
ATATATTCAAATAACAAAAATCCTATACTTGTGATATATGGAAGGAAATGCTTGTTAAAATAAGCATAACTGCCATGATTCATGTACATTGAAATATCTGAATAAATGAAGTATCATTATCATTTAGTTTGAGTAGTTACTATGGCCATATTTAATTTATCTCATGAGGATAAAATTATGTGAGCCAAGTGGAAGAATATTACAAGGATATTCTTAATATGGTTTATGTATATGTTACATGCATTATCATTAAATTAATATATGTGCTAATCTCAAAATAAATGTTACATGCATATACTTAATGTAGCTCGCATTCATAAATTGAGATGGATTAAGATTGCTCATGTTTTTATGATTAGATAATGATGAGAATAATTATTCCATCTTTTTAAAAATTAAGATAAAAATAATTTACTCACTTTCTTCATGGAAGCAAGCGACTAAAGCCAATTTTAGATACTAGGCCCCTAGCCCAGCTAATAACAATTTTTTTTTTGTGAATTACCCATCAAACCTAAAGGCTATATAGTGGAATAGGTTAGAAGATTCTTCACATTTAATTTAAATTAAACTTATTTAAATTTATAAATAATAATATATTCCTATGTATATTATTATTAAGCTAACAACTAAAACCCTTGGTAACTTATTGTTTAATCTTCAATTGAAGAGTTTTCAGGCTACTCTTCATGAAAATTAGCACTTTGGGAGATTCTGTGCCTATCCACCATTCAAATTAAATGCATGAGTTATCTTGTAAAATGAAAAGACACCCTTCTAGCGAAACATACGAAATAGATCAGATTGATTTTTTTTTTAATCAAAAGTATTATGTGAAATCTTCAGTTTTTCTTCTTTCTCCATCCTTATCCTATAGGTACAACATTTAAATCAATAGAGAACTGTTTGTTCTGTATTTATATGAATTGTTATTATTTCATTCTAATTCCTTCCCAATATCTCCCAAGAAAAATCTCAAATAGATGGGTTAATATGAGTTGATCCTCGCGGTTATGAGAGCATTAGCACGTGTCAAGGTGTTATGATAACATCATAACAATATGCTATAAAATTTACCCTATTTGTTTACTTCCTAATTTTGCATGTTCTTGAGACGACAAAGTTTTACAATTTCCAGTATCTCTTTTTGGAAGCTTCGTCTTCAGAGGAAGGGCCTCAAAAGAAATAAGCCAATCTCTTTAACTAGAACTAGGTGTTTTCTTTCACATCTTAATATTTTAAGTTCCAACACCGATTGAATTAGCACATTTAATTGTTTTCCAAAAAGAAAAAATTAATGTACAGGATCGGTAACTTCAACGCCAACAAAATCTACTATTAATTTAAAGAGATATTAATTAATCGATAAATTAATCTACTAAAAAAAAATATATTAATGACATATATTTTATGAAATATATCATTATACATTAAATTTTTTAATAAACTTTTAGTTAATTAAATGTGTGTTTATTTAATTTTAAATAATCACTATAAATTAATAAATTATTAATTTATTGATTAATTAATATCTCTTTAAATTAATAATACACTTTGTTGGTTTTGATGTTCCTAAAAAAATATGTAGTAATGACATATATTTTATGAAATATATCGTTGTATCTTGAAAATATCATGAAAGCATGATATTTTCGTGATATATAATGGTTGCGTCATTATTTTATGATAGAAATGAGACTGATACAGATGTGAAATCATTTCTGATAAATATATTTGTATAAAATTTTTATTAATTTTTTAAAATAAATTTAATTATAAAAATACCACCCTCAAATTGTGTTGTCTTAGTTAATATTTTTCATTTAATATAAAATGCATTTTAGTTACTAATAATACATGAAACTCCGTCGTTTCATGTATTATACATTTAGGGTGTGTTTGGTACACTATATTATGTTATAGTGTATTGCTTTATTTTAATGTATGTGTATTGTATTATGTTATATTGCATTAGCACTATAATAATATAATGTTGTATAATATTTGGTGTTATGTTGTACTGTATTAATTTTTAATTGTACTATGTTTGGTGTAGTATTGTACTGTATTAATTTCTTTGGTGATTAATTTAAATTATATATTTAAAAAATAATATTCATTAGTACTTAGAAAAATATTAAATATAAAAATTTTAGAAATTTAATATTATTTTTTAGTATAAATATTAAAAAAATCATAATTCTTTGTAAAGATCAAAGCTTATGATCTTAAATTTTCAGCAATATAACATTTATTTTTGTTGACATTTTTCTAAATATAAAACATGTGAAATAAAGATCAAATCAAATCATTCAATCGAATAATCTCTATATACTATCACAACATCAATAAAGAGTTTTCATAATGGATAAAAGTATGTAATAATAATTTCAAAACATATTATTTAAGAAATGTAAATAAATAAAGTTATTTTGAAAAAAAAAAGATAAATAAGGTTTTTTATTAAAAATAAGCATGGAAATTATTTTTAACTTTTACATCATTTACGACACAATGATAATCACACCATCTAATTAGTTACAGATTATTTACATGTGGATAAAGTTCGCATTACTGAATTTGTATATGATAAAAGATCTAATTACTATACACTACTACTTCAATAGTAGCAAATTTGAATAGAGGACTACCATCAGAAAATTATATTGGTTTCCAAAACATGAGAGATTCCTTAAACATCTTCAGCATCAGTTCTCGGTCTGCTTGTGTGAAAAGTTGTTGATTTTATCTCTAACATCATGTATGTTGCCAAAATCAAACAAATACGTCAATCATCCATAATTGATATTTACAATCAAATTATATAACTAGTTACAAATCACATTATACAACTAGGGCCTACTCTACTTCACTCACAATTACCTCAAGCATCGACAATTGATATTTACAATTAAATTAATATAACTAGGAATTATATAATTGATTATAATCACATTATACAACTGGGGCCTATTCTACTCTAATCACATTTTATTTTATTTTTTAAATTTTGTTTCATACTTTTTTTAATTTTGTTTCGTATTTTTCTTTATTTTGTTATACAACTGGGGCCTACTCTACTCCACTCACATTTCTTTGTTTTTTTTTTTTTTGAATTTTGTTAATCTCACATCTCCCACATTTTTGAATTCTGTTATACAACTAAGAATTATACAACTAAGAATTATACAACTAGGGCTTCGTATTTTTGTAATTTTGTTAATCTCACGTGGGAGATTGAAATTTTTTTATCAGATATTACAATTACTCTACTTGCATTTCATAAAAAAGAGGTTGTTTCCACTCAATTATCAGATATTACAATTGAAAATTTTGTTATACAACTGAAAATTATACAATCGAGGCTTCGTATATTACAACTAGGGAGATTGTAATTTTTTTATCAGACTGTTTACACTCAATTATCAGTCGTAAGGGTCAATTATACAATTACTCTACTCATATTTCGTAAGGGAAAGACTGTTTCCACTCAATTATCAGATAATTGAGAGAGAATTGAAACTAACCTCCATAAATTTTATGGAGGTTCGAATCCTTACACTCATCATAGTTAGTGCAAGGGCTCTCCCACTGGACCAAAGTTCCATTGGTGTCAAGCATCATTTCTTCAACTTGTTCAACTGAAGTAGCCAGGCCTCTTGCAGCCTCTCAAGGGCATTCCCCGAATTGATATCTTCCAAAAGGCTACCCTCGCAAGCATCTTTCAAGTTTGTAATGTGGTACTTGTTTGCTGCTCCCAGCCAAGCCAACTTGTGCATCCAGAAATCTTTGTAACAATCCATAAATTCCTAATAACATCTATAATCAATTAGCAGAGGTGACATATCGAAAAAACTTCTCCAACAATCCTTAGCTTGTTTAAAGTTTTGCATGCGCACTATACCACGCACGTCAATTGAATTATTGAATATTAAAGCCAAGTAAGCAATAAGGGAGTCTCTAAGTTGCAGCAGCTGTAACTGCAAATTTGAGTGAACAGTACCCACGTAGAGTTACTGTTCACTCAAATTTACAGTAACTATAACTTACAGCTATTGTAACTTAGCAAAATCCAAACAATAAACCAAAAAATAATGTTGTGTGAACGTGACTACACTGAAATCCTTGGGAATATTTTAGTCAATCATGCATCATTCTAGTTGTCTAATGCGCCAAACATGACCATTATATTTTTTGCACAGCGTATGGGTATCCAGTGTATTATTGAATATCATAATGCATCACCAATAAGCTTAGGCAATCTATTTTGCGTCGGTACTAAAATCTTATTCATTTGTATTGAGCTTAATGCCATTCTTCCATTCCTTTCCCTAGAACGTAACATACAAGACAAGTAAGTTTGCTTATTGGTATCGGTAAGTGACTACGTGGGAGATAAAGTGGCCACACACACATATGGATTAGGCACAAAGCCTTAGAAAATTTCTTGTGAAAATATGCAAAATCTCAACAAAAAAGCCATGTTTTATAAAATCTTCAAAGCAACACGTCAATAGCCACTATTTCATGGATATGAATAGCTCCTCTAAGTATCAAAACAAGTGATTAATCAGTTTTCATGAAAAATATATAGAATAATGACTTATTTTTAGTGAAAGTGGAGTGCCCAACCATTTTTGTATTTTAATTAAAAATTTGCTTGAAAAAGCATGGCAAAGTGAATGATTATGCACTGTCTAAGCACTTTCCTCATTATACAGCAAACAGGTTTCATATTACCTTCTGCAGCTTTTACATGTTGTGTGCTTAGATCCATATCTATGTTTTTCAAAAGTTACGTGCCTTATCGGAGTTATTTTTAATTTAGTCAACAATAGAGACATCAGACAAAGAAGTTTGAAGACTGAAGAAAGTTAAAATATCAAGACATCGCTGAAGACATCCAGTTCATGAGCAAAGAGAACACCACGGTTTGAAAGCAACATGAAGACTTAGACAACTACTCACGGCTTAAACACAGGTACTCAGTGCTTACACAACACCTACTTCATATTAATAATTGATCGGAAAATAAGATAACAAAATATGAAAAGTATTAATTCTAATCATGATTCAACGTAAGTTATTGATAAAAAAAAAATCACCATCAATCAATTCAATCAAACCCTAATTTATAAGTCAAATCCAAATTCAGAAATCAAAAATAAATTGAGAATAAAACTTGCAGCTTGAAGATCCAGGTAGTGAAGAAGAGGAACGACGACAGTGGAGCGGTGTTTTTGTGCAGTGCAGTGATTGATGGGTTGTGGTGTCAATAACACCCGAACCGACTTAATAACCCGATTGGTTTGAAAGATAAACAAAAATTGGAAATCCTTAAATCTATAATTCGATCTAGCCCCAATCTCAATCTTAATTTATAGTACTGTTTGAAATTGTGGTTCGACAATTATAATTTTTAAATTATAATATTAAAATATTTAATAAATATTAATTATTATAATTTAAAATTTAAAATAATTTAATTTTATATGTATATCAGTATATAATAAAAAATTATTATATTATTATTAATTTAATTAAAATTATTATTTAAAAATTATATTTATTATATAATATTAAATTTTATTTTACCATTATAACTTTTTTCACAAATAACAGCTGTATTTAAGAATTTCGGTACTCAATTCCGAACAGGCCTGTCCCAAACTCCTCTCTCTCACTCAATGCCCCGTGAACACTCATTTATTCAAACTCATCTCTCTCTCAAACTCAGCCACTCGTTTATCTCAACCGGAACCCATCATTCCCAAACTCAACCGCAACCGTTCTTCCACCCTTCATCGTCGAGCTTGTTGCCTCTGCAAAGCAGCTGCATCCCTTCATCACGCACCGTCGAGCTTGTTGCCTCTGCGAAGCAGCTGCATCTCCCTCTACCGTCCTTGAAGCCGCGATGCTGCTGAACACTTTGGGTGATCTGAATCATATCTTTGTGCCATCATCGTCATCTCTCGCCTCTTGTCTCTCACAGATCTTGGCCGTCATCGTCACTCTTTTCACGAGTGTTTTATAATTGATTGTGGTGTGTCTGTAAGAATAGTAATTGAAAGATTTTTTTTTTTCGAAGGCTGTAATAATTAGTTTAGTTAGCCATTGTTGAAGGCAATTGATGGGTGAAGACAACCGAATAATGCAGAGGGTTTTTAAATTTCAGTTCTTTTTCATTTTAATTTTGTGATTTTTCTGGAAAAAAGACAAATTATTGTGATTTTTCATTTTACATTTAGTTAGCCATTGTAAATTTGGAATTATTGTAACTCGAATTTGTAATCCGAATCGAATCCCAATTCAGTTCGTTTGCTTCGATTTTGGTTACAAGTTTGAAACTATTTGGGTTGAATTCTCGACCCATTCCAAAACCCAAATAATCCGAACTGAAACTCAATTTCCCACCACTTTATTATGAAGTCTTAATGCAATATTACGAGGGGTGTCGAACATTCCCCTAATAAATTATTAACGATTATCAAAAAATTTTGTTAGTGTGAAGTCATCTCTCTTCTATGCTCTCCTAGCGTTTATTTTTTATATTGGAATGGAAATCTTGAGTAGTGAAAATTTTAGGATTAGAAGTGTGGAGTGAGAGTAGGAGTATGGTGTTTATTAGATAAAATAAGAGTATAGATTGTCAATTAGAATCTTAGTTTTTTTATTTATTTTATTTTAGATTATGAGTAAATTATTTTAAATTATAATTTTATCCTTATGCAAAAAATTTGTAGTTTTTAATTAAAAAATAAGAAAATATATTTGTATAATAATTTATTTATTTTATTATTAATTTTAATTATATAAATGATAATAATTATTAATATTTTTAATGATGTAAAATAAAAATTTTTATGAATTTTATGTTAATTATTTAAAATTAAAAATTATTGATTATGATAAAATTATAATATTTTAATTTGAATAAGGGCATTATTAGTATTCAAACGAGTGGGAGTCGGACTCCCCCCTCCCCCATGGGAGTGGGAATCCCACTTCCTATTCCGAAAAGGGATGGGACCCACAGAGTAGAATTCCCACTCTCTCCCTAAATTGTGCAAATAAACACTGGAGTGGGAGGAATCCAGACTCCTCACCCCCACTCCAATAAGTAAACACTACCTTAAAGCCTTAGCACTCACTAGCCTCACAATCCTCTTACCTGTTGAAAAGGCGAAGACAAAGACAAGAGACCCTCCAGAGTTACTGTTGTGGTCGAGTGGTGGAAGCTGAGACAACTCAGTTGTTTCAACCCGAACTTCATTTCATGCCTTGTTCGAAATTGTCTTTCTCTCGCACCCTATAAAAGTCCTCAGTTGACATAGATTTCATGTTTTTTAATGTATATATACAAATTCTATTAACCTTAGATTTGCAATCTCGCTTTTTTCCTTGAAAGTACTCAATAATTGAAACCTAGATTTGAACTCAATCTCATTTCTTTATGATCTATTGTTATGATAAGAAATTCTTTTGGCGAAAATTATCATGTATAATTTAGGAATATTTATGTTGTATCACCAAGAATTAATAAAAATATACGGAAGCGTACCTAAATCTATAATGCTGAATTGCTCTCTACAGTTGTGTGGTTGACCTTTAGATCAACATGTTCTTCTACAGAATCCTTTAAGTTTCTCACTGCTCTCTCTCTGATGATGGGATGTCAGTAGAGAATAGAAAGATACGTATGATCTAAGGATCATGATCACTTATATAGACAACTTTTTCCTATTATCATTAGGTATTCTTAATTTTACCCATCATAGAATTAAAATACTATTAGGTCTCTACACATTAAAGGTCCACACTCTATTAGATACATTAAAACTTATAATACCGAAACCTAAATGGATCACTTTTAATTGGGTTTAACCTTAATTTGACAGTTCGCAATACATAATTATTCACATATAAGCCCAACGTTGGAGTAAGAATCCAACAATATTAGATTAAAAAATCCAACAATCTCCCGCTTGGGCTATATGTGTAACTTTATAATTATGATTTACAAAAATAACTGTATGAAATTAACCTTATTGTCATTATCGAAATGGATTTATAACCAAATAAGTCCATCAATCATACCAACATAAGATCAAAGCGGCATTCGTTACAACTATCGTAACTCAACCCATCAATGATCACTATGCAAATACAACTGAATGACATGGATTATGATGTGGATGTGTAGCATGAAAATTTTATACAATGTAATCTTAACATGTTTATTTCTAACTAGTCCACCTTAAACCTCAGTGAGATCAAACCCTACTAAAATCAAAATGTGAATGAACCAAAACTTTATTTCTATAGAAAATAACCTTAAATATTTGTAAACCAAAATAACTAAAAATATTTATAACATAAGAATATCTAAATAAAAAACTCATACTAAAACTGAACATCCTTTAATGACATGACACTCATGCGAGCAACATGCTCATGAAACATTTTGGTGGCAATCCTTAGTAAGCGGATCCAAAATCATGGAGTTTGTACCGATGTGCTCTATAGACAACTATCTACTCTAAACTCTTTCTTTAACAACTAAGAACTTAATGTCTATATAATTCGACTTCGTCGAGCTCCTATTGTTATTGAAATACAGTACTGCTGACTTCTCGTCGCAAAATAATCTGAATGGTATGTCAACACCATCTACTATACGCAGCCTCGTGACAAATTACGTAGCTATATTCCATGATTGGATGCCTCATAACATGCTATGAACTTTGCTGCCATAATGGAAGAGGCTATAAGAGACTGTTTAGCACTCTTCTAGGAGATAACACACCCAGCTAGCAGATAAATATAATAAGAAGTAGATTTCACACTATCTTGGCATCTAGCAAAATCGAAATTAATATACCCAACGATCTCAAGCTGATCTGACCTCCAATATGTGAGCATATGGTCTTTTATTCTCTGTAAGTACCGCAAGACCAGTTTGGCTGCTTTCTACTCTGGATTACTTAAATACCTGCCCAACATCCTTGTAACGTATGCAATATTCGGTTACGTACAAACCTAAGCATACATCAGGCTTCCTACCGCTAACGCATAAGAAATCTTATGCATTTATTTTTCCTCAAAATCATTTTTGGGGTACTGATTGAGACTAAACCCGTCTCCCTTAGCTATAGGGGTATCACTTAGTTTGTAATTTTACATGCTATATCTCTTAAGAACTATTTCTATATAGCTCTTTTGTGATAATCCAAGATACCTAGTAGTGATTCTGGTCTATCTGTATGCTTAATACAAAGGAGGCGTCATCAAGATCTTTCATCTCAAAATTCTTAGCTAGAAATTTCTTGGTGTCGTGCAATAAGCCTATATCGCTCTTGGAAAACAAAATGTTATTGATGTATAAAACTAGAAAAATACACTTGCACCCACAGAACTTATGATATATACAACTATCGACCAAATTCATCTCGAAATTTGAAAAATATAATTGCTCCCACAGAACTTATGTACCATTATCGAGATGCTTACTTGAGCCTATAGATAGATTTCTTGAGTTTATAAATCATATTCTTTGGGTCTCCTAGCATAAAATTTTCTGGCTGCACCATATAAATCGTGTCATCAATGTCACAATTGAGAAACGTTGTCTTAACATCCATCTGATGTAACTCAAGATTGAAATGCGCCACTAATGCCATTATGGTCCTAAAAGAGTCTTTCAAAGAAATTGCAAAGGAAGTCTTTTTATAGTCGATGCCTTCTTTTTGTATAAAGCCCTTTGCGACAAGATTTTTCCTTGTACTGCTCTACATTACCTTTTGAATGTTTCTTGGTCTTAAATATCCATTTGCAACTAATAGATTTCGTACTTTCTGGCAATGAAACAAGATCCCATACATCATTATCCTTCATGGACTTCATCTCCTTACTCATGGCACTAATCCACTTTTGAGAGTTAAAACTTTTCATAGCTTGACGGAAATTAATCGGATCATCTTTTATTACGCCGATGTCTACCTCATATTCTTGGAGTAATACAATGTAGTCATTTGGTACTGCACTTCTCCTTTCTCTAGTAGATATCCTTAATGTTGGAGATCTCTAGTAGATCTCCAACATTATTTTGATTTGTTGTGTCTTCAACAAAGTCAGGAATGAGACCTTAATCAATGTCAATGACACCTATAGGAATATCAACATATTTCTCTTCAAAGACAAAGTTCATAACTGTATCTTTCCCTGCAAACTCGATATCCTTAAAGAACCGAGTATTTCATAACTCAAAAATTGACTTAGTTGTGGAATCATAAAACTTGTACTCCCTAAAATGTTCAGAGTATCGAATAAAATAACAACTCACCATCCTGGAGTCTAGTTTCTTTTCATTAGGCCTATACGGCCTTACCTTAGCTGGACACTCCTAAACATGCAGGTGCTTTAGACTAGACTTTTTGTCTATCCAAAGCTCCTAAGGGGTTTTGTCAGTCGCTTTAGTTAGAACCCTATTAAAGATATACGTTGTAGTTTTAAGTGTTTCTCCCTACACTGATTTTAGTAAGGTAGAATGATAAATCATACTCCTTACCATGTCCTTAAGTATCATGTTTCGTCTTTCAGCAACACCATTTATAGTGGGTGAATCCAGCATCATGTATTGTGGGATGATACTACATTCTTCTAGGAATTTAGCAAATGGTCCTTGACTTTGTTCACCTGAACCTTCATATCTACTATAGCGATCAAATCTAACACTTTTAATTCTTTTGCCGAGTTGGTTCTCAACTTCAACATTAAAGCTTTTTAACATATTTAAGGATTGTGACTTTCATGAAGGAGATATATATAGTCATATTTAGAAAAGTCATATATGAACGTCATAAAATATTGTTGACCATTCCAAGTAGCCGTAGGGAATGCTCCACAAATGTCCATATGTATGAGTTCTAAGAGATTCAAAGTCCTATTGGCTTCAAATCTCCTTTTATTGGTTTATTTGTCCTTAATACAGTTAACACAGATATCAAAATCTATGAAATCTCAAAGGTCGAGAATTTCATCTAACACAAGTCTCTTTATTATCTATCTGGAGATATAACCCAATGTCTTGTGCTATAACGGAGCCGATTTCTCATTGGTTAATTTTCTCTTTAAACCTCATGTATTTAATTGCATGGATTCATTAAATAAAGCAATTGTATCAAATATATAAAGATTATCATAGCCTAACAAAGAACTAAAACCAATCAGTTTTGAATTATGAAACAAATCAAAATTTTTATTCCCAAATGAACAAGAATAACCAAATTTGTCCAAAGTAAAAATAGAAATCAAATCTCATTGAAAAGACGGAATAATAAATGTCTCATGAAGATCTAAATAAAATTCAGTCTTTAACAATAATCTAAATTTTTCAATTACTCCAACTTCAACTGTTTTGCCATTGCCCACATAGATGTATCTTTCACCATCACTTGGTTTTTTGTAATTCATGCAACCATGTATGACACATTGATGTGAGTGGTTGCACTAAAATCTATCCACCATGTGTGTCTAGGTATCGAAGTTAAATTAATCTCATAACAAACTAAGAAGAATACATTTCTTAGCATGCCATGCGTAATAATTAGTGAAATGCTTCTTTTTATGCCCTTCAGGCCCACGGAAGAAACAACTAGTACCTTCTGAATCTCTAGTTTCTTCTGTTGTTTCTTTTGAGGTGCTGTATCTGCAGCTTCCTTATCCTTCATCCCTTTCTCGCCTTTGTTTTTTCCCTTAGAGGTAGAGAAAAAGTGAGCACTTTCTGTCTTATCTTTCTTAAGCCTATCCTCTTCTTGAACATAATGTGATATGAACTCATACAAAAACCAAGTCTCTTTCTAACAGTTATAGCTCAACTTAAACGGATTAAACTGTGTTGGTAAGGATATTAAAACCAAATGTATTAGCAAGTCCTCAAATAGTTCAAGCTTAAGTGCTTTTAACTTAGAGCAAGATGAGATATCTCTATGACGCACTCCCTGATATTATCTTTACCTATATACCGATGAAATTAGGCTTGTCAAGAGGGTACCAACTTTAACCTTTTCGTTCTTGACAAACCTCTGTTCAATTTGTGTAAAAAACTCCTTAACCGTAGTTGCTTTCTCAGACATTGAGCCCCTGAATGCTTCTGGAATGACCTTATTCATTATCATGATACACATGCGATTTGATCTCTCCCACCTTTTTATTTCCCTTTTATCATCAAGGGTACTCTCATCCGTAAGAGGTGGGAGAGAATCAACCCTTAATGCAGGGCCAAGATCCATGGCTGCGAGAACTATTAAAATGTTGTCTTGTCATGATTTGAAGTTAGAGCTATTTAGCATAAGAATAGAATTGATGTTGGCAGTAATATTAGTAACAGATGTAACTGAACAAAAAACAACAAACAAACAAAACAAGCTTATATTAGTCTAAAAATAAAATTAAATTCAAATAAAGGTAAACTCCATCTTAAAGTATTAGACACTCCATTAATATTTCATTTTTGGATAAAATATTAACTTGTAAGTGATATCTTGGTGTAGTAATCAAATACTGATAATAATAACATATCAAACAATAAATCTTCCTTTAGGCCGATTTATTGTTCACATGTAAAACTAAAATAATTATTATGTATTTATTATCACAGGTGCACATGCAATTCTATTAAATATGGACCTTCTTTGAGGTTGATCGATATTTATTGAAATTACATATACAGAACCGTTTATATTTTAAAATAAATTAATTTCCACAAGAGAGATCACTTTGCCGACATGTTGCTTTAATTAATTCATATCAAAATATATATAAACATACCAATATTTAAACTTAAAATTGTACCAAATTTTTCTTTAAAAAGGAGTCAAAGTCAAAGTTTCACCGATCAAAGGTCAAGGTCAACAGTCAACTTTGACAGTCAAAGTTTGATCGGTTCAACCCGCTGAGCGGTTCTGTATTAGATCAGTTCAGGTTGAACCTAACCAAACCAGACCAGTCCCAAATTAAAAAAAAAAAAAACCTATTTTTTTACGGCGGTCTTGCTTGGCCGTCGCTTCCAACCGATCTACAATGGCCTGATGACCACAGCGCCACTGCTGGCACCGCCCCAAGGCCGCGTCTTGGCAGTGTTGCCTCTTTGTTGTTTTTTTTTAATTTCTTGATGCAGCGCATCTGCTGCCTCTTTTTGCTAGATCTGTCGTTGCCACCAAGCCTCGATGTGCTTGCCTCTCCCAACGCTGGCAGTGGCAGTAGCTGCCGCTGGCTACATTCCTTAAAAAATAGAATATTTTTTTTTATTAATCCTTAAAAAAATTTAATTTGTCTTAAAATCTAGATTTATTTTGCATAATACTAGAAGTCAACCACAAATTTATTCTCAAGTTTAATAATATTAGAATTGTTAAATTCAAGACCACCAAAACTTTATTCCTTAATTGAAAATAATTTCATTTCTCAATTATTCAACACGAAGAAGGTCTGATATCACTTGTTATGACAAGAAATTCTTTTGGTGAAAACCATCACCTATAACCCAAGAATATTCATATTGTATCACTAAGAATCAATAAAAAAATATGTGGAAGTATACATGAATCCACAACGCTGAATTGCTGTATAGAGTTATGTGGTTGACCTTCCATATCAACACGTTCTTCTAGAGAATCCTTTAAGCTTCTCACTGCTCTCTCTATGATGATGAGATGTTTGTAGAGAATAGAAAGATACGTGTGATTTGAAGACTATAACCACTTATATAGACAAATTTTTCCTATTGTCATTGAGTATTTCTAATTTTACCCATCATAGAATTAGAATACAATTAGATCTCTACACATTAAAGATGCATACCCTATTAGATGCATTAAAACCCATGATACCGAAAATCTAAATAGATCACTTTTAATTGAGCTTAACCTTAATTTGACAGTCCCTAATATATAATTATTCACATATAAATGCAATATTGAATTAAAGATCAACAACACTTGATTAAAAAATCCAACACTATTGGTTTGAAACCCTAGTTGATTGAGTTGGTTCAATTATTTATTTGTCTTAATTTAATTGATTTTGAGTAATTTTCAGCCTGTCCAATTGACTGAGCTGTTGATTGACGTTGTCTATTCTCAATCTTGACAGATTATGAAATTAAAGTGAATATTACAGTTAGAAAATTAACTTTAAAAATAAAAAGAAAATTTAATTGGGTTTTGTTGATACATAGCCAGAGTTTAGATTGACATCTCCAGTTTGGTCTGAATTAATTTGGGCTATGAAATTAGGATTGATCGGAGCCAATTTTGATTTGATTTGAGTGTCAATTATGGTCTCAAGAGTATTTTCAACTACTAGACTAACAATTAGCAATTTTTAGCAAGCTGCTTCACCATTAGTGCTTCTATGTCTAGTCCTTGATCAGTATCATTACAAGCATAAAAACTTTTTGGTAAAATGCATGTGGGTTTCATTTTTTTTATTGTGTTGCCATAGTTTGCTGCTTGAGATGGTGCCTTTTGTGACCTTGGTGGTCTTGAGGGCCTTGCCCAGTTTCTTAACGTGTTTATTGTATTTTTTTGGCAAATTTGAATTCATGATTTGCGAATTTATATCTTGAATGAATGAAAATTATAAAAAGGACTAAAAAAAATTGTGAGGTGTTAGTGTGGAAAAGTTTCCAAAATTTCTTCTTTCCAACATAGTGAGATGACTCTAAACATTTGCTTGGATGGTCAGAGATTAAGCTACAATATATTGCTTGTAATAGAGTAGAAAGAGTAAGAAACCATTAATAATTTCCCTCTCTTTTTGGTTCAAGTAATATTCTTCATTATATGCTAGATTTGTTTATCTCTCATTTAGTTATAGTATATTATATTCTCAGTTCTTTTCTTCTTTCTCCATTCTGCCCGCTACCTTTTCCCTTTTTATTGTTCATTGTTTTCATAAAATCATAGTTTAATTATATTTTGTGAGAGCGCTGGTTTATTGGACAATTCTTCTCTTTTACACTTATATGGAATCGTAGCTTTTAGCTGTACTTAAATCATTATATGGCTGTAGGAGACAATTTCTTGGACTTTTTAATAAGTTCCAGTATTTTTTTTTTGCTTTAGTTATTCTTTTTCTGAATCTTTTGGTGCAGAGAGTATACTTTTTCTTTTCTTTTGTGCTAGTGAGAAATATCCATTGGTGGATAACTATTCAAAGTACATAGCAGAGTATTGGGATTATCTTTGTTAATGAGATAGATTGTCCTTTTTCAAAGTATATAATGAGATTGATTGTCCTGTTTCACTTATTTCTATTATGTTTTCTTAAGTAAAAAGTTCGACGGAATCTTGTTTCATGTTTAATCTTGCTTTTGACGCTAATTAATAGTAGATTTTAATTATAAGTTGAGCAAGTTGGCAAATATGATATTGGGTTATAAATTTATGAATCACAATTTGACTTCTAAGTCAGTTTCATCAACAAATTTGAACAGTCAAAATTCATCTAATCATATCTTGACTTAGAGAGCCCCATAAAATTCATTAGACTCTTGACTTGCAGAACTTTCTAATGATATGCAGCTTGCTTACTGATTCTAGATGAATTAACGTCAGTTAATTCACAACTCTCGGCCTTGTATAAAGTTCTTGACAATTGTAATTTTTACTGAATAAATTTTGAATATCTTCAAGAAGAGAAGTCTGAATTTGATTCGTTAAAATTCTTTAAAAACTAAAATAATTTAACTTTTCAACCAAATATTATTTAATTATTTCTTGGACAGTAGAGTTAATTCGAACAATTGTGTTAGTCTTGGATTATGTTTTCCCCTTTTATTAATATATTAAAATAAAATAATATTACAATTATTTAAAAATAATAATATTATATTTATTTTAAATAATATTTTATATTATTTAATAATATTAAACTTATTAAATAAAATATTATTATATTCATAGAGAATTAATAATATACCATATACTATCTTTATTTGAAAATATAATATTATTATATTTATTTAATTTAATAATATTATATTTATTTACTATTAATAATTAAGAATAATAAATAGTTTATTCAAAAAACTATTAATTTTGTACTATATTATTAATAATAATGTTTCATTTGTATTGCTCTATCAATAATTTTTAATTTACATAATTACAATTAAAATTAATAAAAATTATGATTTACATAACTCAAAATATTAATAACAATTATTAATTTATATAATTAAAATTAATAATAAAATAAATAGTTTATTTTATAAATATATTTTTTATTAAAATATATATTTTTTATTAATATTGTAATTAAAAACTATAATTTCTTAAATAAGGGTAAAATTATAATTTAAAACTATTTACTTTCCAATCCAAGACAATATAAATACATAAATATGATTCTGATTTTAATTTCACACTTTTATTTTAGTATAAGTAAACAATTTACTCCCTCTCCCATCTCCCACTCCACACTCTCATGAATTCCCACTTCTCAAGATTCTCAATCCAATTCGAGAAGTAAACACTACCTTAACTGCTAATAGTCCATGATATTATTGGATATTTGGATCTTAGTGTATATTGTGAATTATGAATGTATTAGTGTTACAATTGTTGCCCAATTGCAGTTCTTTTTAGCCAATTATACTTATATCTAATATTATATATATCGAAATAAAATTAGTTCTGCCAAAATTAATATACTAATAATAAAATTGGCACCAAAAATAAATTTATTCCTGCTAAACTAAATAATAATATTAAAATTAATTTCAATTCCTGCCAAATTTTTTTAAATAAAATTCAATTACCACCAAATAATTTTAAAAATCTCTTCAAATTAAAAATATATTAATTTAAAATAATTTAATTTTATTTAAATATTAATTTTTAACTTTATATGATAGATAGTAGATATGCGTGGACAATTATATGACAAATATTTGTAATATATGTATGATAAATTTGTTATAGATAATAGATCATAAGATTCATGACATATATAAACTATCATGTGAAATTTTTTGGCATAGACTTCAATGAGGGTTGGCAACTGTCATTGAATAGGGTGTATGCCGACCAAAAAGGTCATTGTTTAGCTTTTTTAGGTAGTGTTTATCAATCTAAATACATATTAAATAAACAAAAAACAATACATCTCTGGCTGAGGATAACACAATAGTTTTTTAGCCTATTTCACGCAAGAAAGCACTTAAATAATCAACAACACTTCATAATTTCCTATTGCAATTTGAGAATTTAAACTCAAAACTTCTAGATATAATAAGAAAAATTAAAAATAAGGTCTAACTAGATTTAAATTTCAAGCAAAAAAAAAGTTACAATAAACTCATGTTTTTAATACAATGTCTTAGTAACTTACATTTATAATTTTATTTGTAATTTTAGTAAATTATTAATTTATTATATGAATGGGACTAGTTTCTTTAAAACATATTTTTTATTAATTGATCAAAATTATCAATTTGTAAAAAATTATTATATAACCCCGAAAGTAACTACCACTAAGATAAGTATAATGATTCAATCTTTTGATCACCCATTTTTGGAAAATCATTTTGTGGCGCTTCCGCCTTACAAACGAAAGATTGGATTGCTGAATCACAAGTAAGTGATTAATTTATCGAATATTAAATTTTAAAAATTTTGCTGTAAATCCAAAGTGTGATCCAACTTCCATGTGGTTAACCATAAAGTTGCTCCATCTGTATATATTTTTATTTTGTTGACCTGCTGTTCACAGATTTGGCAGGCACGCATATTAGATCACGTGCTGAAAATCCAACGGCAGTTTCATTACAAGATAAACTCGGCCTGATTATATGGACTAAGAAAATAAAAATCAGCAGAGTTGAACTATTGGCACCGTGCCCCTTCATTAATATTATGAAACATATATTTTATTAAAATTATATTTGAGAAAAACTACAAATAAAATTAATCCCCACTTATACTTTCTCTCTTCAATCTTTTTTATTTTTTTAATCTCTTTAGTTTATTTTGCTACCACAGGTATTATTATGGGTAATTTTTAAACACCTCCCCTGAGGTTTGGCACATTTGCAGATAGATGGCGAAGATGCATTTATTAGTGAAAACCCTCCTGCCATCAGTTACTTTTATGCATGACCGTAAGTTGGCAACGAAAATACAATAATGCCCCTGATTGGGATACCCAACTAAAGCATCGGCCTCCAAAATCACAACTACTAAAATTTGAAGAGACTACCCTTACGATGTATGGTTATTTACAGCTGCACCCGAACAAATAATACGATAATTTTCCCCTCATTTAACATTTAAAATTTACAACGAAAACCAAATAAAAAGAAACAAAATGAACGTTAAACTATTACCTTGCAAAGTCTCTCAATAGTCTCATATGGAGATTAATTAAGCTAGAATACTGGATGAATCAAGCAAAAACAAACTGATGAAAACTGGCTACAACAAATAAGTTCCAAACTGCAGCAGTGTGCACTTAGCAATAGCCACACTACAAACAACCAAATTAAGGTTCAATATCACCAAAGTAATCAATAACCTATTTTAGTCCACCACAGGTCCAGTGCCACAACTACAGCACTAACAAACATAATATTCCACTCAAATATGAATTCAATCGAATTTAGCATGATTGAGAAATGAAGATTAAATTGAATATAAAACCACATGTTGCATTTCGATATCAAATAATTTAACTAGTATCAATTATAGCCAGAATTAACAGCATTCACAAAGCAGGCAATAGCTACGCACAATAGGCTCCTTGCAACTCATGTCCAGTTTGCAGGAATAGCAAGCTTAAGATATTACTTGTCTTTGGCAACATGAACTTTTCATATACAAAATCAAAATAAGAAAAAACTCAAACCTATAGCTAGTCTGAGTATTCCGCCTTTCTAGTTTTGCCTATCAAAAGGTATTATATCATCTAATCAATCCCTTAAAAAATCAGTTTGTGGGATTAGACTGTGCTTCAATGCTTTGTTTGTCAATGCACGATTAGTTGATCTGCTTCATTGCTGGATGCTATGGATTCAGTGGTTTCATTCTTGGGTAAGCTATCATGATTTATAGAAGTAAACAAACAAACAATCGAAATGAAAAACCATATTGAAAGTATATTAATGGTTACTATCTCCTATTTTAATATAATGGATTTGCCTGGACCAATACACGATTTTCTTTTAGTTTTTCTGGGATCGGGTCTTATATTAGGAGGTCTGGGAGTGGTATTATTTACCAACCCAATTTATTCTGCCTTTTTCTTGGGATTGGTTCTTGTTTGTATATCATTATTCTATATTCTATCAAATTCCCATTTTGTAGCTGCCGCGCAACTCCTTATTTACGTGGGAGCTTTAAATGTTTTAATCATATTTGCTGGAATGTTCATGAACAGCTCAGACTATTCCAAAGATTTTCGGTTGAATCTTTGGACTATTGGCGATGGTCTTATTTCCCTGGTTTGTACAAGTATTTTTTTTTGCTAATCACTACTATTCTAGATACGTCGTGGTACGAGATTATTTGGACTACACGAGCCAACCAGATTATTGAACAATATTTGATAAGTAATAGTCAACAAATTGGAATTCATTTATCAACAGTATCTACAATTTTTTTTTTAAAAAAAAAAAACTAATGTGAATTGAAATTAAAATCTCAGCATTATCACAGGCATTGGACTGGCACAGGGCAATCTTTGCAGCAATACCACCTTCAAGATCCAGGGAACTAGAGCTTTTGTGTCCATCAACACTCTTGCATAACAATTTGCAACATATATAAGTAATGAATGAAGTTATGCTCCATAGAGCAATATATGATGCACAGAATCTTTATAACAAAAAAAAAAGGTAACAAAAAAATAGAAAACTCCACAAAAATTTCAAGATCAGGCAAATTAAAACAAAATCAAATAGAAAACTCTACATCATGGTGTCTTAGGTGAAAGGCAGCTTAAAGCCGTTTGCATGCATCATCATCATCAACTAACATTAAACCCATTTTTAACTCAGCAAAGTTTGGCATCAATTAGTCTGCTGGTGCAGCAATTTTGAAGGCAATACTCTTCAAATACATCAGGAGCATCACTAGGCATAAACGAAAAATAAAACTAAAAATAAAAACCTCAATTTTTAACCCATATAAGCTGAAATTCAAGCTCTAAGTTAGCAGAAACATCAAACCCATTTTAATTTATCACCATTTCAGCTTGAAGAAAATCAGAGCTTAATAAACTCACCAATTACTTTTTCTTTTTCTTTCTCTTTTTTCCCACCGAATTTAGGCTTCTTTACTGCAAACAAACCCACAACAAATACTCGGGCACGACCAACTATCAACAAACCCATTCTACATTATTCAGTAAAGGCAGCATAAATACACTCCAAATGAACCCAAACAAGACTTGAATTCGACACTGACCTTTTACAACTGGTTTCCCCAAAACGATCCGAAGATATAGGACGCCGGCGAAACTCAGATTAAAACACAAGGTGCGGTAGCTGTTTTCCCTTTACTTCGCATAACGATTGGGCATTGAAGGTTTGCGTATGGCAAAGGTTTCGAGTTGGTTCTAACACAGAGCAATAAACAAAACTTGATGAAGGAGAAATAGAAAGCTTAAAAGAAAGAAAAAAAACATATATATTTTTATATTGAAAATCTAAATAGGGGCAGTTTAGTCTTTCTAATTCAGCTAACGGCCAAGCACAAAATTAACTGACTGTAGGGCGTTTTTCACTAATAAACGGATCTTCGCCATCTAAGTGCAAAATGCCCAAAACGCGGGGGAGAAAACTAAAAATTACCCATATTATTATTGTTATTTTTTTTTTTGTTTTTCTCTATCTCTCCTCTTTTTGTTCATGGCAATGCAACCCCCCTTCCATAGCCGGATTCATAGATTGACTGGAGAAGAACATCCATTTATAATCGCATTTGGACTTATGGAGAATGTTTCGATTGCTAATGCCCGCAAGCGATTTGTATAATAATTTATTTTCCTTTTATAGGCACTATTTTTTTCCTTGCTTTTTTTTATAAATGTTATCACAGATATACCTATACTTATTCATTATTTATGTGACCGATAAATAGAAACAAAATTACAAACGAAAAAATGTTTGTTTAGGGAAAAAGGGCATTTTCGGCAATATGTGGGGTATAATTAGATAAGGAGTTTCAAGAGAATTTTGGAGGGGTGCCAATAAACAACTCAATGCCCAGATGCGGTTGGTGGCCTCCCCCGGTAGAGTTTAGGGGGGGAAAAAAATGTATGGTTGCTAGAAATGGAGTCATAAACTGTTAAAGAGGAAGAAGGCTGAGTGCCGCCCCCCAGCCAAAAAAGGCTAATAGATTACGTTAAAAGCACTTGTTATTTTTAAGAAAATATATTATCACAAGAATTTGTAAATAAAAAATCAAACTGCAAGTAAGTGCTTTATATTTTTCTCATTTGATAAGATATGTTATTATCATATATATTTGGAAGCTAGCTAAAAAATAGCAAACTAAATACAAAAATATCTTTTAATTAATTAAACAAAATGTAAAATCAGTGATTTTATTTTTTAGATTGTGAGCACGAATTGTGAGGAAGTAAGGAGGGTGATAAGTGATAACTAAGAAAGACATATTCTGATTTGCTATTCAGGTCGGGATTATAAATGTTTGAAAATCTTAATCAGTATTCCAAATGTCTCGAAACTTGAAATTTAAAAAATGTATGACAAGTTGATTTAATAAATTATATATATATATGACATATCGATCATAAACATACGACATGTGAGTTATAGCATACGGCAGGTCGTTAGTGACAAAATTTGCAAAAACTCATATCATGCGAGATAATTTAAAATACTGATTAAGATTTGATATCCTGATCGAAACAAGATCGAAAATCATTTTTATTCCAATTTACCATTTAAAACAGTATCAAAATTGACAAATCTGGGCCCATGTTGTCCTGTTGCCAACCCCATTGATAACGAATATTTTGAGAAGTTTACATGCTGCTCTGCTAAATAATATTTTTATTCAATAATACGAAATAATATGGTCAACTTATCCTGAAGGCTGAACCACCGCCTCCTTTCATTAAGGAATTCGCATAAGTTGGCTGGGCAAAGAAATTGTGCTCCACTCCCCAGTCTCCACTACTGATTGGCCCCTCCAAGAAGCTCACTAACAACATCATCAATATCAACTTATTCACACGAAATCAGTACTTTAAAACTGTTCCCAATCCCCAACCACCGCTAGTGTCCTTATCAAGATTTGTGTACTTTCTCTCCCCTTTGTTCCTTCTCTTTTAATTTACCGCCATCCAATTCTATTCTCTGTCCTATCTTTATCCCTAGATTTTTCTTTGGCTTCTTTAATATATTCAAAGAAAAAGGAAAAAAAAGAAAAAGATATATCTTCTATCTTATCTTCCTCTCCGTAAACCTTCAACTTCAACTTCAAGCTTCCTTCTTTTGGGCTATGTTTTAGCTAAAACCCCATGCAGCTGTAGGAGAAACTTGAATGGAGATGATACTGTATCTGGGTGCTGTGTGGGTAGCATTTTTACTGGGGTTATTGATTGGATGGCTGTGGAAGCCTAAATGGGCTATCTCAAGAACTGAGAGACACAAATTGTATGAATCAGTATCATCAACACCAATCCAGCCTCTGCAAATTGAGAAACCAAAACCACCCACTGTATCGTCCGCTGAATTTGATAATTCCTGGTACTTTTAATTTATTTCCTGCATATTTACTGTTTTATTTATTCTACTTGTTCTAATCCTGTTTCATTGGACTTGACTGTTCTTACTTTATTATTATTTGGTTCAAATTGTAATGGAGGATAATTTTTTTGATAAACTGACTATTGATTTTTGAGATGCGCCACCCCCTTTCTTTATAACCTGGTGCTTTTTTCCTTTATAATTGAGTGTGCATTGGAACCTTTAATCCCTTATGCAAAATAGGGCCAATCAATTGAATATAATATGCCTTAGTATTTTCCTTCATAATTTGGGGTAATTGCTCACCAATGGATTGTACTTGTCTAGTACATCGGAGCTTAATCATGGACAGTCTAATGTGGTGACTGAGGAGGATTTACAATATCTATGGCGGCTTGTTGAGATGAAAGACGGAGGTCCTACGTGGATAAAAATGATGGATCGTTCTACTGAAACTATGAGCTACCAAGCATGGCGGAGAGATCCCAAGGTAGGGTGTCTATACTTACATTACGTTCATGGCTTTTCTTTTAATGGAACAGTCAACCTATAATTGAATGATAAATCTCATATGTGATATGGGGTCTTCATAAATCAGCCATGTGAGATCAGGATTGTTATTTATTATTTTTTTGGCCATTTTCTCGGTTTGCTATCTGATTGAAGGATTCCCAACCCCTCCCCCCCCTGATTTTTAGACTGGCCCTCCTCAATATCGTAGTAGCACTGTATATGAGGATGTCACGCCGGAATTGGTAAGGGACTTCTTCTGGGATGATGCCTTCAGATCGAAGTGGGATGACATGCTTGCATATTCTACAACATTAGATGAGTGTCTCACCACAGGAACCATGATAGTACAGTGGATGCATAAGGTGAGGCTTCCTAAACTCATTTAGCATATAATTTTCTTGGTTGCATAGTCTTATCTTTTTAAATGCTTTGCCTTGCAGTTTCCCTTTTTTTGTAGTGACCGGGAATACATAATAGGGCGTCGAATATGGAAAGCAGCAACAGATTATTATTGTGTGACAAAGGTATGAAGGACAGGGAAAACTTATCCTTAACTTTTGTTAATTAGATAACAATGTTTCTGATTGCAGCAAATTGTTTGCAGTTAAGTAGACTTACTACACTTATAGGTAAGGAATTAAGGTTTTGGCTTAGGATAATTTATGCAGACTGTTTTATGAGTTTAGCTATGCATGGCAAGAATGGAAAAGGTCATTGCTGCTGCATTAGAGTAAGGTGGTTGAGTATTGACATTAGATCAAATTGTTCCAGAAAATCTTGGGCAACTGAGAATTACTATGTTGTCTGAGACAGAGAGACTGTGTGGATATTAAAACTAGATTGAACTCCTCAAACTAGTGAGAGACCAATCCTATTTGTTGGATATAAAATAACAGATGGTTGTCCACCTTGAATTTAAAGAACGATTACAATTGCCTGGGGACCGCAATTGGAAGAAGCTTGAAAAGGGAGGAAGCATGAAGGATCAATAGATATGGCAGAATTGCAGTTCGATCTTTTCCTAGGATTTTTCATTATATTGGCAATCTTTTATTTTCTAACTGCTTAATTATTGGAGTTTCCAGTGCGATGACTGTCTGTTTTTTGCAGGGAGTTCCATGTACTTCTGTGCCACGGCGTGACAAACCAAGACGCGTTGACCTGTGCTACTCAAGTTGGTGCATTCGACCAGGTAAATTGTCTCTTTTTTTCTTCTAACCCGTTAATTTGATTAATTATTTTAGACTTAACTTTAAATGGCCCATGGTCTGAATACATAGTGCACCTGAAAAAATTTGACGTCTTTGCAAAGAGAGGATATATTTTGTAGAGGACTCTTGGAGGCAGGGTTTTACCTTTTAGGCAACCATTGCATGGTGTCAATAACAGTATTAAGTGTAATGTATTCTTGAATTCTTTAAAGAGAGCCAATTGTTAACACCTTCTTTATACTTAATACAGTGGAGTCAAGAAGAGGTAACAGCCAGCTGACTGCTTGTGAGGTGATACTCTTCCACTATGAAGATATGGGCATCCCACGAGAAATTGCAAAGCTTGGCGTAAGGCAAGGGATGTGGGGTGCTGTCAAGAAGATTGAGCCTGGATTACGTGTGTACCAAAAACAAAGAGCATCTGGAACACCACTCTCTCGACCTGCTTTTATGGCTCAAATCAACACCAAGGTAGATCCAAGTTACTTGAGAGCTTTGGAAGGTGTGGAAGATTTGTCAAAGACTGAAGTGGCAGCTACCTCTGACAAACCATTGGATGGGAACATACCAAAGCTTATAATTCTAGGTGGGGCTATCGTCCTTGCTTGTACCCTTAATGGCGGACTCTTGCCTAAGGCATTTATTTTTGGTGTGGCCAGAAGGTTTGGGAATGTGGGAAAGAAATTATAATTGAGTGCTCTAGAATTTGTCTAATGTCACCATTTTAGTGGCTTACTTATCTGTGAGTGAGCAAATTATTTTCCCTGTTATTTTACACCTATCTTTACGGACTAGCTTTTAGAAGAATGAGAAATTATGTTTTGTATTTAATTGATACTCATTTAGACATTAGATTTGCTAAGTTTTATACATTTCCTCTTTCATATGTCTACTTTTCTCATGTTTGGGTAACTTGCTTCATTCTGGAATGAATAGTTTTCATAGCATCATTTATGACGGATAAAATTTCATGTGCTGACTAGGCTTTGATTTATAATATCTGCACCGTGGACTCATCATGAAATCATTTCATAATCATGAATTGCACTATACATATTTATCTGCACAAACAGATGCATGTCCAGTATTAGCGATTAACGACCTACCAAGGTTTCGAAGCAGTGCAAACCATCAAACTGTGGCGCCAGCTTTGGCAGTTGAACGTTTTTCACATCCTTGTTTGGTTTTGCCAGCACACTTGCGATTGACGCCGGAGCAAATCCTTTAAATTCCTGCACGTAAATGATTTAGCTTCACATTTTTCATCATACAAATTAAAGACTTCAATTTACAGTCACAAGGAATTATTAGTCTTACCTGAACTTTGGAATGACTTCTGTCGAGGAGATAAATACCAAATGCAGCAGCAAATGCCGGCAGTGTTGCATATATAGTACCCATAGCCATTGCTCCGTATGGGGGAGCTTCTTGAATATTTAGAATGGGAATTGGCTTACGAAGTTTAAATAACTAGAGAAGGAAAAACTAGAGCAGATGAATGAATTTGGGATAACTTGGTGCTGAGGTAAAGAAATAAGTAGAGAGGGAAAAACTAAAGCAAAGGAATGAATCTGGGATGACTTGGTGCTGAAGACAAGCAAAGAGTAACACAAAACGATGAGAGGAAAGCCTAATATTTGAATCTGGGTAAAGAGAGCAAATCAAAAATTGACTTTTTTTTTTTTAATGTTTTAGATGTCGTACTTTTTTAGCCATCTATGCCAGTATGCCACTGACACTACTACCAAGTAAGAGAGAGAGAGAGAGAGGCAAAGTTAAAAAAGGATATAGCTCGAAAGGGCCCGATCAAACAACCAAAAAAGATAAAACTCGGTCAAAGTGGGATAAGCTCATGATGTTTGTCTCCGGACAAACCCCGAAACTTCCCTCAAACAACCCCATTTCGTGAATGTTTTTTGTTTTTTAATTTTCGTAAAACGAAGTCGTTGCTTAAGCTTTTCATCTTTGTATATCGAACTGCAGAACCCCAACGATGGAACCCAACTGCAGTTTCTCTACCAAGGAGCAAAATCCATCATTATTTATACTCAACATCAACAATTTCTCTACCAAGGAGTCTCAAAATCTTGTAAATATGGGACAAATATATTGTAAATTTACATCAGTAAGCACCCAGATCAAGTGCAAAAGGGAAAAAAGAATATCAAATGCAATTTTGGCATAGCCTAAATCAGTCAAAGATCTATACACCATTTCTTCCAGAGCAAAATCTCATTTTCATCATCATTTATGCTCAACATCAGCAATTTCTCAGGCTATGATAACTGTCCGCTTTGTGAAGGCTGTTGCGTGATGGCTGTCGGTGGCAGTGACGGTGGCTGGCCATGCGTGATGGTGGTTGTGAGTTGTGAATTGCAAATGGCAATTTCAGGCGCGGGATTGTGGATTGCGAATGGCAATGTCTAGACCTCGATCGATAAAGGAAAGAGGACATATTTGGCAAATAAAACGCTGCATTTTTCGCTTTAGTGAAACTGCGCGTTTTGAGTTTGGGGTCTGACCGAAGTTTGACCCGATGCAAATATCATTTTTATAAGGTCGAAAGGAATTAGCATAGTGCTTCACCAAAGGAAAGCATGTGATGCGCCACATGGAAAAAATCAGAACAACTCTTGGCTATTGATGGTGGATATTGGATTAGGGAAAAATCCAAATCTCCCACGCCATGGGACTTAACATTTATTAAATAATAGTTTATATGGGGCTTAACTCGGAGTTAACATGGTAAATTAATAATTTAATAAATTTATTGTATAATAAATTCAAAAACAAAATTTATTTTTCTCTAAGGTGATGTTTAGTTGGGAGGAGAGTACGGAGGAGAGGAAAGTAATTTAAATTCTATTTTTATTTCTATTGTTTGGCTGGACAAAATATATAAGAATTTAATTTTCATTAAAATTTAATATCCATCATAATGAAGAATTTGAATTCCAAACCTAAATTCCTCTTATATTGGAAACCAAAGCTTTCAAAATTACTCTTCAACTTTTTAACTTGTTTAATGCCATTAATAATTATTATTTATAAATTTATTTTATCAATGTAATATTATAAATAATTTTATATTAATTAAATTTAAAGAATGATTTAAGAAACCTAACAAAATAAATAAATTTATTTATTTATTTAATATGAAAATATAGAAATATAAATTAACTGTCGCTGGAACTCCGTCGGACTGCTGCCGAAACTCCGTTGGACCACCATCGACTGTCGACCACCACCAGACCGCCACGAATTGTTTTAGGACTTTTTGACATTATAAAAATGTTTGGTATTGATTAGGGCTGGGCAAAATGGGGTTAGGGTCGGGTTCGGATCAACCCGATCGGGTCTCGAGTTGGTCAGGTTAGATAAGATTTTATCCGAACTCAACCCGATTTTTTAACCCGATCCGATCCAATCGGATTAATATTCGGATCAGATCGGATCAAGTTAAAAAATTGGATTGAGTTCGCATCAGATCGGGTTAGGATCGGATAGGTTCGGGTTAGTTCGGGTTATTTCGGGTCGGGAGAAATCGGGTCAAATAGATTTCGGGTTAGTTCGGGTTAATTCGGATCAATTCGGATCAATTTGGATTCATGTAATTTTAAGCTGTTTTTCTTAATTATAATCCTTTTTTTTTTACCAATTTTCAAACCAACAAAAAAGGAAACTACAATTAAATCAAATTCCAATGAATGAAAATTAAAATTAACAAAAAAGGCTTAATAAAAATTAAAATTAACACAAAGCTTAAACTTAACAGTTAATAGTCTCCAATTCTCCATTCAAAGCACAATGTCCAAACATTAATCTTTAAAGTTTTAAATACAAAGTCACAAAATTCATGCATAATTAAATAGCTTCCAAAACACAAATAACAAAGTCCAAAACACAACCAAGTTTAAGTATAAATAGTTAAATACTAAGTAAAATTCCTCCATGGCTCCACAGCTCCTCGCAAGCACTTTCGACAAGTTCCAACTTTAACATCTTGTACTCCAAGTTGAAGAATCGATTCCCTGGAGAAGAATTGAAGAAATAATAAATAACTACATTCTTGAAGTGGCATTGCAAATAAAGGCACATTAAACACAAACACATAAGCCCAATTTGTGTGTGTGTGTGTGTCTCTCTCTCTCTATATGTATACACACTTGATTAAATATAAGAAAAAAAAAAATTAAGTCAATTGTGGCTTATCTTACGGCATTCATCATCACGTAAAGTTAATAACAATCATCGGCAATACCATTCCACCATGTCACCAACTTCAACGCGTTCAACTAAAACAATTATAGTTGTCACTTAAAACTATAATTAATAACTATTATTATAGTTTAAATTACAACCTAAACATATAATACGAAATTATGAATAATAATATCTATTAAGAATTACCTTTCAAATATCCATAACACTCATGTCAGCGCTCACCGTTTCCACCGTTGAAGCTTGTGATCTTACAAACTCTTTAAAATGTCAAAAAAAAAAAAATGAGATTAGGAAGTAAATTAAGTACATGTAGATGCTATTTACAAAGTTATAATATATCTTAAGTTTATAATGTACGAGAAAAATGTTATCTTCTTGTAGTTCCATATGAAATATTTGCTCCTTAATATCTTCCTCAAGGTTGTTGACAGGATTAGCAAAAAGTCTAGCTTGCAACCAATTTTCAGTGCATATCAATGTCTCAATCATACAAGGGGTCAAAGAACTCCTATATTCATCATTTACGCGATGACTAGTGCTAAAGGTAGACTCAGATGCTACTGTGGAAATAGGAACAGTGAGGACATCCCTTGCAATTTTCTCTAATACTTCGATCCGTTCATCTTCCACCAAAACAAAACACTGAGTTTAAGATTGCTCGGATCTTCAACTGAGTCACTTAAATATCGTTCCACCTCAGATGCCATTCTTCTGCCCTCATTTTGAACGGAGACTTTCTTAGCATATCTAACAAAAGGGCGAGCAACTCGAAAAGTGTCATCACCTTCACCACTAGGAACCTCCACCACACCAATCTCAGCTGAAATATGTAGAGAAGAACTTGAACCACCATAGCCGCTACTAGGAACACTCTCACTATACATTGATGGTGTGGAATTGGAAGACAATGCACTATATGCGTCATAAAAGTTCATTCAACAAATCTTTTACTGTTTTGGTCATTTCTTCAACCTTCAAACCATCATTGTAAAAAATTATCTCAAAATTATGTTTGGCAAAATTCATTTTAGCTCGTGGATTAAGAATGGAGGCAACAATCAACATCTTGTTAATCTTCCCTGTGGACTCCCAATATTTATCAAATTTTTCTCTCATATTGTAAGCCATAGACCCCACCCAAGGATCTTTACTTGCTTCTAATGCAGTCAACGAACTCTGAATTAAGCCAATAGTATCATAAAGATTAGAGGTCACATTCAAAGAGGCTGAAAATAGAAATGTGGCATCATAAAATACCTTTAAAAACTTCACAATTCATTCAGCACTCTCCCAATCTGCAGGTTTAGGCGGGCCCACCCTCTTATAATTATTTTTTTTCTCGAGAAAGTATGCCTCATATGGTTTATCCTCTTTTGCCATTCTATCAAATGCCGCTTGAAACGTCAACACATTCATCAACATTAAATAGGTGGAATGCCACATAGTAGGACACTCCAAAACTACAGTTTCGGGTGGACCTTTCACCTGTGCTACACACTGTTTAAATGTCTGTAACCTCGTGGTGGAGGATCTCACATACTTCACAACATTCCGAATAGCGACAATACTAGCATGCAACTCATTCAACCCCGAAACAACAATCAAATTCAAAATATGTGTGCAACAACGCACATGCATATACTTTCCCGCTGACACAAGTGCATCATCATTCTTCCAAGCAAGCAATTGCATGGTGACATAATTAACAGTAACATCATTTATAGTGGCATTATCAGCAATTATTGCAAACAACCTCTATATGCCCCAATCTTGTAAATAAGATACAATCTTTTTGCTGATTGTTTTTCCTCTATGATCTTCAATCATGCTGAAACTAATAATCCTTCTATTTAAACATCAGTCACTGTCAATGAAATGAGCTATGATCACCATATAACTCATGTTTTGAACAAAAATCCATACATCAGCTGTAAGAGACACCCGCTGCTTGTTGTTACAAATCAAACTCTTCAGCATAGTCTTTTCCTCCAAAAATAAATCTATAACATCCATACCAATAGTTCTTCGAGATGGCATAACGAACTGCGGAATAACTACACTGCAAAAATGTCTGAACCCTTTGTTATCCACAAAGCTAAGCGGCAACTCACCCATAATGATCATTTTGGTGACTGCCCTTCTATAAGCATCTTGACTCCACCTTTTAGCCAAAACCATATTACTTGCATTTCTTTCGCCGCCCTCAAAAGTCAAGTTTTGTTGGCTTCCATCTTGTTGATTTCGAAATGTCTTGTATTCTTGACAGGCCTGTATATGATTTCTCATATTTGTAATCCCATCAAGTCGTGAATGACATTGATATTGTCTACCACAATAGTTGCACTTGCATTTGTTTAGATTGTCTTCAAGTAAAGTGAAATGATTCCACGTCTCATATCTTTTCTTCATCGGTGCTCTTTTCGGCTTTACCTTTTCTTTTCCCTTTCGAGTTCCTTCCATTTGAACACTTTGATCATCATCACCACTTATCGAATTCGATCTTGAGTGTCCGGTCATCTGAACATACAAATAAATAATTATTAATCATTAATTCAAAAATCAAAACACAAAAATATTATTAACATAATCTAATTAGTATTACAAATCAATTCAAATATCTATTAATTTAATTTTATGAAACTTTTTGAATTCGATATTTCTAATTTTCAATCATAATAAATTAATAATTTTACATGATTAGGATCTAAGAATATAACTATATATATAAAAATTTCAAAACTATGAATATTCCATAAGAAAAAGTAAGAAATTAGTGCAATTAATTAATTTATAATATCCAGTTATCCATTGGCCAAAATAATAGAATATTATTTGCATATACATATCTTAATTCTTATTATAAAACCGTAAGTCTCATGCCCACGTCATATATATTTAACTATTTATTATTGAACAATTAAACATATGCTTATTGCATATTTGCATATTATACAATTAATTAAATTGGTTAATTTTTTGTTGAAATTGAAGCTATTGCATACTGCACAAGCACAACACATGTCATATGACACATATATTATAACAGAATATTTGATTTTAATTTTTGATCTTCCTAATCTATAAGTATTCCTACAAAAAAAATATGGATTATCAATAATTAAGCAAAAAAAATCAATGCCCTATATTCTTCATTATATTGTTAAAATTTAACAACATATAATTACATATTATTAACAATTACTAAATTCCAATTAATATTTCACTCTCAATTAAAAAAAACAAAAAAAAATAACATTCCACTTTTCACATATAAAATATAATTTGTAAGCTATATACCATAATTGAACACGGTATCAAAACGCAAAAGCTTCCTCCAAAACAAAGTCTCAATTCTCAAGCTTCCTCCAACACAAGAGCCAAAAATTGGGTTGTTGCTTGCCGGGTTAATGGAGCTTGAATCGGATGAGGTGATGGTGGAGGATTAGAGGTGTGGAGGTGGTGCAGCTACAACGAAAGCAGATTCGGCGCTTGGTTACAGTAGATCGGCAGATCTGGGCCACGAGCATCACGGAGCAACATCGGTCAGCTTCGGTCTCAGTGGTTGTAGCTTCTGTTGGACGGCTGCAGCTTGTGTGGGCTTGTGTTTCGTTTGTTTGAGGGCAGTGGTTTTCGGTCGGCAATGGGTTGCTCACTGCTGCTTGTGCTGGTCGGCAGTGGGTTTCTTACTGCTGCTTGTGCTAGTCTGTAGTAGATTACTCACTGCTGCTTGCGTGCCTGTGCTGTGGCTCACCGCCGTATGCTGTTGTTGAGGACAGTTGTAATGTAACTAGTGATGGCTTAGTTGAATGTTGAGTTTGAGGGATTGTTTTGTTTGTCTTTTGTAATGCACTGCACTAATGGTTTGTGACTGAGCTTTGTGTTTGTGGAGTGTGGACCCTGTGGTGTGTGACTATGTGTGAGTGCGCGAGTGTTGACAGAATCACTAGATTCTATCACTTAATAAACTGTGTCATACAGTTTGATAGAATCACTAGATTCTCTAATTATACTACATCTACATTTTATTAAAGTTTTATTATGAACGTGATATTGTCTTTATAAATTAATAATTTATTAGTTTATCAGTAATGATTAATTTATCAACATATTAATATTCATTAAACTAATAGATTTTTCATGGTGCCAAAAAACTATTAATTTATAGATGTTCTATTTATATTGTTAATTGGACACTATTCAAAGATCTACATTTAAAAAAAAAAAATTTAGCCAATTTCTCGTTTTCTCTAAATTTTTCCTTAGTTTCCGCGTATTCAAACTGATCTAAGCGCTTGAAGTTCCTTTTCGGATACCAAAACTCGTTCTGCTCAACTTGTCTTCAAGTTCAATCCAAGGGTGATATCAGCATAGAAGGTAAGAACACTTTCAAAATTTAATAAACAAAAAGTTTAAGAGAGTTGGTGAATACAGGCTAGTTAGTTTGTGCAATATTATTTATAAGATCACATCCAAGTGCCAGAGCACCTGATTTCCCCTAGACCAACCAGCCTTTGTTCCTCAAGACTCGTAGCTGATAACATCAAAATGGCTATGAGTGCTCCATAAACTCAAAAACAAGAGACAAGCTGAGGAAACGTTGGTCGCTCTAAAACTTGATATAAATGAAGCCTAAGACAATATTGAATGTGTGTTTTGTGGAAGGCATTATGCATAAGTTGGAGTTTTCAAATAATATTCAATAAGTCTTATAATAAAATGCATTACATCATCTACATTCTCCTTCTTGATTATTGGTGAAGTTGGAGGTTTAGTGTAGCCCCAAAGAGGGTACTTAAGATAAGGATGTCCTTTTTCCCCTTATTTATTTCTTCTTTGTGCAGAATATCTATCTTTTTTACTGATCAACACTGAAGATAATAAGTTAATTTAAGGTAATGAATTTAGTTTTAGTGGCCCACAGTTTCTCACCATTTTTTTTCTTTTTAATGACAGCTTGGTGTTCTCCAAAGCAGCAGTTGTGAATGTAACCAACTTAAGAAGATATTTGATATCTACAACAATGCTTCTGGGCATGTCATTAATTTTGAAAAATCATCATTATCTTTTCAATCCAAACACTATTGAGAACATCAGAGAGTCGATTAAATGCATCTTCAAACTTGATGTAGAGTATGTTTGGGATCGCTTTAGATTATCAAATAAGTGATTATTTGACAATCTAACACCCAAAAATGTTTGGTTAACATTTTAAGAATCAAATTATTTAGAAATCTACTCCCTTAAAAATAGAGTAAATAACTACCAAGTGAAAAATGATTTATTGGAGGCTGTCCTTAATTATTTTAGAGGTTCAGCTATGCCTAGGGGTTTTTACAGCATGTTGTTGGTTTTTCTTCCTAAAAAGCCCTCCCCAGCTTCTTGGGTAGATTTTCATCCAATCAATCTTTGTAGTATAAGCAACGAAGTTTTAACTAAGTTGCTTGTGTTAAAATTGAGAGCAAAATGTGCTTTTAATTCAGGAGCTAGTTCATGGTCTCAACCGCCGTACTCAAGGTAATAACATGGTGCTGAAGCTTAATATGGCCAAGGCTTATGACACGAAGTCTTGGTCTTTTATTATTCAAATGTTGTAGTGTTTTGGGTTCTTCGAGCGGCGAACTATCTTTGACCTTCAGTTCTCGGCATTGGTGAACTGGGTCAACCATGAATTTTTTCAATCTCAGGGAGATCTTAAGCAGGGCAATCCTCTCTCCCCATGTTTGTTTATCATTGCTACTGAGTTTTTGTCTTGGGGTTTGGACCATTTGTACTCTTAGTATCTCTTTGTACGATATTGTTCTTTTCTCCCGTTTGAGCTTTGCAAATGATATTATTATTTTTACAAATAAGAGTCGGTCGAGCCTTCAACAACTTATGGATTTTTTACATCATTATAAGGCAGTTTTTGGGCAGTTAACTAGTCAAGCAAAGAGCAATTTCTATATTAGTGGCTCGGCTTCTGCTTCGCACTAGGTATTGTTCATTCTGTTATTGGTTTCTAGTGATGTTAGCTACCATTCACTTATCTTGGGTGCTTGGTCTTTACAAAAAATCTCATGATTTCTTATTTTGATGATATGGTCCAAAAAGTCAGGGATAAGATCTTAGGCCAATCGGTTACTTTCTTTTGATAAGAAGCTGGTGTTTATTCGTCATGTTCTGTTTTTTATGCCTCTGCATTTGTTTCATGTCCTTAGTCCTCCTACGACAGTGGTTAAACAATTACAGAGGCTCATCACCCAGTTTTTATAAGGTGATTTTGAGTCGCTGCAGCAGATTCACTAGTATACATGGTTGATAGTTTGTTATCCAGTTAAGTAGGGTGGCCTGGGCATTCGGTCTTTTGATGATATGGCTAAGGCTTTTGAGCTTCAGTTTTTGTGGCATTTTTGGGAGCAAAGTTCATTATGGGCTTCTTATATAAAGTATAAATATTGTAGAGTCACTCATCTAGTCTTGTTCAGTTTCGTGATCCCGCCTCTCCTCTTTGGAGACACCTCTACTCAATTCAGTGTGTTGTTATGCCTTATATGCATTGGTTGGTGGGGAGTGTAGTTTTGGTATGATTGTTAGCTGGGCTCTTGTCTTTGGCCATTTATAATCCTGCAGTAGCTTCTATGGTGCCGGTTATCTTTTATTAGTGGGGTATAGTTGCAGATTTTGTTGGTTCCTATTTATAGTGGGAGCTGAATTTGATTCGTTAGGATCTTGCCCCTGATGACACTTTGCATTTGCAGATGACTTGAGAGCTTGTTTGTTCTAGGCCAAGGGATGAGTTTTTTATTTCGGTTATCTGGCAGCGGCATATCCCGTCTTGGGATTCTTTTTTCTCTGTCGATTTTTACTACTAATGATGCCTTGTGCTCAAAGGGTTTTTGCATTATCTCTCGATGTGTTTGTGGTCAGGCTTCTGAAACTTCTCGGCATTTATTTATTGATTGCCTGTGGGTTCGCTAGGTCTGGGTTCATTTTCAGCGGATTTTGGGTATGAAAGATGTTTTTTTTTTTACCCTCCATGCTTTACTTCTTCATTGGCGGCGGTGTGCCCCTTCTCAGAGTAATCTTTTGCTCCTCATGTCTTGCTTTATTTTGCGGCAAGTTTGGAAGGCCCGTAATGCTTTCAAGTTTGATTTGTAGTCTTTCTCTATTGACGTAGTTATCTATCAGGTGGTTTTGAATTTCAGGCTTGCTAATTCTGTTTTTGGTTTTAAGACTTCCCAAGAGAGTCTTAGGTTCTTAGATTGCAGAGGGTTTGCGAGTTATACCTCCACCCAAAAGGCCGATTTGATTAGTTTCTTGGATGTGGCGGCCTCCTCGGGTTGCGAAGCTGACTGTGGATGGTTGTTTTAGGTACAATCCTAGGATGATTGCTTCAGATGGTATTCTTAAAGATCATTGAGGTTGAGTTTTGGCTGCTTTTGGATCTTTTCTTAACCGCTAGCCGATATTTTATGCCGAGTTTATGGTTGTTTATGAGGGATTGGAGCTTACTGCTCAACTTGGTTACTTTGTGCTTGAGGTAAAGACGGACTCAACCATAGTCATCTCCTGGATTCACCCCAAGGGTCATGTTCGCTAGGGTAATGCTTACTCGTTGCATCGGGTGTGTGCTTTGACATCTTCCTCTCTTATTTCGGTTAGGCATGTTCTTCTCGAGCTACTTTTGCTATTGATTTTCTAACCAATTGGACCTATAGTCATCGGGTTAGGCGGTGTTTTTTATGCTCTCAAGATCTTCCTCAGGGTTATTTGATATTCTCCATTTGGATGTGCAGATTGTTCCTCACGTCAGACGCTAGCATTGATGGCTTTCTTTTTTCTTTTGACATTTTTATTCTTGCATATTTACACTTACTTTTTTTAGGAAGTTTTAATTTATATTCCCCTCCTTATGTATTTGCTTCATTATTAATTTATATTATATGTAGGGATTCCACCTAAACCCCCCAACTCTTAGTGGTTTTTATCAAAAAAAGAAAAAAATTCAAGTGAAAAGTGACTAGAACTATGATCAGTTACTAGAACAAACTTATAAGAATCAAATTATTTCAAAATGTGATTGCTTAGGATAAAATATCTAAAATACCCTTTTAAATTATTTTATTTCTTAAATTACGCCTCTCATATTTGTTAACCAAAATCGATTGCAAATTTCTTTCCCAGAAATCTTAAAATTTTCTCTCATCACGATTCATCGACACTGACAATCTTCGGTGACCATTCTCCCTTTAACTAAATTAGAATTTATCTCATCACGATTGATCGACGCTGATAAACTGACTCCAGTGACCATTCTGCCTCTCGCTACATCAATGCGACTCTAATTAGCCGAACATCAAGGTAATTTTTAAATTCTTTAGTTTTGATTTGTGTTTCCTTTTCTAGGATTTTTATTCTTGTGGATGATTTTCTTCTAGGTTTTTCATGTTATGGATCATATGAAGATTTTGATTGTTAGCTTAATCATGCTTAGATTTAAGATAGTTCTAGTTTCTTGTTGCAGAAATGGCCGCCGATTGAACATATGCAGAGGCAGCTTTCTTCACTAAATGTCTAATGGCGATACTCAACGAGTCGAAATTGTAATTATTATCTTGGTGTGTATGTGTTGTACAGTGTAGTTGCAGACTTTGTTGAATTTTGATTGTTTGGAATTTAGAGAGAGATTTGGAGGGGTTGTTTAATTTGTAATTTAAGATTTGATATTTACTGGATATTTTTCTCTTTGATTGGCTGTTCTGAATTCACTTTCGCATGCTAGATTCAAAACCAGATTAGCTACGCAATGGCCTTTGGGACGACGTTTGGATTGCCATCTTGATGACAGCTACTTCTCTTCCCAAAGCTTGAGCATTTTTTGAGTTTTTTTTTTTTTTTGATAACCATTAGGTTAATTATATTTCTAGTAGGTAACTTTGTTTTGATTGTAATGGTGGATGGGGAGGAAGAGCATGTTCCTAAATTTAAAACTAGCTAGAGAGATGATGGTAAGGAAGGATTGAAGGATTAAAGGGTGTATTTATGGAGAGCTTTGAGTGTGAATTGGAGCAAAAAGCATGTGGGATGCTAGGATACTATACATATCAAATAGTGCTTTTTTAACTCAAATGGGGCTTGCCCGACTGTGTTGTTGGCTTGTCGAAGAAAATTTTGGGGTCCATTTAATTGGCCCTAGTCCATTCTTTTCCCTCTCAAGTTTTGTGCAATTTCCTCTACACGAATCCAATTCCAATTATGTATTCCAAGGTTGGAAAATTTCAGAACGTCGAGTGTCTGCACAACGTATTCCATTTTCTACGATTACTTGTGTCTTTCTCTTTGGAAGTTGGGACACGGGGATTCATATATAGTTGTAAGTACTTCCCCTCTCAAAGTTGTATTATATTTCTCTTTTGCCACTCCCGGGACATGCACTCACCTTTCATCATCTCATCCTCTCCATTTAATTACTTATTTTTGTCATTTTCTTAAAATTAACGTTTATTGCATGCAACATTAATTTTTAAAAAAAAAGAAAATGGGATATATTATGGTCACTGATGACTTTGGAATTCATTTGGAGACACACGCGCACGCGCACGCGCACTCACACGTGCACACGCGCGCACACGTACTCACACACGCGCACGCACACACATACGCACACGCACGCACACACACATAAACAACCTTAATTTTTTTTTATGCGGACACGTTTTTAAACCTTACGGTTTAAAAGAGTTAATTTTTAATATTTTTAAACCTCACAGTTTAAAAACGTATCTGTATTAAAAAAATACCGACATCCGCACCTCTATATATAATTAAACTAAATTGCTTATGGAATAGAAAATCATCACCTAAGTTTTGCAATTCGTTTATTTGGAAACTGAATTTTGTTATGTTTTGTACGCAAATTTTTCTCTAATAGCTATTTTTAACACTTTTAAACCTCACAGTTTAAAAATGTGTCCGCATTAAAAAAATACCGACATCTGCACCTCTATATATAATTAAACTAAATTGCTTATGGAATAGAAAATCATCACCTAAGTTTTGCAATTCGTTTATTTGGAAACTGAATTTTGTTATATTTTGTACGTAAATTTTTCTCTAACAGCTATTTTCGATTTATAAAATATACAGATAAAGAAATTTTGGGAAGAAACAGTTCATATGAATTGTTTAAAATATTTGAGTAATTTCTTGACTTTTTCACTTGTTACTGTTATTAAAAAGCTTCGGAGTAAACCTAGGCCTAAACTTCCGTTGCCTTCTTTTTCTCTTCTCAAAAGAAAGGTTAGGAGAAAATCATCGCATTCAATTAATTGAAATGTTGAGCTAAACTCAATTCACTTGCGCACAAATTCAGGTTGGTTTTCTTTTCTTTACCAACTTACTTGCCTTATTTGATGACACTTAAAAGAAGATTGATTTGCATGTTTGTTTTATTGTTTTTATCATTTGTCAGCCTAATTGGTAGATTTGAATAGTAAAATGGCGTGTTTGTAAATATGCTTGAAACTGCTTGACGAAGTCATATTTGGGTATTGGATCTGCTTACCATACATGATCCATCGGGATCAGCTCTGAAAATTAGTACTTGAATTGAAACATTGGAATTCAGTAATTAGTTTTTAGCTATTAGCTAGTACAGGCCAGGTCTACTAATGTAACTAGCTTGGAATTTATTTTCCCCCTTTATTAGGATCTCGAATTCACTTTCAATATCATATTGACATATGTAGGAAATTCATGAAGTAAGTAGATTTCGCTTGGAAGTTATCGATCCAGAGTTAGAGGAAAAATTAAATAGAATGTTTCTAAACGCAACAACCACTAGTGACCATGCTTGAGCACCATTTGAGAGTACTGAAACATCTACTACCAATCCTATTCTAGTTGAAGATAAAGTACTAGTAATTCTAATGTGCTTGTTCCCATTGAAGCTATTAAAGAAAGAAAAAGGAAAAAGACTGACTACAGAAGGAAGGAAAGTGGGAGGAGCTTTAAAGCTATCAAGGCAAATTGATCGTCTTGTTGATGCTGCAGAAATGAAAATCCACGTTCAAAAAGAAGATCATGGTAGTAGTATTCCTAAAGGTTGAGAGATGGAGAGATTGAGAAATAATGTCATTGTAGGTTTAATGAGTGAATAATGTTATAGTCATGGATGGATCCAACATAGAACCAGT
Organism: Murraya paniculata; assembly: GCA_030449075.1. NCBI lineage: Eukaryota > Viridiplantae > Streptophyta > Magnoliopsida > Sapindales > Rutaceae > Murraya > Murraya paniculata. Next base: position 368,295 of record JAEVFN010000041.1, read on the forward strand.
TGGGGCACGGATCCTGTTTGGCTTTTGATTTTTTTTTTTTTGGGTTTAAATTAAAAAATATATTTTATTTATTATATAAGCAAATGCTCTAGTTGAATATAAAATTATGAAAGTGTCCAGTTAACTTTTAAAGATTTCTTGTAGCCACTAGTTTTGTCTAATTCTAAATAATTTGATTAACTATTAAAATATCATGAAACTTAAATAAAGTCAAAAGACAATAGATATTAAAATAAAATTAAAAAATCAAATAAAACTAAAGAGATTCACTTAATTTCGTTTGTTTTTCTCTACTCTTTCCATTCTTTGAATCAAAAGCGCTTTCTTTATTTGTTTGTCACAATAGTAGTAAAGTAGCGGATTAGAGCAGTGTGTGCGCGTCGATGGTGGCGCATGGATTTCATCCTAGTTCTCATAAATCAAAAGTACTTTCCTTTAATTATATAATCTTTCAACATTGTAAATCTAGCTAATTCTAATTTTCAGTTATTTAAATTGATCTTTTATTTGGTTTCAAAATTCCTAATTTTACCGTGTATTCATGTTCACTCTTTGTGTTGCATTATATGAATATCTTTTGTTTATTATTAAAAGATTTTAAGAATAAGTTAAGTGATGAGTAGTTTTCCAGTCATGGATCCATGACTTTAATAAAGTTAGGGATCAGCCAAAAGACAAAAAAAATACAGACTTCAATGCACTGTTTTTTTGTCTTTTAATTGATCCCTGACTTTATTAAAGTCAAGAATCCTTTACTGGAAAACTATTGATTAAGTGATAACTTAGTTGTGTACATTAAAAAAAATGTTTTTGATCGTGATAAACTATTTTAAATTGTTTTTAACACATGAGATTTCATTGAGGAGTCTTTGATGAGGATAGTAGTCATAGGTAAATTTATTATCAATAAAGATTTTCCTGCGTGAAATCACCTGCTTGAAATCACCTGCTTTATTATCACATCATTTAATGATATGGAACACCAATTGTATTGTAGAATTTTTCTATAGTTGTGATGTTATATTGCTATCTAAATTTTCAAAATTATATTTTAAATGAGGTGCTAATTAGGTGCTTGCAGTTGCGCACCTTATGGAGCACAACCATGTAGCCAATTTGAGGATTGGCGGCCAATAGCACAACTCCCTAAATAGGAACTTGCCACGTGTACAAACCCACATTTAATCATATTCAATTTTAAATAACTCAATTGAAATCTGGAATACATCCTTAATTATAGTTATGTATATTTTTACAGACACATAAATATCAAGATTAATGAGTGGATAATATTATAGTTATATATTGTTTCACACAAACTTATATATAATATTTTATTTTTTGAATAACTTTGATTACAATTGCTATTTACGTAAGGGTTTATATAAATATTAACTTTGTGCCTTTTTTTCACTTAATGTATTAAATTTTTTAAATCAGAAATAACTATTAATCAATTTAATAACATATGTTAATATTTGTGTATATTATGAACTGTATATAATAAATTTTTAGTTAAAAAAATTTAATTTTATTTTATTGCAAAATAAAATAGTTAATTAAAATGACTTAAATATGCAATAGAGAATATAGAAGATACTATAAAAAATTAACTTGTAAATAAAAAATATTTAAATAAATTACAAATAAGTAAAAACGTACATCTTTGTCATTGTACATAAATATTACATTTTTATCTTCACTTACCAAACATGTACAGTAGATTATTTGAAAAGTGATAGTCAATAATTTTAATTTACTAAACACCCTGCTAAATTATTTGTAAAGTTGATTTTTTGAGAATCAATGTAGAAGATTCCTTAGGAAGCAAAAGTAACCCCAAATATACCCGTAGTCTCTCATCATGAGCAATATCCAGGCGTTCCTTCAATACCAGGCCAAAATATATATATATATATATATGCATATATCTTTTCCAACACATTGAAGGACAATATTCTACACAAGATTAAAGATTGGAAAGCTAAATTCTCTCAAGCGGAGGTAAGGAGATATTGATCAAAACTGTTGGAAAGCTAAACTCTCTCAAGCGGAGGTAAGGAGATATTGATCAAAGCTGTTTCTCAGGCTATCTCCACATATGCTATAAGCGTATTCAAGCTTCCTCTCAGCTTTTGTGATGAATTGTGAAAAGTTTGATGAAGAGCAAGAAATCGAAGGAGTCCTATTTAGATTAAAATTTATTATATTTAGAAATATTTTAATTAATTTATATTCTAAATTAATTTGTTGCCTATTTAGGATTTTATTGTGTAGATATTACTTACTTGAGTTGCATTAATTTAGGTATGAGTCTTATTAAAGTTTGTTCTCTAGTCAAATAAGGATAAATTATAGTTAGTATAAATAAGTGTGTTTTGTAGCCTTTATGAGTAGGCCTTAGTTATTTGTTATTGATTATTTTATGGAATAAACTCTAGATTTGAGTTCAATAATAATTTTAGTTTCCAAAGCTCTGTATGAATTTTTGAGTTTAATTAATTCTCGACATTATGCAGAATCAATGAATCTTAACCCTTTTAAATTTATTGTATTTTTTCGAATCAACATAAATTTAGACCTTTCTTTTATTATGTTATTCTGAAAAATCAACAAGATATTATAATGTTAAACTTCTATTGAATCAGTTTGGTATTGGAGCATCCTTTTTGGACTACGCTGCATTAGTTTGGTATCAAAGATAAAAGCATAGTTGAAATTGTTGCAAAACCCCATCACGACCAACTTCCGCATCAATCTAAACACTTTACTTTTAGCTTTCTCCTTTCTTTTTCTTTTTTTAATTTCTCTATTTCAGAACTGCCAAGAAAAAAAAAAACTAAAAATTTTGAAAAACCAAAATAGTACACTCTAGCCACCGCCCATGGCCCCCACACCATCAGCCTAGCTCTTTTTCCGCTGATCAATCACCACCATCAAGTCACAGGAAGCTGACTACCAAAACTCAACTGAAATTACTACCTTACTGCTGCTGTAATCACCGAAATACCCATCCGACTCTGCCACTGTCTATTCGCTAGATTCTGCCACTCGTTGTCTAACACCGCCACCATCAATCAACTCCCTCCCCCAATACAATGTTTCTAATCAATTACCATCAACCAACTCCCTCCACCAATACAATGTTTCTAATCAATTACCATCGTTGATGAATGCACTGATCGCCAGAATGATTCAAGAGTCTTATCAAAATTTTATTTCATGTTTTCTAGTCCATTGACCGGTTTCTGTTCACAGTCATCTGCACCATCGGGTTCATTGCACCAAAATCTTTTAGCTCCAACCACCTCCTCCGATTTTTTAAGTATTCTCGCTAGTAGCTCTTTTGAGTTAACTAATATTTTATCTTTTTATTATATCTTTTCTCTGATTTAAAAAAAAAAAGTGAGTGAAGAAAGAGAAAAAAAAAATCAAGTCATGAAATCATAGCATCATCACGAAGGGTTTTGTTTTCAAAGAAGATGTTTTAGTTAGAATGTTGAGGATTTTACATTCGGTTGCTCAAGATTTAAATAAATTGATTCTGTATAAAAGAGAGATACGGGCATGACGAAGATGTTAGTGCTGAAGGAAGTTATAAAGATATTATTTTAGAGGAAAATGATGACTTCACTTCCATTGACAACATTGATACATTTGAGAAGAATATTGATTGGTCATTCACATTGATAACAACTTCTCAAATTCAAATCACTGATTTAACTGAGCCTCCAAATTTGATGACTATATTGATGTTATGGAACAAGAAGAATTAACAATTGCTACATCTCTTGATGTTACGGAACAAGATGAGGTAGTAGTAGATACGATCTCATATTATTCTCTTTATTCAAATAGAAAAAGACATCATAAGATTTTTCAACAAGTGGAAGATTTTGAGAAGAACTCTTTTGTTGTTAATTGTTTTGAGAGCTTGAAAGGATGCTACAACAAGGTATTACTAGAGAAATTGTTGATTGAAGATTTTAGCTTGAACTATTGGACAGACTAGATAGAAGTCGTCACCAAAGTTGGAAAGTTCAAGGTTCTTCATCAGCACTGAGGTCATATTTTGAAGACTAATCTTAAGGCAAATGAAGATCATCTTGAAGATTACAACAAGCAAATTCGAGGATGAATTTTCACCACCCTAATGAGAATGATGAAGAGCAAGAAATTAAAGGATTCCTATTAGATTGAAATTTATAATATTTAAGAATATTTTAATTAGTTTGTATTTTAATTTAATTTAGTTGCCTACTTAGAGTTTTATTGTTTAAATACTATTTATTTGATTTGTATTCCTAATTAAAATAAAAGTCTTATTAATGTAGATTTTTAAGTCAAATTAGGATAAATAATAGTTAGTATAAATAACTATCTTTTGTAGCCTTTACGAGCAGGCTTTGGTCATTTGTTATTGATTTTTTTCTTGGAATAAACTCTAGATTTAGTTTTAATAATATTTTTAGTTTTCAAAACTCAGTATAATTTTAGTTAATTCTTGATATTCTATACAATCAATTAGTCTTAAATCCCTAGGTTCACAATATTCTTTCAAATCAATGTGAATTTAGACAATTCCTTTATTATGATATTCTCAAGAATCAACAAATATTACAATATTAAACTTTCATTACATCAAAGTGTTTACACAATTTTGGTGGAGTCATAATTCATTCAAAAGGAGTCTTCATTGGTTACCATGGAAAAAATTGTGCTTTTCACAGAAAAATAAGGGCCTTGGTTTTAGAGACTTAAGCTCTTTCAATAGAGCTTTTATAGCAAAACAATGCTAGAGACTTATTTCTTTTCCAAACTCCTTGGTGACTAAAATCATTAAAGCAAAATATTCTCTGAGAGATGGGTTCATAGAGTAAACTGCATAACAATCCTTCATATATATATATATATGGAAACATTTTATATCGGCGAGATGTAATTGAAGCTAGCTTGAGATGGAGATTAAGATATGGCAAGTACGTCTCTATTTAACACAAAGATGGCTTTCCTGTCCAAGCACATTTAAGCCATTTTCACCTTAGCTTTTGCCTTTTCAATCTAGAGTAGCAACTTTCATTGATGAAGAAGAAATAAAGTTAAATCTTTAAAATTCCACTTTTTTAATGAGGATGTAGTTCAAATCTTTAAAATTCCACTTCTTAAAAAACCATTAGAGGACCAATTGGTCTAGGCATATGATAAGCGAGACTAGTATAATGTAAAGAGTTGTCATTATATAACACTTCATATGAAGCTTCATGGCATGCCTTCTAGTTATGGTAATAATGCAAGGTGGTGGAAGTATTTTTAGAATAATTGTCTCTACCAGCAAAGATCAAAATGTTCTACTAAAGAGCTTTCTCCAACATTCTACCCTAACTCAAATTTGAATAAAAAGAACATCTAAGTTTATCCTTCTTGCCCTTATTGTGGTTTTACTTATGAAAATAATTATCATGTTGGCCTTATAAAGAGCCACGACCACCTTTAGAACTATGAAGAAATAAAGTTAAATAGTTTAATACCATTCACTGAGAACCAATTGGTTTTTAGAGGAATATGGTAACTTTTACTTCAAAACTTTATAGTTAAGCGTGCTGAAGTTGAAGCAATTCAATGAATGGTGACTTGTTGGGGTATTGCAACAAGTACCTCGATTTCCCAAGTGGTATCAGAACCTGGTTATATATTTGATAGATGGGCTACCACCATATCAACTAGTTAGTAATGTACTAGCATCATAGATGGTGGAGGATGGTTGTGGCTAGGTCATAATGGCGGAGGCTTGAGTATGGCCAAGCAAACTAGTAATGTATCAACTAGCAGTTATGTCAAAACATTGGTGTATCAATTAACAGTTATGTTGAAATGTTAGCACAGGACAGATTGAGTCTCAGGGTGTCATTGAGGGAAAGATAGTTGGCCTTATCAAGGCCTAGCAACACCCTTAAAACTATGGAGAGATGGAGTTAAATGGTTTGATGTCTATTTTTTTAGCAATAATTGGTTTTTAGAGAAATATGTTACCTTTACTTTATAAATCTATAGTTAAACATGCTGACGCTAAAGCAATTCAATGATGGGTGACCTATTAGGAAGTTACAATAATAATCTCAATCCAACATATCATGCTTTGTTGGGGTGTGGCCTATTGAGATCAATTCAATGATGGGTGACCTACTAGAAAGTTGCAATAAAGACCTCAATCCAGCATTTCATGCTTTTTTGGGGTGTGACCTCCTAAAAAGTTGTAATAAGAAATGCTTTTTGGGGTGTGACCTCCTAAAAAGTTGTAATAAGCAGCTCGATCCAACATATCATGATTTGTTAGATTATAAACAAGAAGTGAATAAACTATAGATCTATTCCAACATAAAGACCACAATGCCATTGGTGTTTTCCAACTTGACCACCCGTATATAAATCTATCTTAACAAAAGTTGAGTTCGAGGGATGGGTGGTTTTGTGTTGGTCAGTTTGTTAGCTAGGAATAATCTAATTTATATTTGTTTTCGAGAAATGAACTTCAAGAAGTTGTTGCTAGAGTCGAGAATTTAGTGAGTGCATTTAGATCTAGGTACTCTACAAATGCCATTGGCATTTTCCAACTTGTCCATCTATATGTAAATCTATCTTAACAAAAGTTGAGTTCGAGGGATGGGTGGTTCTGTGTTGGTCAATTTGGTTAGCTAGGAATAATCTAATTCACAATTGTTGTGAATTAGTTTTAAGTACTCTACAAAGTGGAATGAACAGGGAGTATTAATCCAAATAAACATTGGGAGTACTAAGCCAAATAAACCAAGCCTCCTCTAGCAAAATCCTCCTCCATCATGGTATATAGTAAGCTGTCAATATTAAGGATGACTATGTTGGCATTAGAGTATTAATTCAAAATTCAGAGGGAGAAGTTATGCAACATCTATTAGCAAGGTGATTTTCTTGGAGATGTAGAGGCTGTGGAAGTTATTACTGTGCAAAAAGGAAAATACTTTTGTTGTTCACCTCATTAGTTAAAAAATTAAAAAAAATGCAAACAAATGTGAAGTTGGCTAGTTAATCTCTAAAATTCAAGAAGTCTTATTCTCCTCAAAAAAACTTTTTCAAAGTGGTCTTTGGTCCATGGTGTTGTAATAGAAAAAATCTTGGGCACTTTGATGCAACAAAAGTTAACATTCAAAATATTCTATTGATTCCAAAAAATACCATAATAAAAGAACGAACTAGAGTCACGTTGATTCAAAGAATGCTCCGAATTTAAAGGTTAAGACTTGTTAATCTCGTAAAATACCGAGAATTAACTAAACTTAAATATTCACACAAACATTTGAAAACTGAAAATATTATTGAATTAAAAAATCTAGAGTTTATTCCAAGAAATAATCAATAACAAATAACTAAAACTTCCTTGTAAAGCTACAGAAAACATTTATTTATACTAACTACGACTTATTCTAATTTGATTAGAAAACATATTTTAATAAGACTTATACCCAAATTAGGAATACAACTTAAATAAGTTATCCATAAACAATGAAACTCTAAATAGGAAACTAAATCAGACAATAATACAAATTAATAAAAATATTCCTCAATACTATAAATTTAAATCTAATTAGGATTTTTTCAATTTTTTACTTTGTATAATTCTCGCCAAGGTGGAGAAAATTCGTCCTTGAATTTTGCTCGTTGTAGTCTCTAAGATAATATTTATTTGTCTTAAGATTAATTTTTAAATTACAACATCGATGCTAATGAATAACCCTGAACTTTCCAACCTTGGTGATTATATCAATCCAATCTATCCAACAATGTGAGATAAAATCTTCAATCAACAATGTTTATAAGAATAGCTTGTCGAAACATCCTTTTAAGCTCTCAAAAAAACCAATAACAAAAGACTGCTTCGTAAAATTTTCCACTTGTCGAAAAATCTTATGGTACCTCTCCCCATTTGAATCGAGTGGATAAGATGAGATTGTATCAATTACTACCTCATCTTGTTCCACAAGATCAATATAGTCATCAAATTTTAGCTGCTGATCCAAATCAATGTATGTATGTGGAGAATTTGTTGCAAACGTGAATGACCAATGAATAGTCTCCTTGGAAGGAATATTATTGTTAAGTAAAGCAAAGTTACTACTTTCCTTATTATTCTCACAACATGCATTATCACGAACAATTTCGTCAAATCAATATCTCTGTTTTATGTATAAAGATTTTCTATTTTGAAGTTTCGCTAAATCTTGAGCAATTGAACACCAAATCCCCAACATCCTAACTAAAACATCTTTTTTTAAGATGAAATCTTCAAGGTGATGTGATGGTTTCATGATTCAATTTTTTTCTATTCTCTCTTTTTTTTTTTTTTGTGTTTGTTTGGGTTTTTTGCTAAGATTAGAAAAAAAGGGCAATACTGGTATAAATGAAATAATTGGGTCAAATTGTAAATAAATAAAAGATCGGAAAATTAAACAAAGATGGGTGGATCTGGAAGATGTCAGGTCGGTGAGTATGATAATGGTGGTGATTTGGCTCAAATCATGTTAGATTAACCAAAAAATTGAATTGAAGTGGCGGGGCTTGATGGCTGTTCGTGGTGGTTTATGGCCCGCGTTCAGGGGCAAAGGGTGGTCGGGTTTTGGTTGGCAGAGGATAAGGATGCTTTTGGTGGTGGTGGTTGATGATGGGGCAGCGGAATCGGTGGTGGCGAGTGTGTGGAGCCCCTATTGGGGCTGTTCAAGGTGGCGACCATTGGTTGGTTTGGCCAGGTTATGATTGGTGGTGGCTAGGAAGTCTGATGGTGGTGCTGCCTGGTGGTGAAGGCAGTTCACAGCGGTGGATTTGGAGGGGAGGCTGTGGGTTGTAAGGTTTCATGAGGTGGTTCTGGTGGCGCGATTCCGGTTGGGTTTTGATTTGGTCGACTATGAATGTCGAGTTTGGTGGTTGCCGTGGCTGGTAGTGACGTAGCCAGATTGTGAAGGAGCGACGGTGGGGGTGTGGCGGCTAGGGTTTCAAAATTTCATATATATATATATATATTGTGATGGATTTTGTGGGAATGAATATGGGTATCCAGAAAAGCTGTGCGATTCGTATATAACAACTCTAATACCAAGCTGATATAGTGGAAGTTATCGTTCAAAATATTCTATTGATTCCAGAAAATACCAAAATAAAAGAGCAAATTAAATTTACGTTGATTCAAACAATGTCACGAATTTAGGGGTTAAAACTCGTTAATTCTGCAGAGTACCAAGAATTAACTAAACTCAAATACTTACACATTAATTTAAAAACTGAAAATATTATTGAACTAAAAAATCTAGAGTTTATTCTAAGAAATAATCAATAACAAATAACTAAGGCCTTCTTGTAAACCTACAAAAGACACTTATTTATACTAACTACGACTTATTCTAATTTGATTAGAAAACATATTTTAATAAGACTTATACCCAAATTAGGAATACAACTTAAATAAGCTATGTCTAAATATTGAAACTCTAAATAGGAAACCAAATCAAGCAATAATACAAATTAATTAAAATATTCCTAAATACTATAAATTTCAATCTAATTAGGATTTCTTCAATTTCTTGCTTTATATTATACTCTTAGGTAGCGTTTACATTTTGAATTGGAGTGAGAATCTTAGAATTTGGGGTGTAGGGTGGGAGTAGGAGTAGGTTGTTTATTTACATTGAAATAAGAGTATGGAATCAGAATCAAAATACAATTTATCTATTTATTTTTTCTTGGATTGAGAGTAAATGGTTTTAAATTACAATTTTACCTTATTTAAAGAATTGTACTTTTTAATGACAAAATTAATAAAATATTTATTTAAAAAATATTTATTTTATTATAGCTGTAAATTAATAATTATTATTAATATTCTTAGTTATGTAAATTACATTTTTTATTAATTATAATTTAATTATATAAATTAAAAATTATTGATAAGAGCAACACAAATGAAACAATATTATTAATAATATAGTACAAAATTAATATTTTATTAAAATAAACTATTTATTATTATTAATTATTAATATTAAATAAATATAATACTATTTTTTAAAATAAATATAGAAATATTATATTTTTAAATAAAGATAGTATATACTAATATTATTAATTCTCTATGAATATAATAATATTATTTTTAAATAATTTTAATTTAGAATCAATGTAAATTATTATTTTTAACTAAATATAATAATATAATATTTAAATAAAATTTAATATTATATAATTTATAAAATAATATAATAATATTATTTAAATAGATATGATATTATTTATTTTATTTTATTAAATATAATTATATTAAATTTAATAAAATAGAATAAAAAATGAAGAGGTATGAGTGGATTCCTACTCCCATTTCTCCTATGAGAATGAGAATCTTACACCCAATTCCAAAAATGAGTGGGATCCATGGAGTAGGATTTCCACTCCTTTCTTACAAAGTGTAAGCAAATATTAGAGTGGAAGGAATGCACACTTCATACACCTACTCTAATAAATAAACATTACAGTAAAGTATTGCTATTTTTTCATTTATTCATGATTATGTGTATGCTTTAATCAATCATAATAATATGTATATACAAGTAATAAATAATGAACGGATAAGGAGCAACGCTCTAAAGGCATTAAAGCCTTTCTTCTCGTAGCTACATTCAATTAATGAAAATTCAGCTTCCATTAAAAAAAAAAACCTAACATTGAACTTTTTTTTTTTCCATTATTCAATTATAACTAGCAATTCTTCCTTGAATTTTCATTACCATGTTGAATGATCATCTTTTTTAATAGTATTTTATTCTATAATATATTAAAAAATATATCAAACTGTATTTTTCTTATATCTTAATTTATTCGTTTATTTCAATAACTTACTCTCGCTCTGCATTCTTAATCTTAAGATTTTTATTTTTTAAGATTCTCACTCCAATCCAAAATATAAACATTATCTTAAAGTATTTCTATTTTTTTATTTTTTAATTACTATGTGTGAACTTCAATCAATCATGATAATATGTAAACACATATAATAAATAATAAATGGATAAAAAGTAACACTCTAAAACCATTAAAGACTTTCTCCATATGACTGCATTCAATTAATGAAAATTCAGCTTCCATTTAAAAAAAAAACTACGTTAAATTTTTTTTATTATTATTCAATTTATAACTAGCATTCTTACTTGAATTTCTGTTACGATGCTGAATGGTATTTTTTTTTTTAATTTAAGAGTAATATTTTATTCTATAATACATTATAAAACTAGTTTTTTTTTTCTTATATCTTAATTTATTCCTTTATTTCAATAACCTAAAAAGTCCCTCGTTAAAAAATTATTCTTTATTTAATACGGATAACGGTGACAATTTTATAAAGGGTTTTTTTAAGTTACAGTTACTGTAACTTACAGCCGTAATTTTTTAAGTGAACAGTAACTCCACATGGTTACTGTTCACTCGAAAAAGTTGCGGCTGTAAGTTACATAAGCTGTAACTTAGCAGCTCCCTTTTATAAATTGTGTTGACAAAAATCCATGTCATCTCCGTGAGTGAAAAAGTTGAGATGTTGGCTGATAATTAACGCTCATTGCATCCAATATTGTAGCTGTTCTTTGACCATTATACCCCTAATAAAAAGGCTCCAATTATTTGTGCCTTTCCCAGTTAGACTTTACATGATTAGGATTTTGAACTTGAAACCTTTGTCAAATTACTAATTAACCGAATAATTTCATGAGAGAGACAAAGACGGTAACAATTGTTTTCGTTTGCAATAGACAATTTACAAAAGAATCATACAATTGAATTAATAATTCCTTGAGAAACTCTGCCCGCCCCTACAATCGAATAATTGTTCCCAATTATTAATTACATAGAAAATTCAATATGGAACGATGGTCTCGAAACAGTTCACCCCATCGAGCTCCAGCGCAAACCTCGGCAGCCTCCTCATATTTCGTTTCTGCTGCGCTATCTTGTCAACGTCATTCGCCGGCGGTGGCGTTGACGTTGACGTTGACCTGCTACTGTCTGGGTTCATCTTCTTAACACGATCACTAACGTTGTTGTTGTTGTTGTTGTTGTTGCCGTCGTCTTTCGGCTTCGAGAACTTGAGTTTCTGGCCGTACGATTCGGCGCAGAACGCATCGAACGAGCTGAAAATCGACATCATCGTCGTTGATTAACTTTTGATGAGAGAAACTGAATGAATTGCTTTGTGATTGATTTTGAATTTCAATTTGCTGTCTTTATAGATTCTGAAAATCCGAACCCGATGACGATGAGATTTCCTAGGAGGGGCAGGTATTTATACTCCAAATCATAACTCATATCCGAGGGAAATTAACTGGAAACATATGGAAGGACGGAAAGCAAGTGGCAAGGGGATGCGGAGTACGTGTCGTGTTATTATTGGATTCGATTTGACGTGGCGACAAGTCAAATTTGGATGGACGGGGGGGAGTCTGTCGACGCGTATCTTTGACTAAAGAATTAGAAATTCGCAGTGGCGCATGTGGGTGCAGTTGAATTACCAATATGAATTGGCAAGTCGCAATTGTGATTTTTTTATTTTTTTCTTTTTTTTGATAAAGCCAATTGTGATCCGTGAATATTTGTCAAAAAAACACACGGCAACTGAACATTATTTATTTTTCATTTGCCAATTGCTACAACGTCGACACGGGCGAAAGAAACGGGGTGCGTGCCATCCTGTTATCGGGACAGAATCCAAATTTTCTAGAGAGAAAACAAGTTTGGCCCACTTGTTTTAACCTTTTTCACTGGAATGATCCATTCTGTATCCATGTTTATCCGATCAAAAATGAAGATGAAAAAGATCGTTTTTGGTGTTTGAGATGTGTATCTGGAAGGTTACTAGATGGTTCCTACTTTCTAAAGAATTTTAGTGAATTTCGCGTGGTCCCTGTCCCGTTTTGATTTGACATATCCAATCAACAATTTTTCCTCATCCTCCATGAATGGAAACTGTGGTGTTGCCGGGAATGCAGGGTAAATAGGATTCGAGAGTGCCATGATGTCAGTGGGATTTAAAACAATTATGGGGTTAGTAAATAAAGGATGGGATAATTTGAATTTATTAAAATAATCACTAAATCTAATTTGTAATAAAAATTTTATTATTAAAATACTCATATTGAAAATTACTATTATAGACAGCGCTACATATATAATTATTGGAAAAAAATTTGCTTTTGCACTCTAATCTTCATTATCCAATGACATTTTTTTTCCTAATTTACTCATTTTATTAAATTTATTTTTTCTCGTCTACGATTTTGGTAATGAATGAAGATTCACCAAATTTGTTAAACATTTGGCTAAAAATTTGTCGTTGGTAAAATTCTTCATGACGTCCACCAATAGTCTCTTTCTTTCCAGCTCTGAATTGGACAATGAACTCTCTCCCTAATTTGTTGCAGTCTATATATGAAAATTAAAAAAAAAAAAAATCTAGGCAAGAACTGTTAATTTCTTGATTTTTTTTAATCAAGTATAAATGTAGATGTTAATAAATTATCAGTTGTTTCTATAAATTTGAAAAGTATTTTTCAAATGCATGAAGATTTGGAGGGAAAAAACTGAAAATAGACCATAAAATTGGAGGATTTGGGCATGAAATTATGATCGATGATAGTCTATAAATAAAAGAGAAAGGAATAAGAGATAGAATAAATAATTAAAAAACCGTGAAAGGAAAGGATAAAAGAAATAATTATAATTACGTTTAGTGAGGGCATTTTAGGTATTAAAATGGGTATATGTAGTAAAATTTTATATTTTAGATTTTAATGATGTATTTGTTGAGTAAATACATTTCGCAAGTATTTTGGTAGGTTTAAATAGCCCCACCTTTAAATAAAATATGAAAAATTAGTATAAAAAATCTATATTGACCCTGTACAATTAATGTATAAATTTTAAATATTAAATAATAAAATAATTTAAGAGTTCCTATCAAGACGCACTAATATTTGATAGTCTTTGTACTTTAACGCTTGGAAATTTTGTGTCAGTGAGGTTTTTTAGCTAGTAATATATATATATATATATATTCCTTAGAGATAATGATAAGAGTATGATGTAACTCAAAATCCCTCCGGCATTCTCTTTCGTACCAAGTCATCATTTTCTCAAAATAGACCAATCGATCTTTTGGCCTCATCCCGTCTATGTTCTAGAAAGTCTTTCCTGTAATGGAATGGCCTATGGCGACACAACCGATGAGCCCATCATGATGATGAAAGATATATATATATATATATATACACATACATCAAAAAATAGTCTTAGTAATTTTTTTTTTACTTTTGATGATTTGGTTCGATAGTAATTTATTATTTTTAAGAACTTGAAAATTGAAAATTTAAATTTGACCCGTTGAACTTTCCTCCAACTCCACCCATGGCTGTTGCATGGAACTATTTTTATTTAAATATGAATGACAACACAACACAACAGAACAATCGTTGGTGTTGCATAGAACTAGATCAACAACAAATATTGTTATTTAAATATTAATGACAACAACACAAAATACAGAACAATCTGACGGATTCCTAAATTGTATATTTCTACTACTGTATTTTCAGTGCTAATAAATGTTGAGCCAAGCGATATAAACAAAAGAACTCTTTTTAAGGAGTTGAAGATGAAAATTTCGAACAAAGTGGGGGCATAACTGAAACAGACAAAAAGATTTAATTGGGCAGGGGGAATGAGGGCTTTGTCACGTTAGATCCTTAATCTAATGTTGGACTTATATGTGAATAGTTATGTATTACGAACTATCATATAAGATAATTATGCTATGTGTTACGAACTGTCATATAAGATAATTATGTGTTATGAACTATCATAAAAGGATAAATCCAATTGAATGTGATCTATTAAGGTTTTCAGTAATTTGAGCTTTAATGTGTAGAGACTTAAGGAAAATTTCTATTTTTATAATGGGTTGAAACATAAATAACTAATGATAACAGAAAAAATTATCCATATAAGTGGTAATGATCCCCAAGTCTAAGGATGGCAATATGGATTAGGATTCATTTATTTAATTCAATTCGATACAAATTAAGTGGGTTTGGTTTTGAAAAAATTGATTTGTTTAATAAATGTCTGAATTTGATTCGATTCGCTAATTAAATGAATCAGACCTGGTTCAACGACATTTGTTCGTTTATTCATTTAAGATTCATTTAATAAATGGATCATATACGAATCGAACATGATCCATTCGTTTAAAATTTATTTATTATTCGTATAATTAAATTATTTATTTATTCTTAAATATGTATGCAGAAGTTTAAATTTTGAAGGCTAATATAGTAATTATAAATGATAATAAATTTGTATTTTGTAAGATATTACATTTGTGGTCTTTTTATTTTTTATTTTGCTTAATTTTTGTTTATAAATTATATTTTTATAAACAAATTCATATTCAATTCGATTCATTATAGATTCGTCATAGGATAAACAAATAGTAAACAAATTCAGATTCGATTTGATTCATTTATTAATTCTACTAAATGAATTAAACTAATCGAACTAAATATTTGTTTAATAAACGAATCACATTTGAATTATGAGATTTCAATTTGTTTAATAAAAAAATCGAATCCGAATCAGCAAAATTTTGACCCAATTCGTTTACGATTCAATTCAAATACGATTCGTTTATTCATTTTGCCACTTATACCGATGTCATACTTAATACTCTATTCTCTTTTGACGTTTTATCATCAGAGAGAGTACAGTGAGAAAGTTAAATGATTCTCTAGGATAACGTATAATCTGTAAGGCTAACTATAATACTTTAGAGAGTAATTAAGCATTATGAATTTAGATATACTTCAACATATTTAATAATTGATTCTTGGTGATATAATATGAATATTCCTTGATAGTTTTCACAAAAGATTATTGTTCTAACACGTCAATCCAAGAGAGATGGTGGCATTAGATTTCTAGTGTTTCACCCAAGCTTTGTTGGCAAAACAAGGGTGGAGACTGTTTCATTTCCAAAGTTCTTGTGTCTAGAGTCCCTAAAGCTAAGCAGTATAAGAAGCAACAAGACACTTCTTGAGTGCAAGCATGGACTAAAATCCTTCTTTCATTTGGTGAAATATTTTGTTGGGCAGGAAGTTGTAGGGAAGGGTATTAGATGGAGGATGGGAAATCGGAAAAAAAGATTTGAATAACGGCATAATTGGCTACCGAGACATAATGACAGAGCAGGGTAATGGAAGTAGATTGATAGGGTATAAAAATATTAATTATTATTCTAGTATCAGATCAAGCGAATGCAATTATATTGCGCTCTAACAGAAATATGATTAGATCTTGTTCTAATCCAACCACCTTAATAAGATTTTAATAATGTTTTAAAGGCGAGATTAGAAGACGCTTTAATCCAAATGACTTGATAAGAGAGAGTTTGATAGATAATTCAAAATGAATATAAAAGAAATATTTTTATTGAATAACTAAAATTAAAGATGTGAAAACAATAACAAGACTTTACTATTTATAATAGAGTAAACTTATTCCCCAAAGTTAACTTAAAAAGGACAAATTAAATCACAATTATAATAGAAATAAAAAATTAAAATGCTTGTTTTAATAGACTGTAATTAAAATTAAAAAATATCAAAATATCTAAAATAATAAAATTCTGAAATCCTAAAATATCATCCAACATCACCTAATATGTTCAGACCTATTTTGCCCACAATCTCTCCTACTCATATTGAGTTCAAATGTCAAAAGTGTTGTTAGATATATAGTAGAAGCGGGTTAAACGTTGAATTAATTCATCAGCATTGTTTGAAACTGATATTCAGCAAATTCTCATTCCGCAAGTGAGCCATGGAAGAAGATCACATCTGCTGGTACTTTGAGAAGAGAGTTCATTTCACTGTGAAGAGTGCATACAATTGGCATTTTAGCTAGCGATGATTTGTAAAAACCTTGTAATGGATCGAATATATTGCATTTTGTGTGGTCTATGACCATCCCCAAAATTAAGATTTTTCTATGGAGAGCCCTCTCTGATTGCTACCAAATGCAGAAAGAATTGCAAGTGAGATTCTGCCAACTAACATTTGGAAAATCTGTAATTTTGCTGAGTTGATTAAAGGTTTCCAAAGGATCTAGTATCTGGGACTTTTTGCATTAGAGTGCCCAGCTCTAACTAAAACAGAGATTGAACATACATGTGGTTGTTTTGATGTGGGCATTTTGGGTTGCAAAGAATGAAATTTTGTTTCAAATAAACAAGTCAGGTTGGTTCAAACTGAATGTGGATGCTGCAATATGTAAACAACAGAATTTGGACAGGCTAGAAGATCTGCATGTAGTGAAAAACCGTAAGCCATCAACTTTCGGCATTCGATCTGCCAACTAGGTTAACCGATGCCTCTTATGATTGAATCAGATGCTCAAAATGTGGTTAATATGGTGCATGGCAAAGCAAGCAGCCTCAAAGAAATTTTCTGGGTGTTATCTGAGATCTAAGATCAGACCAAAGATTTGAAGCTTTCTTAAGATTCATTTTAGGCCAATAGTCTACAGCGCATCTGTCATAATTTAGCCTAAGTTGCTTTTAAGTTTCAGGATTCCTATCCTCTCCTAGGCGTCTTCTCTCGTAATCCTCTTAAGCTTTCAAGGATCCATTGACATGTGTAATTAATAAAATTAAGTGACTGAGATTAGGGGTGGCAAAATAAATAATCGAATCATATTCGAATTGAATCAAAAATAAATTTAGTCAAAATTTTGTTGATTCGGATTCGATTTGTTTATTAAACAAATTAAAATCTCAGGATTCGGATTCGGATTCGATTTATTTATTAAACAAATATTCGATTTGATCTGTTTAATTTATTTAGTTGAATTAATAAACAAATCGAATCGAATCTGAATTCATTTCTTATTCGTTTATCCTATAACGAATCCATAAAGAACTAAATTTAATATGAATTCGTTTATAAAAAAATAATTAATAAACAAAAATTAAGTAAAGTAAAATATAAAAAAAACTATAAATTTAACATTCTACAAATATATAAATTTATTATTATTTATAATTATTATATTAGCCTTCAAACTTTAAAATTCTCATATATATTTATGAATAGATAAGTAATCTAATTAAACAAATAATAAATAAATTTTAAACAAATAAATCGTATTCAATTTATTTATGACATATTTATTAAACGAATTCTAAACAAATAAACGAAGTAATGTCTTAAAACTCAAATTTGATTCGTTTAATAAGTTAATCGAATCGAATTCACCAATTTATTAAATGAATCAATTTTTTTAAACCCAAACCTATTTAATTCGCATCAAATCGAATAAATGAATCCCCAAATTGCCACCCCTAACTGAGATTAAATCTTATATTGTATTTTTATTTTTTCTAACTCACGGTAACTAAAAAAAATTTCTTTAATTATTGCGATTTTCTCTCCCTTCACAAATAAATTAGAATTTAATTATAGCAATTTTAAAGAATTCAAAACTATAGCCGCAAACCCAAAAAGGCAACAAAACAGATGGCTATGGTCCTTTCTTTTTTTGGATCTTTTGGGCTTCTGGCTATCTTGTATATATATGCATCTTTTTAAGTAACAAAGAAGGATGTCTCTAAATTGCCCCAAACCACCTAATAACCTAGCAATAAACCACGCATTATTTTGGGTCAATTCTCTACCAAGTATTGGAAAATAAATCTACAGGATAGATTTATGAAAGCTTAATATCAACAAACTTATATAATATAATATTCGAAAATAGTATATCCATTACGTTCAGACCCATTATTTGAGTTGGGAATATTCAAAAATAATATATCCATTATGTTCAAACCCATTATTTGAGAAAATTAGCATTGACTACATCTTGGGTGCAGGTGCCTATAGTTTGCGTGAAATCTTGAAACATTTACAGGTTTGAATTTCCAGTTAGTAAATACAGTTTTCCAGGCGAGTGTTCCAATATCATCCACTGTAGACAAACCAGGCAATGAGAAGAATACTGCAAAATCTACATTTAGTCGAGCATTTTCATTATCAGAAGCTGTGGACTTATCTATATCAAGACTCGAAGAAAACGACTGACAATTTGTGGAGCTACATTTAGGGGATAGCAATTTTATTTGAGGAAGAAGTGGACATCTGTATCCATCGTACGAGAAACTGACTGCCATTGGCAAAATTAACTTCTCCCTCTTCCTGAATCTAAAGGAAGTTTCAAGGGAACAATTATCGGTCATACAATGTCGTTAGTTGACTAATAAAACATCTTTGCAAATTGTTTAAACATGAAAGCTGCCACTAGTAGTTATGCAAAATGTAATTAAAATAACCAACAGCCTAAGCAAGAAGTTATCTCAATTATCAGGAAAACAAAACCTACACAGGAGACACGTTAAGTAGGAAGCTTTCAGGATTCTGCATATAAACTAAATGTCAAAAAGGATGCAATGCAACATCATCAATGTAGCAGCGAAAATGCATAACCTATGAGAGGTAGAACACTTGGCAAAGCAGAAGACGCGTTAAAGATCCATAGGAAAAATAGAAAATCTGAGCCAGCAAAAAAATCAAGAGACTTTTGGATTCTGTGTTAAAAATTGGACAATTGCCACCCCTGTGAGGCAGTGAGGATGACACGGTAAGACAAGTTATGAGAACTTTCCTGCTTATCGCATTAACACAAACAGCATTTGCAAACAAGAAATCAATTAATCGTAACCAGTTGTTGATTCAACATTATAGAAATTACGATTGCAATCAGCATGAAGTAAATAAGCATAGAGAATGATAATATTCATTTTGTGATTAGAAACTTACTGTCAAAGTACACAGCAAGAAATAGAACTAAAACAAAAACAAAAACTGAGCTATACCACTCAGCTGCGTCCTACATACCAATAAAACAAAAACAGGGGAAAAAAGAGAACAAATTCTGACTCAACTGAATGCGGTGTTTAATCAAACAAACTGAATCCCATATCGTCATCACTTTCTTCCTTTGGTTCTTCCTGTTCATAAACAAAATCCACCAAATTCAACATCTAGTTCTCCGAAAAATATTAAATTTATTCACAATAAAGAAAGAAATCTTTGAAAAAAATACCTTTTTCTCCTCAGCGGCAGGGGCGGCAGCTGCGGCACCACCAGCAGGGGTGGCGGCGGCAACGGGTGCAGCACCACCACCACCGGAGCCAACATTCAAGATGAGATCATCCAAGTTTTTCTTTTCAGCCAACTTTGCAAAAAGGCTTGGCCAGTAAGACTCTACTTGCACATTCGCTGCCTTAACCAAAGCCGCAATCTTCTCCGCCTATTTGATGGTTATTATATAAGTGAAAAACCCATAAAAATCTTTCGAACAAAATAAATTTGAAGAGGATTCCAAAAGATAAAAAGGAAAATTTACAGTGACTGCGATTCCATCGTCGTGGAGAATCAAAGTGGCGTAGGTGCAAGCTTGCTCTCCGGCCATTATTGCAGTTGATAATTGTAAAATCAGCACGCTTGATGGACAAACAAATCAAATCATATTAAGTGAGTAAAAAATTATTTTCCAAGAAACAGATCTTCCGATCAGAGAGAGGGAAGATAGAAAGAGAACAAATACCTAAGAGAGGCTGCGTTTGGCTTGCGCTGCTGCGTTTGAGAAACTTTTCGCTAGCAAACGTGAAGGGTTTTTATAAACGTAGATGGAGCTAGGGTTTTTGAATCGCCGTAGGCTCGTCAGCTGCTGGATTTGAACCAAGACGAAAAGCCCAGTATTAGTTTGTGAGGTCCATTTCTGAAGGCCTGGAGTTGCCCGATTATCGGAATTGTTGATCTTGATCAATTTAGTTTACCACCCAATATTCGATAAAATAATTATTTTTTCATTGAATTGGCCCACCTTATCCCACGACTTTAACAATATTGTAGCTCGGGCTAATTTAATAATATTGTATTTTTTAAAATAATTATTATTGAATGAAGTTATTTAAACCTATTAAATTACTCACTAAACTCAAACTATATAAACTCATACTTTAAATTCGAAAAAAAAATTATTATACAAACTCATCTTAATAGCTAGTAGACCCTTATCAAACTCAATTTTCAGAATTCTCTGCCCTTTTCTGCTTTTTCTTTCCCAATTTTTTCAGCAGCTCCTTCTCCTTCTCTACAGCCCTTTCTCAATTTCTTTTTCCCTTTTATTTGTCAAGGACATGTACACAGACACAAATACTTCATCGATTTTAGTCGTTTTTTTCTTTAATTTTCCACATATTTTAAACACACTGTCAGAGTAAAATTTAGGGAGACCACAATTAATGAACTATGTTTATAATCATGCTAAACAACATAACTGAAGCAATTGCCCATTTTAGCATGGCTCTTTCATTTTCATATTCAGAGAGCTTGACCAAGGAAGGAGACCGGCATTTTTTGCTCGAATTCATAAAAGCTTGACTGGGAAAACTTCTTGGTCAAATCGAAGAGGAGTTGTTAATCTAAACATTTAACGTTGGATTCTTTTCGATTAAACCGGGTGATGAAGAAAAATTCAAAGAAAAATGAGTGCATATAAAATAGATTTACAGATCGTTCCAAGACAAGAGCACAGTAAAAAAAATTTCATTTGAGCATATGCCTTGTCTATAACAGTAATTTATGCCAGGGACATTTTAGTACCATAATTTTTATTAAAAAACTGAGTTTTTTGAGTAACTTAATGAGTTTAAATAGCCTCACCCATTGTTATTAATTGTGCTGTGAAACTAATTGTGAAGAGAATCAATTAAATATTTGGTAAATTTATTTTTAAAAGTATTTTGAATTTTAAAAACAATCGTATACGTTTGATAAATGTTACTGTTAAACTATTGTAAGAATATAAATAAATAAATTGGACAATAATGTTGGATAAAAATTCTTTAAACATTTATAAACATATATATAATTTTTTTTATTGTGTACATATAATAATTGATAACTAAAATAAATATTTTATATTATTAATTTAATTTTCATTTAGTTATCTCAATATGCTTAATAGTAATAATAATAATGTCTTTAAAATTAATGATTTTATCTTCTAATTAATAAGAATAATTTTTATATTTTTATAATATATATGAGAATATATCTATAAAATTATATTAAATATAAAAATCATTCTCAAAAATAAATTTTAAAAAGCTATTATTTCCCTGCTTTTCTAAATCTGTTGCAGAATGAGATAATTTTGTCAAGAGTAATTTCTTAAAAAATTTACCAAACACTAAAATTAATTTTTAAATTTTTAAAATTACCTTTGAACCTCTCAAAAGGGATCCCAATCCTAAATATTGTCATATAATAAAAGAAATTAACTAAATCTAATAATTTAACTGGGTTCAATATATAGACTACAATAATTTTGTTCGTCTTTCTAAAAATTTTCAATGAATTTCCTCTATCAGCACAAATGCACAAATTTTCTAGTCATTATCATGTTTGTAAAAGAATTAGTGATTCAAGGACAACGTGATACAATTATAAGAATAAGTTTCTTATTTTGATTGAAATAGTATTATGATATAAGTTTTTCAGTTTCCAAGTAAAATTCACGTAACTCTTAAATTACAATAATTATCTTAATTCTTGTTGTCAAAATTATTATGTAAAAGTCACATTTGTTAAATATTGTCAACTTTTATTTTACAGTACCTATTCATTCAGAGTCGAACATTATTCCGAATAGCAATCAATATATGTCATTACTCAGTAATTTATTAGATAATAAATTTTATAATTGATAATTCAATATTCTAGTATCCAAAAAAAATTTAATTATTTAAACTATAGCCCTTAAAAAAAAAATGATTACCTACAGATATTTTAGTATACTAAAAAATTATTCAAACGATGGGTGTATAAAACAGTTTAGTAGGCTCAGATTCACTACTTAAGTACTTAACCCTAGAGCTGACAAAATTTAACACGATCCAATTACCCGATACAAATACGACACAAAAAATAGATGTGGGTCGTCAAATTTGACACGATTATTAAATAAACCAGGTTCAAATTAACACGATTTTTTTTAGTATCGGGTTAGGGTTAAAGTTCATGATCCATTTACCCGAACAATAACACGATTATATTTTCTATTTTAAATTAAAATTCAAATATTATACATAATTTTTTCTTTTTAATTTTTTTTAGAAGACAAATATATACACAGTATTTTTTTATAAAATTTTATATAAATTTAAATCTTTAATAATATAAGTGTATAAAATATTAATATACATATATATTTTATAGGAGTGACACAGTGGCACGATACCACACTTTTTGTCTTTTTTTAGTTTAATTACAACACACTACCTCATATTTTATGTAAAATTAAATAGGCACTAGAAGTTACAATTTTTACATATAAGTCCTCTTTTTTGATAAATAACATTTGAAATGAATTTTAACTATTGTTGTTGTTGTTTATATTTCAATTATTATTTATTATTATTATTTTCATTAATTTCATTATGATTTTATTAAAAATATTAAATTTTATTATTTTAATTATATAATTAGTTATGACTTATTTTTATTACTATTAGTTAGCAAAATTATTAATTTTTTGTTTTTAATTATATAGTCATTATTGTTTTGCCTTAATTGAGGCATGAATATATTTTAATAATTTTGTATTAATAAATAAAATATAAAAATAATTACATTATACATATTATTTATTATATCATATATATTTATATATTAATAATTATATAAAAAATAATTTAATTAATAAAAAATTAAAATAATGTTAATATTAATATAATTTAATACGGTGTAATATATCAAACACTGTACAATAAAATATAATAATATAATAAATAATAATAATAATAATAATAATAATAATAATAATAATAATAAGGATCAATTATTATTATTAAAATTTTATGCTTTTATTATTTAATTGTTATTATACTGTAATTAATTCATTATTATTGATATTAATATTGTTTATCAATATTATTGTTATTATTAAAATATATTAAGTTTATTATTTTAATTATTATTAATTATTGTTATTATTTTTATTAATAATATTATTAAAATTATTAATAATTTTTATTATTTTAATTGTTATCATTATTCAATTATTATAGCTGTTAATTTCCATTATTATTATTATAATTGTTATTATCAAAATTTATTAATTTTTTGTTTTAATTAATATAATATTATTAATATTAATAATATTTATTATTATTATTGTTGTTGTTGTTTTACTTATAATATATACAAACGATATGAGGGACACAATTAATAAAGGGCATTTTAGTAACTTATAACAGTCTATTCTAATTTTTAAATAAAGTAAACACATAAATGGGGATGATGTTCCTTCTGATTTTGATTTTTACAACTCAAGTAAACAATTTATTCTTATTCAAATTCCTTATTACGATTCTAGCTCATTTCAATTCTTGTTTAGTAAATGCACCATTAGAGTGTGTTTGAAACATAGTATTGTATAGTATTATAATATTGTTCACATTAATTTATTGCTTACTCATGTTTGGACTTTTTGAAACTTAGATTGTGGTCTATCATATAATTCACTACAATGCGCCAACTTCTGCCTTAATTAAAATATTAAATATATTTAAATTATATTTATATTTTTATTATAATGATTATAATATAAAAATAAATTATATTATAATATTATTATATTATATCATATTATATTTATATATTAATAAAAATAATAATTAAATATAATTAATAATAAATTTAAATAATGACAGTAGATTCGAAAATAATAACAATAATTGGAGAATTATGAAATATGTATGAATTTATAGAATACATCAAGTGATTTATCTTTTTGAAGTTAGAGAGCAAATATAGGCTTTATTTTATACTTAAGGGGTTGTGTCTCTCATAAATGAGTACTAAATCATGCATTGTAATTGCCCAATATCAATAATAAAAGTCCTCTCAAAATTTCCTACTTCTCCCTTATTCATATCATTTATCAACTTAGCCAACAAATAAAATAATTATTATTATAATTTTTTTCCTGACATTTGAGAAAACAAGAGGGATTACAGTGATAATAACCTAAGTAAATCCATCCTTGCCGTTGCATTTACTTCTGCCATTCTTGCCTTGGATCCAACGGTTAGATCATAAAAAGACAAAAAGTGTGGTATCATACCACTGTAGCACCATAGGAGGATCCTATTTTATAATATCAATATATGATATTATTTACATATATATAATATAAACTTTAAATAGTATAAATATGTAATAATTTAAAAAAATATATATTATTTATTAAATACATATATTAAATAAATTATTAAATAACTAATTTATTTTCCTTGTCAGATTTAGATCTCAATATTTCCACATAATTATTAAATAAATCGTGTTTAGATCAACTTAAATTTAACACGACACGAATATAATCGATGATCCATTTTACCAGCTCTACATAGCCCCAGATTTTTCTTTTATTATAAACGCTATGAAAGCTCAAATGAAAAACCCTGCTCGAAAAACATTCAACCATGACCATTTTTCCCTGCTCGAAATGGGCGTCCGAATTTCTCCCATGAATTGAATTGATTCAGATGATAGATGAAAATACAAAACTACGCATTTTAAACATCAAATTCACATTCTCTGCTGCAACCAAGATCACAAGAGGAGGAGGAAGAAGAAGAAGAAGAAGAAGAAGTAAGAGTCAAAGAAATGAGTCCAACCATTGATCTTGAAAATTCCTCAAATAAAATTAGATATTTAAAGTCTCAGTAAATTTAGAAAGATGGGCACTACCAAGCCATAAAAGCAAATAACTAGTCTCAGGCTTTCACTAAAACATTTCCAAGTAAAAACTGTCCACTCAGATATTGATGGTACTTCCCCTCAAACTCATCTAAGCAAACCAGGCTATGAAAAGTTTGGACATCAGTTACAAGAATCAGCCACTTCCAGAATGCACCTGAAAACATAAATTAACCTTATATCAGATACTAAAACAACTCAGCTGATATTAATCACTAAAAGGTTGTATACAATTGGGTTCTTTTGTCCATATTTTGGGGGTTCTCTTTTACTGGTCATTTTCTTGCTACGTGTTAGACAACTCAGAGACATCACTGTAATGTAAAGAGACATCATTGTTACATAAACAAAACAACTGCTAACCACAAAATCATATAGAAGATATTTGTGTCAGGGGATAACATGCAAACTTATCTTCATCCTTCAATGACCAAAGTAAATAACATAGTTAAACACAGGATAAACACTGAACCTTTTTCTCTCCTTTCCTTCCTAATAGCTCTAACCTCTGGCAGCTGAACTTACAATATAAATCAGAACCTTAGTAACTTACAAGCACAAGCAAAGAGGATTCCTGTGGCCTCTGTTCCAACATACATGTCCTTAATAATTAGTTTAGTCATCGGTTGGAAGTATAATTAATTCTCATAAACTCTAGGCTAACACCTATATGACAATCTCGATCCAATTCCAGATAAAAACATGTCCAAAATTTTTTTGGACAGTTCTACACATAACATACATAATATGATAGCACGCAGTGGGCTTGCTATAATGACCCTCGTTTTTAATGTCATTCCTCTTCACACTGAAATGCCAAATTTACAGGCAATCTTATTCTGGTTGGATGTTTATTTTATGTGGTTAGAATGTAATGCATCTGAATTTCTCTTCAAACACATATAAGCACCAGTCCACTCAAACCAGAAGTTTATTTGCCTTACAGGATGGTACCACCAACTGTCGCAAACAAAAACAAGCATAACTTCACAAAAACCATTGAAACCAGAAGTTCATTTGCCTTAAGTGTGCCATCAACTGCAAACACACACACACCAAATACAAAGCACAAGTTTTATCATCATTTAAAACAAAAGGAAACTTGCCTTATCAGGTGATACTGACTGCGACCTTGATCTTGCTCTGCAATTTTTAAAATTTAATACCCCATGAAAAAAGATTCTCCAGAAAAGAGGGAAAGTACAGAAATTACTGACCGTATTACCTGGACGGCTTGACAGGAGATGCTGACCTAGATCTTGACACTGATCTGGAAACAGAACGCTCTAATGATTTACTGCAGAAGGTAATAAAAGACTATTAGAATGCAAGAAAAGCACTTTCAGGCACAATAATGTTATTAAAAAAAGGCACAATATTCATTTAAAAAAAAAAAAGAGGAAAAAGAGCAAGACCTTCTATTTCTTCGCACAATTCTGCTTCTGCTTTGGCTTCTACTTCGGCTCCTACTGCGGCTTCTTGATGGACTGCGATCATATCTTTTCACCTATTGAGTTGACGAACCAACACACAAAGCCAGACTTATCAGAGAGGACCTCTATTGCCAGCAGTAAATATTTTACTGATCCTTGGCCTCCAAATAAAGCATTGTGCAGGGCATTCTAACCACACCATCCAATACAAGTGAGCTGGGAATTTCCAAGTTATGTTGCTATCAAGAAATTGCATCCACTTGCAAACATTGTGACACAATACGCTTACAGTTACCCCCCACATGTGGGGGTAAGAGGAAGGTGGAGTATCTACCAAGTTAAATCTATGCTTCAGAGAGTATATAGACACTTAGACAGCACTATAACTATATAGACACTTAGACAGCACTATAATTAACTGTTCTAATGCTAAAGATAAAAATGATGGACAGAAAGGTACCGTTATGCGCCCTCTTGCCCAAGGATTTCTAAATTCAGTGTCATCAAGTTTCCGAATCTGAATAAAAGAGGAATATGTCACTTGTGGAATTGCAGTAGTAATGCAAAGACATAAACAGAGAAATATTAAAAAAAGGAAGAGCTTATTTTGAAAAGCTTACTGCATATTTCATGTCTTCAGGATTAGTATAATCAACAACACCATATGTCCCTGAATCACACACATAAAATTCAAAGTCAATAATATCATGGCAGGAGACTGCCAACCTACAAAAAAATAAAGACAGGTCATAATGCATGAGTTTGATTAGAAATGCACTATAAACAAAGAACAAAAAGTTATTGTCAATTGATTTCTAGTATTTGGCTGTTTCTCAACTTAGATATTTCAGACCTGCTTGTCAAAAAAATCGTTTATTATCAACTGATTCCCAGGATGCATGGTAATATGCTTTAGAGCTCAAATATGGGAAACAAAGAAATTCCTAAAAAGGATATAAAAGGCATACCCTCACTGTCACGGGAAACTTCAGCAAAACAAACATCGCCTGCTTTTCGCATATGATCCTGAAATCAATTCAAATAAGGTTAGCAGTATAGCAGCAATAAGAGAACTTATAAATTATTCAGCATCAATAAGAGAGCTTATGCATTCTCGTAAGTATAAAAACATCAAACCTTTAAATCCTGCCAGGAAGCTGAAGAAGGAAGCCCACGGACAATAACTGTACACCAAAAAATAATGTTCAATAAAATACTCGGAGCATCTAAAACTGAACAAAAATAAAATATACAACAAAAAAAGACAAAACATTTCAGCACAGCATTGTCCCTTATATTCTATATTCTTCTATCTGGACACACCTCGATATTCAGAATGGCGTGAGATGCCAAAACGACCAGCACCACCACCATAGCCACCACGACGATCACTTGATGATGGACCTCTACCACTACCACCATGGGCAAGCTCAACCTGCAATAATGACCATGTGAATCAAATCACAAGAAATAAAACACCAAATCTGCATGGAAATGGTTAAAATCTCTCTTTACCCTTAAACGACAACCATCAAAGTTATAACCATCACGACCTCTGATTGCATCTTCAGCATCACGAGCATTCTCAAACTACCAAACAAACAAAAACTTTAGTCAAACGCCATTCTAATCTTGTCTGGCCATATCCAACAATAAAAATAAATAAACAAACAGAAAATGAGAAACATACCTCCACAAAACAATAACATGGTGGGCGAGGGGGAATCTTTAATTCAATATCCAATATACGGCCATACTAAAAACAATGAAAAGAATATATTCTTAGCAAACAAACCAGAAAAGAATATTTAATATCTATTATGCAGTTATACATCTAGTTACAACCATGTTAAATATACCCACCACAATTA
Source organism: Murraya paniculata (assembly GCA_030449075.1). Lineage (NCBI taxonomy): Eukaryota > Viridiplantae > Streptophyta > Magnoliopsida > Sapindales > Rutaceae > Murraya > Murraya paniculata. Next base: position 397,536 of record JAEVFN010000041.1, read on the forward strand.
GAGTCCAAAGTTTTCACCAAAGAAATGAGCATTGCAAAATGACGCAAAATGGTTTAAAAAAATAACAAGTTAAAGAACAATCAACCTAGCAGGAAAGAAAACGGTGAACTAACGGGTCTTTCCAAGTTCAAATCCCATAAAGGACATCCATGTAATTTTCAACATTTGCTCATTAGACAGCACAAACAATGAGACTAACGACTGCAACCGTGTTAAGTTACATTGATTACTTCCAAAGTCCAATATATATGTAAAGGAGTGTATTGACTAGTCATTCAAAACCATCAAGCCTTACATTAAACAAGAACCAATATAGAAAACCACAGAAACTTTAAAAACAAACCTTGTAAAAGAGATCCTCAACTTCATATTCTCTTATGTCAGAGGGCAGGTTGCCAACATAGATTGTACGAGAAAAGCGACCGCTCATTTCTGATGGTAAGCACTAGAAAATTTCACTGCATTAAGGAAACTGAACCACATAAATAGTAAAACAAAACTACTCAATTTCGAAAACAACGTAACCCAATCCACTTTGATATCCAATTATCACCAGCATGTATTCTGACAATAATAAAATTTGACGAAACCAAAACTCTGAAGCAAACCAAGTGAGCAATCCTCCATGTGAGCGGTGCTCCACAAGCTCCATTGCTCATTTGCTCCAGGATGCTCCAAAGCTATAATAAAATTGAAATTTAATTTGTTCTCCTCATCCTCCCATGAATTTTTGCAGATGTATAGATCTCCAGAGAGTGAGCAAGAATCTCCAATAATAAATAAAAAAACCCACAAGTCCACCCTGATTCTCCCACTCCCTCTCTATATCCCTATGTATGATTGCAAAGCTCATATTTGTCCAAGCGCTTGAAATCTATCATAAAGAAAGCATTTGTCATGAAATCAGGTAACATAAACATTTATTTATGCATTTACCTCACTCACCTCTCTTCTCAAAAGAACCAACGGAAAAACAAAAGGGCATAATATATTCCTGAGCTCTCTCTCTATCTCTCGCTCTCTCTCTGTGATCAGAAAACAAAACCCTGTAATAAATTCATCCCCAAGCTAACATCTTTAATCGTATTTCTCGAATTCAAAATTTTCAAACTTAGATGCCTTAAGAATCCATGGAAGATTCTCTGTTAATAATTTATTTACAGTTTGGTTGTCTAAGCTATAGTTGACACAAATTCTAGCAAAAGTTGCCGAAGAGATGACAATTTAGCAAATATCAGTCTAGAAAAACCACCCTGATTAAGTATGTCTGGGGACTAATGTGCTTCTACTTAACTTTGAATGGACAGTTAAAGTGTACACTGTATAAGTGTATAGTGACCACCCACGACAGTAGTATCATTACAAGTGCAAAAGATGTAAACAAGCAAACCCTAATTCTTCTCTATGCGTCACTGAAGTCTGCAACTCCAAGCGTAACGCCATCTCCCACACCGCACCAACAATTCAATTGTTCCTCATGCATAAACAATGTAAAGAAATTGCAAATACTGGATAATCTGACACTAATTACGATCTTAATTACGAAACTTAGTCAATATCAACGGACATTTATAACAGTGTACCCAAGATTTATGAGCAGGAGAAGCGTCGCTGAACCACCACGTGACGACCCCCGGTCCGTACCCAAAACGGCCGCTGCTTCCGACGGAGAGCTCCAGAGAGAAATGAGATAGACCTAGGGGTTGTACTTTTGATGAGAGAACTAATCTCGACAATGGTCGAAGACTTTAGAGGAGATAAATCCATCCGTTTATTTGGACGGCTAGGATTCTCTGTTCTGTTTTTAATTCCAAGGGACCACCGTTCGCAAGCGATGATTTCTTTCTTGTACGGGTGATTTTTATTGCAGTAACCTTTTTTTTAATCTTTTGTCTTTTCCAACATTTTTTTCTTTTGAATTGCTAACATTTTTTTTTTATGTATAATTTACTAATATTGGGATAATTTTCGATCAATTTTACTAAATTGCAATCTAGATTTCTTTACCCTTACAAATTTAACATGAAAATCTACTCTATCCACATGAGTGGTTGAGTGACCACCTCAATCTAATTTTTTAAACTACAGAATCCATGCCTTTCAAAAATTTTAAGAACATAGATTCACCAATGGTCTACGGTGCTATTGGTGAATTGACAACTTCATTAACTTTGCAAATTCCCATTTTTTACCTTGTGGATCATGGTTGTCGTGGGTTATGCATTGAGCATTTTATTTGAATTGAGATCTAATTGGCTTGAACTGAATTGAATAATTCAGCTGGTCTATCCTTAATTTCTAAATCATTTAAAAAAGTTTTTATTTATATTGTGAATTCAAGATCATTATAGATCTAATTTGGGAAGTATCCAAGTATGCATGCAAATAATATGAATCATATTAAGCTCAAGGGAGCAAAATAGTAATAAGCAAGCTAATGAGAGAATAATTAGTAGAACTTTTTCATGTGCTCTTTATTTCAATTCTATCTCTAAATATGTTTGATAATTGTAAAATTCTGATCCTGAATATGATCCTCAATGATTGGTTCAATGAAATCAACATTATCATTCTTACTATCTTCATCTTATTTATCGCAAGATTGTTTACACATGTTGAACATATTAAGTTCCAATGTCATGTTGTCGAAAAACAAATTCATCACTCTATTCCTACAAATATGACATGAAATATCTTAAATAGATTTAACATGATTACACTTTTTCGACTTTAATGTTTCGAATTTTCTAGCTAATAATGTAAATTTAGCTTGAAGACCATGGTTTTCCCTAAGGTTGTCGATGCCTCTACCAGATAGAGATAACTGGGGTTTACTTAATGATTTATAAGAACCATCTATCTCCTAGTGTTATGCATTTTCTGCGATATAGTCAAAATAATCTAATTTAGCTGCAGGACTTTTGTCTTTAAACTCACCATTATACATCATTTCAAAAACTTGTCTACTTTGGGATGTTAATCCCTCATATAAATAAGATATTAACCTCCATATTTGAAATCCATGGTGTGGGCAATTGTTAAGTAACTCTTTGTACCTATCCCAATACTGGTAACGAGTCTCTTCTAGATTTTAAGCGAAAGTAGTGATTTGTCGTTTGAAAGAATTTGTTTTGTAGAGTGGAAAGAATTTTTTTCAAAAACTGTACTTGCATTTCTTCCTAAGTTTTGATAAATCCTAACCAGAGATTTCATAACCATATTTTAACTTTTTCCTTTAGTGAGAAAGGAAAAAACTTAAGTCTGATTATGTTTATGCTACAATTTTGATTAATGCAAGTGTTGCAAACTTTCTCAATTCTCTCAAATGTAAGTATAGACTTTCAGATTCAAAACCATGAATAGTAGGCAGGAGTTGAATGATAACATGTTTGAAATTAAAACATGATGCATCAAGAGGAAAAACTATGCGTGATGGTGCTCTTGTTCTAGTAGGATACATGAAATCTATCAATGTCCTAAAGTGTTCATGAAGATTTTGTAAGATTTGGATATATCTATACCTTGAAAAGTTATCAACTTCGATGTTGGCCATGTCAAGGGTAGTGAAGGTAATTTCTTAGTTAATTTGCTACTTTTTATGTGAGACCAGTGTTCCATACAATGTTGATGATGTGTGTGTGTGTCAAATTAAGTTAAGAAAATGATGTACAAGCAAATGAGTAATGCAAGAACACTAAATGAAAATTGGATAAAAAAATAAAAATAAACAAACAAAAATTAAAGAAGCAAGTAATATAAATATATAAGAATTAAAAAATACAAAATAAAATTAATAAACTGAAATGAGAATAACTTAATAGGTGGTTAAACTAGACATATAAAAAAATTACTTAAACGAAGCATAACAACACATTAATAAAATGTTAACAAAATAGATAGTATTATAAAACTAATCATATAAATTAAAGATATAATAACAAAGCATAAACATGAATATAAAAATAATAAAAAAAAAACACTTACCTCGAGATGTGGAATTCCTTTTCTTTTTTAACTTTTAAGAATTACTGTCTAATTAAGTAGTTAATTTACATTCTAAGCATTAATGGTAATTCTAAAAGTCCAAGATCATGTCCATAAAGTTTAAAAGTCAAGGTTCATTTAGCCCAAAGAATAAGTCATAATTCAAATATTTAAGTTTCAATTCAGTATAGGGACTAATTTGCAAGAGTTTGTAAGTCAAAATGAAGTTTTCTACAAGTTATGTATAGTGCTAAAATTTTAAGAGAAAGAAGGGTACTAACTAAAATTTTATGAAATAAAATAAAATAAAATTATGAGGTCTAGACAAATGATTGATGAAGGGAGAAATAATAAATGAAAAAAGAAAATAACAAAATAATAAAAATTAAGTTGACACCAAATTTAGAAAATCCTCCAGTGACGACGCCAAAAACTTGACACGACTCAAAAGTGTTAATTATTCTCAAGTATTATAATATCTAATTATAATATAACCCAATGAGCTTGGGGTCGAACACATGAAATTTAAAAATTTAGTAGTCAATTATTAAATAAAATTAATTTGCAGAAAAAGAAATTATATGTTTAAAAAATGCTAAAGTTACAGATCCACTTTTGGTATTCAAATTATGGTCATAATACTCTCTCATATTATATTTTATATTTATTTAATTATTATTTGACTTAATTATTAATTGACCACTTATGGATAAATATGGAAATAAAGTACATAATGTGCCATAACCATAATGGTTTATCGACATTAAGTTTAAAAACCATATGGATCCAATGTGGATCTAAATTTGTACATTAAAATAAAATGAAAATAATAAGTGAAAAATAGAACTTGTAAACATATAATTAAAATAATAAACTATAAACTTATTTAAGAGAATACATGCTTCCATAATTTAAATCTTTGAATTTCACCTTTCATTTCAATTTAGAAAATTAGCCACTCATATTAACAAATAAAACACTCATTTTATTTAAAAAATTTCTAAAATATATTACAAAAAAATTAACTACACAAGAAAAAGAAGAAATTGTTTTCTCCACATTTATCTTCCATTGCTCCTCCCTCTTCAATTAAAAAAAACCAGTGGTTTCTTCTCATTTTTATTTTATTATTATTATTCTTTTTACAATGAAAAAAGAAAGAAATGATTGTCACAAGTCGAAGCCGCCATTTTTACTCTCATTTTATTTATTTATTTATTTATTATTATTATTACACACACACATTATATATGTATGTATGTATGTATGTATGTATGTATGTATAATTTATTCCAAGTGGCTCCACTTCCTTTTTATCAATTCAATCCATCTATCTTCTTTGTTTTCTGCTTTTGATTATGATTTTTTTTTTAATTTTTAAAATATATCTACAATATTGAAATTAAGATAAAATTAATGTATTAAAATTTAATTTAACATAAATCATATTAAGGGAGTATTAAGATAATTTGAACACATAAATCAACACTGTAAATGGAAAAATGATAATTCTAACCTTTATTAAATATACACTTTCCAAAGTTAATCAATAACAAATGATAACAACTATTTATAGCCAATGAAGCATACCAATTTGTGGTGCATTTAGTAACACACTCTTTGAATCTTAACGTATTATGTGCAGAATACCTTGTAAATCAATTAATGTGATGTACAACTCATAATATCCTTTAAGAGGTGTGATACACATATCACCAGCCACGTAGCTGTTTTTGTAATTTATTTCTTAAAGTCATTAGTGTGAAATAACATTACTTTTATCAGATGGTGAATAGATATATCTCACAACGTTATCTTGGATATCAACCACTTGATGATAATTGGACTTGACCTTTGTTAATAAAAAAACTGTATGGGAGAAAAACCTCCAAGCAAAAGAAATATTATTCAACGAATTATAAAGTGGCTCTAAACATATTTTAAAATTATCTCATTAAGAATTTTTTCCAAGAAAACCCAGTAGAATCAAACATAGTAAAGGAAACCAAGTATTGTGCACTTGTGTCCAGATTATTCACAGTAGTTCTTCTCTAGAAAAATTATGCTCTCCCTGATCAATGCTCCCCTGATTAGCTCTTAATGGGTGCTCGGTGCTCCCCTTGATGGTAACATGCATCAAATTTGATAGTTTGTTCAACCAGCATGTCAATACCATATATTATCACTTCACATGTTAATGTATGGAGGCTTTCGTTAATAGATAGCAAACTATAAGCAAAATAAATTCCCTCCACATAGAGGTCTTATAGAGTCCACAAAAATAACCTACATATGCATCAACAATAAGATCTGAATTTTTTGTTAGCCCACAAGATAAAACAATCTCAATAACAAACTATATTTTAACAATTGTGTGAAATACTACCTAAGAAACCCAAGAGGGGGGTGAATTGGGTTTCTAAAAATTATAGAGAAACTAAATCAAAACTCAATGCAAATATCAAATAAAATTAAGCAAATAACAAGTAAATAAATAGCAATCAAAATATAAAGAGAGAAGGGAAAGAGAATCGAACACAAGATTTTTATGTGGTTTGGCAAACCCCGGCTACATCCACGCCTCTAAGCTCACTGGGCTCGATAATTCCACTAATCAAGCCTTACACCCTAAGGTTTTAAAATTTTTACTTCCAAGGTATTAATCAACCTTTATAATCAGAGGTTATCCAAAACCTTTTAACTCAATTATTTCCCACACTCTCAAACACTTAATTTTATGTTAAAATGAAAGTTATATAAATCTTCCCTTACACAATGTATGTGTTTATAAATGAAAGCCCAAATATCTGGTTTGATTGAAGACCAACAAGTTTTAAGTACAAGAAGAATTAAATACACGATGACAAGCTCAATGATTATCGTATAATATATTCTAGTTTGAATTTGATTGAACCTTTTTATAGTTGGAAAAGAAGACTAGCCGTTGTTGACTTTTTAGGCATAATCGTATCACCATTAACCGCTGTTGGATCACCGCTTTCACTTTATGCAAGTGACCATTATGCTGAATTTTGAATAGTTGATTCACCGTTTGGAGTTGTCAATTTGCCATTTAATTCCAGAAACCTGCAAGAAATTATTGGCTAGCCATTTGTGCTAAATGATTCGCCATTTGCAAAATAATTTATCTCTGGAATTTATCAGTTAGCCATTATTAGTAAATGGTTTTCTTCGTTTTCGGTTAAGTTGCTCTTTGGAATTTATTGGTTAACTGTTTTCTAATAAACGGTTCATTGTTGTCTTCCTGAATAAAAAATTTTAAAACTTCCTTACGAAAACGGTTTGCTAACTTAGGATTAATGGTTATCCGTTTATTTTTAGAATCTTATTCTTTTCTAAATAACTTCATACGGCTTAAAATTTGATCATTTAAAACTTTCTTAATCTACTTTTTTATCATCAAAATCAATATTGTGGAAATATATATGTTAACATTCTCCCCCTTTTTTATGCTGACAAACTTTATATGTATTTAGAAAATAATTTCAAGATTTGCTCCCCCTACATGTAAGCTCCCCCTATCAAGTTTCATACTTAAAAGAAAATTCCAATTTAGCAAACTTAAAGCAGTTGCAACAAACTTAAAGCATAAAATACCAAGTTTTTAACAACCACCTTAAAGTATAAAAACATGTTCATATTTTCCACTCTCATCATCAAAAAGAAAACATATAAGTAAAAAGGGAAAGAGAAATAGTGAGAAATCAAATGGTTACCAGGTTGTCCAAGAAAAATTTGCCAGAACCTCTCCTTATCAACAAACATCTCCTAAAACAAAATTGTTAGCAAGTTAGCACTCAAAGTCTTAAATCATAAAAATCATCATAATAAGATCAAAACACCATCACAAAATCATCACACTCAGCAAAAAATGAAAACCAATCATATTCAAGATGTCATAGCAAAAAGATACATAGAGATGTTTGTGTGAAATCTAAATACTGAAACCAATAAGAAATTATTACGAAAGCTGATGTGGTAAGCTAGGAGGTGGAATGTGAAAAGTAGAGAAAATACGCTACCAGCAATCGAGAATCTGTCACTACTGATTAAATATTATTGCTACTGAAGCTAAAAAGTGGCAAACTGAGTCTGAAGCTGTTGCTGGTGCTCAAAGAGCAATCAAACTTCACGAACAGTTGCTGCATAAGGCCTTCAGGGGCTGGAGGATCCTCTAGAGCTAGAGGCCAATCAATATCCATTGTATGCCCTTGGGAATCAGACTTCATTAGAGGCTGTGCTGCTGCACCTCGACATGGCACTAGAGGTCTAGCTCCTGGTCGAAAATTAGGTAGCTGATCAGTAGGATAGATTTCGTTAAGCTCTCGATCATTCTCTAGAGTTACAAGGGTGTCCCGGTTCTCAGACGAGGTCATCTTAATCCACTTCCAATTCCACCAATAAAATCCTTTGCCCGTTATGGCTTCTTCATCTATCCTCTTCGTCTCCTCATAGACCGACTCTTGAAAGGGTACATGTAAATGCCGTAGTATCTTAGTAATAATACTACCGTAGGGAAGCAACCGATTATTAACCCAAGATGTGCTCAACATATGATTGCAGATCCGTTTAATAAAGGATTGTCACTCAAAATGTTTCATGAGCACACTGCTCATATGATGTCGATTTATTGAAGGATTTCAGTTTTAGTGGAAGTTTATAATTTTAGATGTTGTTATGATCTAGACATTTTTTAGTTATTTCGGTTTATGAGTATTTCAGATTATTTTCTATAGAAATAAAATTTTAGTTTATTCACACTCTAATTTTAATATGGTTTACTTTCACTAAAGTTTAAAGTAGACCAGTTACAAATAGGCATGTTAAGATTATATTGCATGAAATTTTCATGCTACGCATCCACATCATAATAGATCGAGGTACAATAGTTGTAACAAAGGCCACTTTGATTCTATGTTGGTATGATTGATGAACTGGATTGATTGTAGATATATTTCGGTAATGACAATAAAATTGAGCTCATATGGTTATTTTTGCGAAGCATAATTATAAAGTTACCCATATAGCTAAGTGGGAGATTGTTGAATCTTTAATCCACTATTGTTGGATCCTTAATCTAACATTGGGCTTATATATAAATAATTATATATTGCGAACTGTTATATAAGGTTAAGTCTAATTAAAAGTGATCTATTAAGGTGTTTGGTAATTTGGGCTTTAACGTATCTGATAGGGTGTGAGTCTTTAATGTATAGAGATTTAAAGGTAATTTTTATTTCTATGATAGGCTAAAATAGGAATACCTAAAGACAATAGGAAAAATTATTTATATAAGTGGTTATAGTCCACAGGTCACACGTATTATTCTATTCTCTACTGACATCTCATTATCAGAGGGAGAGCACAAAGAAACTTAAAAGATTTTAGGAGAACGTATTGATCTAGAAGACAAACCACACGACTTTAAAGAGCAATTAAGCAATATGGATTCAGACACGCTTTCACATATTCTGTTATTGATTTTTGATGATATAACATGAATGTTCTTGGATTATAGATGACGGTTTTCATCAAAGATTTATTGTTATAATAGTTGCCACTTATTGAATTGTGGTATAGCACATCATTCTATTTCTCTACTATGATGACTTCATTTGAAGGCTATATATGGCAGGGAGCCTCTTACTTATATTACTTGTATACCAAGCAAGGCCTTCGTGCTTGTAATAAATCAAGCTCTAAAGGATAGGGACTCAATGATTTGCCTTCTCAAAGAGAACTTAACTCAAGGTCAAAACAGATAAACAAATGGCAGACAAGTATTAGATAAATAGCAAATTTGAAGTAAGTGATTAGGTGTATCTACGGCGATTGCCTTTCAAACAAACTTATCTGGCTCTAAGGACCGACAAGAAGTTGGCTCCTAGATTCTTCAGGCCTTACAAGGTGCTACACCATATATTAAATAGAAAAACAAGCTTGTACTTAAGTGGCTAATTCAATGGTCTAATTGTTTTATTGAAGATGCTAAATACGAGGATGCCTACAATATTCAATAGAGATTTTCGGATTTAAGGCTTGAAGGCAAGGTATACTGAACAAAGCGGAAAGTCACAGTAATGGCAATTTCAAAGATTGTGACTTACCTAGATTTTAGCTGGAATTATTAATTGTCTAGTTGCCTTACTTAGCTCTTTCCTTAATAATTTATTTCTAATTTTCTGCACTTATAAAAAAGCATGGATTATCATTGAAAATTTTAAGGAAAATTTTAGAGTTTTCCGTTAATGGGCAATATCTCTTTAAAAAATGATATTTACACCAGGTCAAATCCCGAAAGGCAAAATGCACTGTTGCACTAAGAGGCAAAAACGTTGCGTTTTGCCTGCCAAATATTTGCCTCTCCTTCATCGATCACGGTTCAGCCATCGACAACCATTCCTAATCCAAAACTCAGAGCCACCATCACACATACCCAGGCACCACCGATAGCCATCACATAACAGCCACAATCATTCATAATGCTCAGCTTATTATCTATTCTATTAACTTCATTTAACAACAACGGCAAGATCGCTTCACAAAATTACACAACAAAATTAAAGCAATATTGAAGCTTTGAAAAGACAATGCCTTTCCTTATGGCAATGCCACGTAGAATTGAAACTCAACTTTCAGGGGTAAATGCTGAAACTCGGATCTTCTGTTTCTATATATTTTCGCAGCCACTGTAAATGCGGAGACAATATCGAAACAGGTTGTTGTTCAAGCTTTTGCTTTTGCTTTATCTAAGCCAAATCCTATCGCCTAGAACGGAGAGGATGAGAAAGCTCAAAATGCCTTTGCATGCTGGTTCTATTGTTGAGTTTGTGTGGTGAAATGAAGAGGAAGAGAAAGCTGCTCAATGAGATGATGAGAAGCTTACAGCAAACGGCGTCGTGTTGCTTCAAAGTAAAACAAAAAAAGAAAATTGACGAAACGGCCTCAATTTAGGAGGCCATCAGGGTTTGACTCGGGGCAAACATCAGCATTGTATCTCTTTTATCCATAAGAATTCTCTAAAGCTACGTTTGGCAACCCTCATAACACTGTATTAGACTCTTGTATTGTAGTAAAATAGTACTATATCATCTTTGGTTTTTATCATGCATTTTATTAAAATAAAATTTTAATTTTGTAACATCTACACAAACTAAACCCGTTTGGGGGAGGGGGATCGGGTTTATGAGGCTTTGTTTACAATCTAAAAAAAAAAAAAGGAAAATTGAGCAACTCATCTGTAACTTCCATTGTTGTTCTCAAATCTATCTTCCAACACACAGTGGGCTTTGCACTATCACCACCATGCCATCTTGCTTTGCTGCGAGATATCCTAACTCCACCACCATTAGGTTTGGCTAAAAGGTTCGGCCCAACTCCACTAGGCTCGGTGAGCTTATGCCCGACCCTTCACATGAGAGTTTAGATAAGGGCTTAAGAAAAATTTTCATCAAGCTCTCTATTTTTTAAATATAAATTAAAATATGAAAAGTAATAAAAAATAAAAATAAAAAACTTAAATTCCTAATTCATAAATCAATAATGATTCAAAATACATAAAATTATAACATTAAACTCTCTTTTAAGCCTTACTTATTTAAAAAAATGTTTTAATTAGAGAATTCAATACTAAAAAATGGAATATATAAACTTTTATTTACTTTATTTTTTATTTATTGTTTTGTGTTAAAATAGTCTTTTTTAATTTATTATTGATGATTAATTCTTTACATGTATACAATCATTTAAAAAATAATTTTAAAATATGTGAAAGCCTAAATCCAAGTCCAATTTTCCTTAACATGCCATTAAGATTGGATTTGGAAAAGTGCGGCCTAGGCTGGCAATCTGTCATCCTTAACTTAGCATCACGTCACCCAAACCACAGCGCCACCACCACTGCACCATCTGACAACACAGCTCATCAACTACTACACTCCAATACTGCTCCGCCGCCACCACGCTTCTTCTTCACCATTTGGATCATCAAGCTGCAGGTTTGATTTCTCAATTTCTGTTTGATTTCTAAATTTGGGTTTGACTTTTGAATAAGGATTTGATTGAATTGGTTGGTAGGTGAGGTCTTTTTACCAATAATTTTAGTCGAATCAATGTTAGAATTACAACAAATTGTTGATTAAATTGAAAGTCTGCAGTCTTGCTGTGATATAACAATATTTTTTTTAAAGTGATATTGATGAAACATTGACAATCATGTTGATCTGAAAAAATTAAAAAAAAAAAATTGAAAGTCTGCAACCTTGATAATTAATTAAATTAATAAGAGACCTCGATGAAAGTTGATTTGTATAATTTTATCAATACATGATAAGGGAAGGTTGATATGATAGTAAGGTGGAAATAATATTCTAGAGATAATGCTATTGAAATATGTGCATGATTTTCATTTGTCAACTCTCATTATCACGGTCAACTTCTAAAAATTTCATCACTTCTGCAGTGGATAAGATTTCATAATTTGTTTATTATTTTCCTGTCAATTATTAATATGAAATTAAGATGTTAACAATTATTAATTTGTTCATCAAACTGAAAGCTGCATTCTTTACCATGTTCTTTGTTTCTTTTTTTTCTTATTTATTATTTATTATGGTGGTTAGCTATTCACAATTTTGGGCAATACAAATACTCAGAGCTAAATTTATTTTTCTCTTTTGTAATTTTTAATGAATTTTTTAAAAAAAGATACGTTGGAAGTGAGGTGGGCATGATCTTATTAAATTTGTAGTTTTGAGCGTTGCTCTCTTAGTCATGTATTTTTTTAATTAAAAAAAGATCCACAAAATCAGGATTAATTGCTGAAATTCTGATTCCAGTGGGGGACTTGGGAATCAGATGCCGATTCCCGCAAATGACAAAACTATCCCATTATATTTTTAATTTTCCTAAAATACCCTCATTACAATTAAAAAATAAAAATTGAAAAAGTGAAGAAAAGAAAAACCCACGAAATCCTTAACCTAGCCAAGTAACCCAATCGTCTCTATCATCTGAACCAAAGAAACGATCGGGGGCAGCACCTTCGACAATTGCAGACCATCTCTGTTGCTTGTCATCGGTCGAATTTTTTGCCACTATCATGGTCAGCCTCTCCATCGTCGTCAAAGAACGATCCGATTATGATGACTGTTGATGGTAAGATCGGTGACGATGATGATTTTTTATGACAAGCAACGGAGACGACGATGATGATTATTGATGCTGTAATTGTGATGACGATGATGAAGATAATGTATTTGTGATGACGATGATGAAGATGCATGAAACTGAATTTTGATGTTGATGAAGAAGAAGAAACGAAATCGACAGGAGGAAAAAGAAGAAATTGTGATGATAATGATGTTGATGAAGAAGATGAAATTGACGGGTGTGATGACGAAGGACTAACGAACAATTTGCAGAAAACAAAAAGAAAAAAGAGAAGAGGAAGAAGAGAAAAGGAAAAAAAGAAACAGAAGAAAGATAAAATAATAATAAAAAATAAAAGAGGGAAAAATTGTAACTATTATTATTATTAACAGTAATTTTCTTAATAATAATAATAATCATAATCATATAATAGAAAATAAAAATAATGATAATAATAAGTTAAAGGGTATTTTTGTAATTTATGATAATTTATTCTGATGTTAAGATATAAAGTAAACGTATTAATAATAATACAATCCATTCCGATTTTAATTTTTACAACTAAAGTAAATAATTAATTCTAATTTTCAATCTTCATTTCGATTCCAGCTCATTTCGATTTCAGTCCATTCTGATTACTAATTAGTAAACACACCACCAATTTATTATGGTTTATCAAAATTTTATGTTAAAAACCGTCAATGATAGGTTCGGGTTCAGGGACAAAATAATAATTTTAGGCTATGTTTAGAATATGAGATTTGGGGCATTAAAATACTATTTATATTAGCTTAATATCAATAATATATTTAGAAAAAATTTACAAAGGGATTAAGGGGGTGTGCCAGTGCGGCAGTTGCCGCATTAACGTTATGCTTTTGCTCTTGTTTTTTCTGAATAATAATAAAATATAAATTTTTAATTTAATATAATATTATATAATATTAATTTTTATTTTATTTTATTTTTACATCATAATTATTAACATAAATTAATAAATTTATAATTTATTATTCATATTTTAATTTTTATTATATTGATAATATAACTAAATAATGTATTATTTAATTTTTAATAATTAATATATAAAATTGATAATTATTTAATAAGTTAATGTAACTAACAATAAGTACTTAAATAATATATAAAAATAAAAATATAACATAATATTACATTATTTAATTATATTATAATAATTAATATATAAAAATTGATCATTATTTAACAATTTAATATAACTAATAATAAATATTTATATATGAATAAATTTAAATATATTAATTAAAATTAATACCAATAAAAATAATAATATAAAATATCATTACGTTATGATATTCTTTAGAGATTATTTGATTAAATTATTTACTTCGATCTTTATTTCACATGTTATATATTTAGAAAATACTAAACAATAAATGTTATGCTGCCGAAAATATAAGCCTATAAATTTCGCTCTTTATGAAAAATTATAATATTTTTTAAAAGTTTTACTAAAAATAATATAAAATATCTAAAATTTAAGACTTTTATATTTAGTATTTTTCTAAGTACTAATAAATATTATTTTCTAAAATCATTTATTGGAAACTTAAGGGTGTCATATTTTGAATTTCTTCGCCCTCCTCTATACTTAATTGTGATTTCTTGAGATGCCAAACTAAAACATAGATGCTAGACCTTTTTGAATTGGCAACAATATTGATATGCATTCACAGAGTATACATGTGCTAGGATTTTAACACTTTGACTTTTATAAAATAATTGATTTGGATTTGTAGTTTTCATGTGAAGTTTATGAAAACACATTCAGCTTTTTACTATTTGCAATTTCAAGGAATTACCCAAAATTTTCTTGGTTGCTTGGCTGCTAGTATGAAGACCTAATTGTTTCGAA
Organism: Murraya paniculata; assembly: GCA_030449075.1. NCBI lineage: Eukaryota > Viridiplantae > Streptophyta > Magnoliopsida > Sapindales > Rutaceae > Murraya > Murraya paniculata. Next base: position 412,585 of record JAEVFN010000041.1, read on the forward strand.
AATTCATTTGTTATATTAATGCTTTGGTGGTGAGTTTCTTGTATGGTATATCTGTATTATATTTAGTTGTCAAGATAGGAGCCATTATTTTGGTTGGAATTTTCTGTATTTAACTCTGGAATCGACTTGCTGGATTTATGTAATAATTAGTTGTTTCAGTGAAAGTTGAGCATTCGTGTAGTTATTATAGTAATATTAGGTTGACTTTGAACAATAGATTATTTTGATGGATATAGCTTTTGAATGAATTTCCAGATGATGCCAATGCCAAACAATAGATTGTCATTGCTTCCTCGAAGAATATATTACATCTAATTTACCTTGTCACACCAGGAAATTATTCTGAAGGGGAAGAATCTGTTATTTAAAGATAATGCCTTCAAAGCAGGCCTTGACTTCTTGACTTCTTTTTTTCTTGTTTTGCTGTAGGATTTTTGGGTTGCTGCTGGATCGAACTTTGCTGCAGCTTTGTTGCAATTTTGTTGGCTGAAGAATTTTAGGGCTTTGTAATTTTTTTTTCCCCATTTACATTGCTGGGTTGCTTTGTGGTTGCTGTGTATGTGTCAAAACACATTCAATTTTACACAACGACAGGTATTGAGCATGAGACATGATACTGAAAAATTGTTGTGTTATTACCCGTCAATGGATATGGTGATTACAATCGATGACTTTTGAATGAAACCATCTGTTTTGATTATTTATTTATCCTGTTATATATTTTAATAAAGGTTAGATTATTTCATTTGCTTGGCTATTTATTTTACAAGATACACATTTGAGAAATGCCAAAAAAAAATAAATAAATAAATGTTATGTTGTTAAAATTATAGAATTTATTAATTTTATTATCTAGATGAAGAAAATTAATGTAACAATTTTTAAAATTTAAGACTTTCATAAATAGTATTTTTCTCTATTATTGAAGACTTCCATAATGGTAAATATTTTTTTCAATTTCAATTAAAATTAATTACCAAAAAAGTTAATACAGTGTTGTACAATGCAGTGTAGCACCAACAAAGTATTATTAAAAATTAGTACAGACCAATGTAGCACCAAATGTAGTACAACATTATTATAATTCAGTGTTAATGTAATACAGCATAATACAATCTATTTGCATTAAAATAATGCAATACAACGTAATACAATATAGTGTATCAAACACACCCAAAGTGGACTAAATTCAAATTTAGTCCTACAACTATTGGATTAGTTATGCTGATTTTCACATCAGTTTAAGGAAGATTAGACTAAGCACCAAGCAATGTTTGTCCTTTTATGATTTCTTTTTATTTATTTATTTATTGTTATTAAATAATTATTTATTTATTTATTTCTATTCATGATTCCATAAAAATTAAGTTATTTATTTTTTATTTTACCTATGACATCTTTTTCATTTATTTATTTGTATTAATATTTAATGTTAAAATAATTAATTAATAGTATATTATATGTATTAACAAAATTATTATTAAAAAACATCCTATTTATCATTTGGATATTATGTAAAACATTAATATTTGATAAATAAATAATTTTATATTTAATTGTTTTAATAATATTTTATTTTATAGGCAAAATGTACATTATATATAAAAACATATAATTTCAATAAATTTAATTATTCTAATTAAATACTATCTAACTTCACTTATATTTCATTTAACCTAATCTAATGTGATATTAATCCTACATCGTACTAAATATAGGACTGCACTATAATCTAATTCTTATGATCAATTCAATTTAATTTTACGTACCAAACGTAACCTATAATAAGTGTAACCTATAATAAGTGAAAAGTGGGATTAAGCTGGAGATAGGATTGAAAATAGGTTTAAATTAAAGAATAGACTGGTGTAGTACAATGCATGGTAATACAGTCCACATACGTTGGCTCGGTCAATAATTGGATGAAGGGATCAGCTTACGATGGGTGCATCACACCCGATTCTAGCCCACAATTTACGTGAATCTGATGGACCCAAATAAGATCAGCGTGTTTTGATTTGGGTTGACCCGATCCATGTTTGACCGCACACATATAAATTGTTGATTGCTTTTTTGTTTGCGAGATGCTGCCACATCACCATATCATTGACTTTGTGGACTAGATTGATCACGTTACCCGACTTGACCGGTAACTTTTGGCCATTAGATTAAGAATGGTAAAATTTTTTTTCAGGTTTAGAGTTCAACGGATTCTCACCTAAATGTAATGAAATTTTGAATAATTTTTAAGAATGAGGTAAGGAGTAAGAAAAAAATACTTCCTAAATTTTGATAGAGTAGGATTTAGTTTTATACTCCCCACCTCACCCTCATTCAATTATCATTATATATAAATATTTTTTAATTTTTATTTTATCAATTATAATGTTGGTTAATAGTTTTTTTATATAATATAAATATGTTATAACTAAAAGAAAACTCTACAATATAATTCTTATTTTATCCTAAAATATTATTATATCTTCTTTTCTCTCTTAAAGTGCTGCTCTCTTCAAACTTTTTTTAATTTTAATAATATTTCAAGATATTGTTTCAAATTTTTAGAAATTTTTAAAATAATTTAAATGCTTTATAATATGATGATAATTTTTTTAACTCTCTAATTTTTAATTTATTGAAATCACGTATCCATGCTTACTATAAAATAAACAAAATGGGACATGGAGTGGGGATGGAAAAATCATTCCTCATATGAGAATTCTATATTCTCACCCTACTAATGGTGGGTTTACTAATGAGTTGGAATCAGTTGGAATCGGAATGGAGAATGAGAATCATAATAAATTGTTTATTTTAATCGTGGGAATCAGAATCGGAATTGGAATGAACTATATTACCATTGATGTGTTTATTTGATTATTGTCATTATTTATTATTATTTTTATAATAATAATAATAATAATAATAATAATAATAATAATAATAATAATAATAATAATAATAATAATAATAATAATAATCATCATCATCATCATCATCATCATCATCATCATCATCATCATCATCATCATCATCATCATCATCATCATCATCATCATCATCATCATCATCATCATCATCATCATCATAATAATAATAAATAATAATAATAACAATAACAACAAACAAACAAACAAATAAATAAATAATATAAGAAATGATAAAATAGAAATTTTACAATTTAGATAGAGTAATATAGTCACTTTAGTTAATGGAATTCTCATTCCTACCTCCCCCTATGGGAATGGAAACTCCAATAATCATTTTTAATTTTGGGTGAGGCTCACCACTTTGATTCTCATTCCAACTCTCATTTAAGCAAGTAAACACATCATTTATTCTCATTCCTTAATTCCCATTCATATTCCTATTAAGTAAACACACGATAAATTTATTGGGAAATGAAAGCGAAATTTTTAATGAAGCAGATAATCGGGTAGGCCTTTCCACTCCCACTCTAACCCATTACCATCTGATTTGCATGTGTTTGACTGTAAATATACCTTCTCCATTAAAACAAGTAAATGGGAAAATGGAGAGGGGATGAAAAAATTATTCCCCACATGGGAATGTCCCATTCCCATCCCACTAAATTTATTAGAGAATGAAGGTAAAATTTTTAATGGAGTGAGAATGGGATAAGCCTCTCCACCCCCACCCCAACCCATTGCCATCCGATTTGCATGTTTTGACTGCGAACAGACCCTCCGATGAAGCCACGTCTCTACCTCTGGATCCCTTGATTTTGATGAATTAAAGGCCCAGATTGCATCATTTTTAAGTATAAAAATGTTTCATCTTCTTTCCTAAAGCTGGCAGACTTTCCAACGAGCAAAATGAGGTAACAGTAGCTAAAATAATTAAGGCCCAAATGCTTGTGTGCAAAGTTTATTGTGAAGATCAACAATGGAAGGTTGGGCGGTTAAATTTTTGGGAAAAACTTAGTGAGCGACTTCACATTTTTATTATCCCAAAAATTTATTTTTTAAGCCCTAGGTTTTTAGAGAAATACTTTTCTTAAGGGTTAGAAGGTAATGTTTTAAATTGGATTTGTTTGGTGAGTGGATCCTATTTTATTTTTAGACACCAAGAGTTAAATAAGTCTCAATTTTCTTCTCTCACTTTTAGTTTGGCAAAGCTCATAGATGTGATTTTTTTTTTTGTGACTTGGTCTTGTTAAATTTGAGGCAGTACTCCAACACCATTTTTTTTCTTTAAACATTTTCACACTCATCTCATAAGGAGATCGTTGATCTCATAGGGAGATTGTTTATCTTATGAGGAGATTTTTTTGATGCTTGATTCACGCAGAGAAAATTTTGCAAGGATGTAATGTTGACGCAATAAGATTTAGATGCGAAGTGCTCACGAGTGCCATACTTTGTTGGTATCCTTGATTCATTGTAATGTTCTTGATCCATTGTAAACTCACATTATTATCATTATGAATTGTTTAGTCTACACGTGGACAAAATCATGCGTCAAGGTTTTCACCCTAGATCGTGAGGATCAATGGTTTCTTCATAAAAATCTCTGGGTTAATGTTCATTTATTTTGCATATTTATTTTCATTGTCATAGATTTATTTTTATATAATTTGTTTAATTGGTAGTGAAGTTGAGATTTGACATATTTGAGATTATTGGAAGTGTTTATATTAAATATTTGTTGAGACGAAGTTGCTGGTAATTGTTGTTTTTGATATATATATATTGGGAGTGTTTATATTTTTTATTATGATAATTGCTTGCTTGGTTGCATTTGAGTGTATAACGTCCATTCTAGGGAGTTTATTTTCTTTGGGAAATTTTATTAAGTTACTTCAAAAGCAATTTCACCATTCTGTCTATGCTCTGATTCACCATGTGTCTCAGAATTTGGCTATGATATCTTCAAGAAGTTATAAATAAGTAACAATTGACAAGGAAACATGATATGATACTTGAGGTGAAGAAGCCAGGAATCCTTTGTTGTTCTAGTTCCTCCAGTGTTACTTGTTGTTCTAGTTCCTCCAGTGTTACCAAGTCGAGCTCTGCACATTTTTTGTTTACCAACTGAAAATGCATGCGCTTGAGATAGTCTAAAATGTAAAATAGAACCACCAACAACAGCCATAAACATATGCATCGTCAATCACGACCGTCCATGGGACCATCAGCTTGATTTGAAGGGAATGGCTCTGATCACAACCTGGTGGTACAAAGCTGCAAGTGCTGCTCCAATGAATGGCCCCACCCAGAAAATCCACTGCATCAACCATATATAAGATTGATCATGGTTAATTGATTAATTATCATAATGAAATTTACTTCTACAAGTATAATCTTGATGGTCAAGATCTTATTCTAGGGTAATCAAAAGAGTAATTAAACTTACGTGGTCATCCCAACCGTGGTCCTTGTTGTAGATAATTGCAGCTCCAAGACTCCTTGCTGGGTTGATGCCAGTTCCGGTAATGGGGATAGTAGCCAAGTGAACCAAGAACACAGCGAACCCAATTGGCAAAGGAGCCAAAATCTAACCATATTCAATAAGATATACAGAAGATGAAACAACTACTTGGTGGAGATACTGAGAAGTAAAATGGATGCCATTTTCGGTTGACTTGGCTCCCTTTGTGCGCATATAATGTTAATGTGTGTATTTTGATTGTAATTGAAGAATTTTCTCTTAGTATGCAAGAATATTAAATTACTTCAGTTTTTCCAATTAGTTCTCTTGACTGTTGATGATTCTTTTACTTTTTCTATAGAGAAGAATAAGCTGTAAAATTCTAATCTACTGTTAGCAAATGATTGTTGTGGAGAGGAAAGCGATATTACTTCAAAAAAAATAATTACGAAAGTTCATATAATTTTTTTTAAAATTTCAAATAAAGAAAAATTTTTAAAGATAAATTAATTAAATCTATCTTAATTTATTTTTTTTTTTACTTAGATTCTTTTTAATTATTTTTAACTACTAAGATTGCTTTAACTTAAGTTCAAAATAACTATTTTACCCTTTAAATGTAAAAGTACCAAAAATTTACTTTAACTTTAATATTTTTTAAATTTTTATATAAAATTCACTATTGCTAAGATCTGTCAACACTACTTTATTAGTACGATTATCAATTTTAATTAAATTAATAGAAAGCGATTATGGTATAATACTCATGAAAGTTATCATATTATTAAATTTATGTAAATGTAAGGTATTAAAGATTTTTATATTTCATTTAAAATGTTAGATTAAAAATTACAAAATTAAATACCGTAACTATCATATACAAGAACAAATATTTATTGGAGTAGTTTGCTCAAGACGTGTTACTGTCTCAATCACTTATAGATGACACGTTATGTTTAAAAATATTTTTACTTAATTATCAATATTCTTTTCACAATAACCAAAATTTTGTTTTAAAAATTACAAAATTATTCTTAATGAATATGTAGAGAAATTATCATCTCAGTCCAAGTCCTCACTCTGTTTTCCATTTTTAACATTCCCTATTTCTCTTCATCATTTTTTTTTTTTGGTCATCTCTTTCTCCCTTCTAAGAATCTCCATTCGTTCTTTCAACTCTTCTTTTCTCTACAAAATCCCCACCAAATCATTTTTTTTAAAAGATATATCAACCCCTCCAAAAAGAGGAATGCACAATTCAACTTAAAAACTCATATGAGATTAATCCAAAAATTTAAAATGAGCGCTGAATTCACTGTGATGCAGAAATTCATTTAATTATCTCTCCACTAAATTTTTAGATAGCGATGGAGACCTAAGTAACTGTCTTTTTTGTTCATTTTATGTAATAAGGGTGCATTCAGCATACTGTATTATATTACACTATATTAGGGGCATTTTGTAGCTCGCATTACACTTTATTGTATTGCATTAAAACAGAGTCCATATTTTAAATTTAATCATTTTATTTTTATTATTCAATAATTTATAATAAATTTAAATTTATTAAATTATTTTTATTTATATTAAATAAAATTCAATTTAAATAATAATAATATAAAAATGAAATATTTTTAAACCTAAATATTTAATAAATAAATGATAATACATTATTTTACTTTTATTACATAAAATCATTTTAATTATTTCAATGCAATAAATGTAAAAAAAAAATATTTTATTTATTTAATCATTTATTATTTACTAAATACTAACTTTAAAAATAAATTTAAATTAAATAATTATTTTTTACTTTAATAAATAAAAATTAATTTATGATTAAGTTGAAAATTTGCTATTATATTATATTATATATTTATATTTATAATATATTATTTAATTATTTTTATGTTTTCAAAATTAATATATAAAAATAATTATTTAAATATTTAATTTCAAAAATTAATAATATAACACTAAAATATTAATAAATGTAAATAATACTAATTTAATTATAATATTAATTAAAATAATACTACAAAATAGTATTTTATATAATATAGTCGACAGTACACCAAACATTATATTGCATTACAACTTAATGCAATACATTATAATGCAATGTAATGCAAAATAAAATGCTAAAAGCGGATGGCTATATTTGTCTGTGAATACAAGTAAAAGAAGATATTAAGCAAAATCCATGTGCCGATAGCCTTAGTGTTAGAGGCTGCTTCAAAAAGTAAAGCAACATAAACCTTCTCCTTGCTCTCGATTGATAGATTCGTTGGTTTATTCTTAAATAGGGAAAATGGGAACTTCTACCATTTGGAGTAATTAATTGGTTTCCGAACTTTATATATGCTTTATTATGTCAGAAACAGTTATTTCCTCTATATATAATAGCAAAGCAGTAGTCACGGTTTAAGGGATTAAATTTTTAGCTTATTGAATAAACAATTAAACAACATCTCCAAGACTCTAAATACAGAAATAACTACATTTCATGCTCTAGTTTCATTTCGTTCAATGTCTATGATATTAAACTAAGTATTGTAAAACAGAATGAAGACAATGGTATAATATATATTTGGGTCCAAATTCAATGTCACAACTCATTCACTTATAATTATTTTGGGATATTAATTAGATCCAGTTAATTAACTGAGATGTTTACACATTAATGTATGAACTTAACTGAATGAGTAACCATCAATTAAATTAAACAATAACCATCCATAGAAAGGCTTACTAGCAAGGCTCTAAGAAAGAAGTTAAAGAAATGAAATAGTTTTAGTAATGCTTGAATCCAGTTTCTTTATCAAATAATAGCAGCAAAAAGAACTTTTATATCAACTATAAAAGTTATGAACAACCAAATTAAAGAGGGTGTAGTTAGAAGTTTAAAATAATTTTGTAGACATATGAACTATCAAATTCTCAATGATTGCTGCTCAATCAAATTCTTAGTAACTTTTAATTTATGTCCAATTATGGATGCTAGTCAGCTTAATTAGTAAAATCTCTTGCAGTGATATAAAAAGAATGTTGTTCGCACAAGTGGAAAGAAATTTAGATTGCTATTTAGGTAATATTTCAAACAAAAACACTCGTCTATCATATTTTGAGAAATCGTGGAGATACTACTTCCCGAAAATGAAAAAGCTTTCAAACAATTATGCTATTCCTTTAAGAAATAGGTTGCTCTATGTGTACATAAATTACCGTCCTTTACTATTTCTTGCTTTTCTGTAGATTTCCTTTGGTAGAAGATTTTTCATCAGTTACATCATGTAATTATTTGTGCTTTTTCCATCAGGTGTGATAGTTTGGGTTGAATAAATAAAAAAGTGGGTTAAATTTGAATTTTTATGAAAAAAAAAATTATTTCATAATGGTTTAGGTATGGTTTATCCATGGGTCATTGATAAATTCAAGGTGGCATGTTAGTGAAAAATAAATTAAACAAAATAAATGGAAACTAATTAATTCTAAAATCTGGCATTCAAATTGAGCAAATCGACGCCAATGTATTAACTATTAAGCCATTAGATTATGAGCTAACTTCTTTATATATTTAATTATGTTTGGTATCGTGTTTGACTTATCTTCCTTTTGAAACTCAATTTTCTTTTTAAAGTAAAATATCAATTCCTTAATGGCTTTTTTTTTTTTTAACGTGCACTCCACTCTCTAAATTTTTTATAGTCTCAACTTGAGTTAAAATGCTAAATTAATATTTAATAAATTACTCAAACAATATTTTTATGAAATCCTCTAATATAATTTTATAGTCCTATTTGTATTGTAACTTACTAAATTAAACGTGTAATTATTTATATCATTTTATTAAATAAAATTTAATTCTATTGTTATTTTTTAATAAATTTAAATCTAATTAGATTTCATGTCCAATTTTTCTTATTGCATTTAAAATTTTGAAGCTTTTTCGAATTACAATAAATTTTAAATTTATTTCTCGAAAGATTTAAATTTATAAAATTGAATAATTTAATTTAATTTAATTTTGATGGATTACTTTGATATTTGAGTTGAGATATCTTATCTTGTTTTATTTTGTATTGACATTGTTAGAATTTATGTTGTAATATGGTTACTATTTAAAGACAAAGTTATTGCAAAATCTATTATTTATAATTTTTTATCCACTATATATTTTTTTATATTTTAATATTAATTTAATAATTAATAATTATTATTATAATTTTGATATAATTAAATTTATTAAAATAAAAATATTTTAATTATAAAATTCAAACCAAATCCAAATGGGTTGGTTTGAATTGGGTTAAAAATATTTTGGTTGGTTTGGGTTGGGTCTAAATTTTTATGGTTTAATTTAAATTGACTTAAAACCCAACTTAAACCAATCCATACCCACCCCTAATTGAGACAATGAACACAACAATAATTCTGAGTTCTTAGTATTATTACATTGTTCTACTACATTAATTAGTGAAATAAGAGCTTGCTAGTGTGGTTTCTCATTAAAGATCATAGCTTTTATAGGGTTGTGCAAATTCATTTGATATGACTGTTAACATTTATGTCAAACTTTCAATCACATCATATCAATGTCATCTGATTCTATCATATTTTACTACTAAAACAACACCCCTGTTTATTGGAAAAGTCACAAAGTTCAAGAAATGAAATGGTTTTAGTAATGCTTAGATCCAATTACTTTATCAAATAGCAGCAGCGAAAAAGTGAGCATGGTGATGAAGGAGCATTAATCAATTTAAGTTTTGAAAATCAACAACTCATAAATCAAACTGAAATTTGTTAGGTGGTCTTTTAACCTTTCTCAACTTCAAAAGTTATCTCAAACGGTAAAAGTTTTCTCTCATACTTATAAAGTCACTACTAACGTTTTCTATAATCAATGTGGGATAACCCCAACAATCTCCTTCTCACACATCGAGTCTTAGGTCATAAGCATATACATCCGTTCTTCTTATTAAATTGTTGGGTTGAAATGTTAGTGAATTTTAGCTCTTATACTAGTGTTAAGTGATTTTGAGCCTCTCTCAATTCCAAAAGTTAGCTCAAGGAATAACATTTTCCCTCACATTTATAAAGTCACCACCAACTCCTTCCACAACAATGTGAGATAACCCTAACAAAATCCACTTGAATTCATTAATGATTAATCAACTTCAAAATATTATCATAATCAACAATTCAAATCAAACCCTAAGAAGATTTATAAATTAATTTAAGATTTAGAAATCAAAATCTTTTACTAACTTGCTGTTGATGATTGAGGTAGTGAAGTGCAAGTCGGTGATTGTGGAGCAGTGGCTGTGGTGCTGCGCAACACAATGATGGCGTCGAGCGACAATGATAAGGTCGAGCGGTGGTGCTAGTCTAGGTGAAGTCTATGTGAAGGAATTTTGGCATGAAAGGGTTATAAAATTTTCTCAATTTTAGTTTCTTATTTTGGCACTGTAATGCGATGCGGCATAAACCCACTCCCTTTGTTTTGCTTTATGTAGGTTTGACCGCATTAATTTATAAGTTGATTTAATTCAGCATGTTTTGAATTTTGAGTTAAACATGAGTTAGCAGTCAGTAAGTTAGGGTAGAACATTATTTTTATGCTATGCTATGCTGGCTGCTAAACACATCTTATTGATAATGCAATGTAATGCAATACAGTATACTAAACACACACTGAATGTATTGTGTTATAGTATATTATGTGAGGGTGCATTGCATTAAATTATAATGCAATGCTATATTAGTGTACTATAAACCGTATTATATAAAATAATATTATTTTACATTTATATTAAATTAAATTAATATTGTTTAAATTTATAAATATTTTAGGGTTTTATTTTTAAGTTTTGAAATTAAGTATGAAACAATTATTTCTATATATTAGTTATTATATTATAGAATAATCATATTATAATATAGTATATTTTAATATTACATTATCAAAATATAGTACTATATAATTACATAATAAAACAATATAATATTAAGTTATAAAGTTATTTTTATTTATTAATGTCGAATATAATTGTTTAATTTGAATTTACTTATAAATTTAGTTTTTTCAGCAAATATGAGATCAATAAAATAAATTAAAATAAATTTTTACGTATTTAAAGTAAAATAATTAAAATGATCTTATGTAATGAAAGTAAAATAATTTATTATTATTTATTTATTTAATATTTGGTTTTATTACTATCTTATATTATTAATTTTTATTTAAATAAAAATATAAATTAACATTTAATAAATTAATTTTTATTATAATTTAGTAAATAATAAAATTTAAATGATTATATTTAAAATATAAATAGTGTTTTACAGCCTAAACTCTGCCCATGGGTTTATTTTATACACCTCTTGTTGTCTTATCTACTTTTTTAATGCAGTACAATACAACCGGAAATTATAGCCAAACATGATTAGCATAAGAATAATATTTTAATACAATACTATAGGGTATAATGCAAGTTGTCAAACGCACTATAAAGATAAAACAGTCAAATAAATTTTATATGAAAGTTATCTAAATAGTCAAAGAAATCTAAGTAAGAAAAAAATCAAAAAAATTTAATTAATTAATTGTAAACATTTATTGTTAATTAATTAATTTACATAAGTAATATGGTTAAGACATCCCGATCCTTACCCGTTAATGTAACGGATTTGAATCCGCAACCAATGGATAATCCGGGATCCGTACTCCACATCAAAATTTATGGATATTGGATAATTTGATAAATCCATCTATCTTATTAAGATTTCTGCCAATGCGATTCGAACTAGGGTTTTTCACTCTCATAACCATTTTTCTTGCTGTTGTTGCTGCAGTTTCCCTCCAAACTCTCCTTGAAATAAACAAAAAGCCTGGAATATCAGAACAGAACAAAAATGGCTTCACGTTTTCAGGCAGCTACGCTAGCGACCGCTCCATGCTATCCAAATGCCATCGCCTGGTCCGACGAGAACTTAATTGCCGTTGGTTCTGGTCATCTCGTCATCATTCTGGTAACCACTACACTAACTGCTACATTTGTTAGATTTCAAATTTGATACTTTTAATTTTTATTGATTTTTTTTTAAAATTCTAATTCTTCAGAATCCAGCGTTGCCTTTTGGTCCTAGAGGACTGATCACAATTCCTGATTGTGAACCGTATCCAATTGGAGTGGTAAAAAGAGAAGGTAAGCGATTTTAGTTTCAAGTTTGCGACTAAAGTATGCTTATTTGCTTTTACGTGTGTTCACATTTCATATTTTTATTTGTTTCTTAGAAAAAAAAAATCACATTTTTAACGTATGTTTAAGTTAGAACTGGAACTTTTACAGAGTTACTTCGTGATTGCCTGTTGTCCACTTCTTTAAATCGAGACCGTCGACCTTCTGTTCGATCAATTTCATGGTCTCCTATTGGAATGGCCCCTAACTCAGGGTATGAGTTTCAAATTATTTTTATTTCTCTGTTTCATCACCTGTTGTTGCAATGATCTGTTTTTTAATGTTCTTTAGAACTAATTAATGCTATTTAATTGTGTTTGTGATGTAATTTTATGCAGGTGCTTGTTAGCTGTTTGCACAACAGAAGGACGTGTGAAGATTTATCGTCCTCCATTTTGTGATTTTGGGGCTGAGTGGATTGAGGTATGCACCATGGAAAACAAATTCATGATGCCAATATTGGTAGTGATAGTAAGTGCGCCTTGTAATTACCCTAGGAATTATTCATATTGCCAATATTGGTAATGCCAAATCTGCTGATATAGTTTGGACTTAACCATATTCCAGAAATCTTAAAATAGAACATACAGTTCCCTGAAATTGATCTGCATATGTTTACAGTCATTTATTATGTATCAAATATAATTTCTTAAGAAACTGCTAGCAAATTTTGTTGGTTAACTTTAGTCCATACATAAAATGCCCTTGTACTGCTTGAACACGATGCATTTCATTTGTAGAATACTTTTTCATTCTTCACTTCCATTAAACAAAAATATATAAGTAAACAAATGAATTACCAATTTCTGTTCTTTTTCCCCTTCTGTCCTCTCTTGTGAGCATTTGCACTATTTACTTTCTATTATTGTATTTGTAATGATTTTCCAGTTTTTGTCTTGAAAGTTTGTTGTTTTGAATAATATTGTTTTTGTTTAATTATAGCAAATTAGATTCCAACTTTGCTTTCCTCCAATCTTTCTTAGGTCGTAGATATATCGGATAGACTTTATGACTACCTTGCAGGTATTAACTTTGGGGAACCACACATTTCTTCTGCAGAATTTCCTGAAGTAAGTTCTATCATCTACTACTGACCGTTGTTTGTGTTGCTAAATCATGTTATGATGCATTAATTAGGAAACTGTAATAACCCAATCAGCCCTTTAGTCTGCAAAATAATATTTGCATTCTCTCTTACTAGGAGAAAACACCAGAGCATGAACCTATTGATGATTTGCCAAACTCTGTATCAAGAAAGGAGCGTAAACGTAGAAGAGTCAACACATCTAGTGTAATGTAAAATACTCATCTTTTTTTTTTTATTTTCATCTAATTAGAAGTTTATTTAGTACCATATTTATTTTTTGTTCTTCAGTTGTGCAATTTATTTAATTTAAATCAGGAAAGTATATTATTATATTAATGTTAACTTGCTTGAGAAATGAAATTGGTAAATAGTTTGTAATCTTCTGTAATACTTAGTGGAAGGAATGAATAAAGAACTGAATGGTTCTGCCTGGTGAGTTTTAGGATTTGTCACGGATATAGTGATTTTTTTTAGAAGACAAGATAGGTTCATCATTCGGCATGGGTTGGAAAAGGCAGTATTTTTATATATTCTTCGAAATTGAGAATTTGGTGCAGAAAATTTCTATTAATCACTTTTACGCCCAACTTTTATGTATTTGAGCAATTATGTGGTGGTTATGGTGGTGACAAAATAAGAACATTGACTTCCATAAATTTCCAAAGAAGAATGAGAATAGGAGCTTCTTGACCTTGTGCTGAGAGTCTTATGGCCATTAGACCTTTATCCAGTAGGCACCTATTAGGGTTAGCATTTGCTTTACATTTTACAGACTCAATGAACAACATATCATACATGGTCTGCTTCTAATCTATGGATGTAGCAAAAAGAAAAAAGAAACAGAGAGACAAAGCTATAAAACTCTTTCTTATTATTCAAAGACAGTAAACTGGTAGAAATAAATAGGAAAACTAGAGAGTAATTCTAGGGCTAATTTTAGGACCATAAAATCGGAGTTTATCTACTTTCCTAATTTATGGTATTTTCCTATTTTACTCAAATGGCAAGAAAATAGCTAAGAATCCCTGAATTATCGACAACCCCCCCTCAAGTTGGCGCAAAGATATCAATCATGCCCAACTTGCTAACTTGAAGTTCAAATGGCTGTCTCATTAAGCTCTTGGTGAAGATATCTGCAAGTTGCTTCATAGTGGGAACAAAAGGAGTACAAATTATCCCTTCGTCAAGCTTCTCTTTTATAAAATGTCTATCAATCTCAACATGCTTTGTTCTGTCATGTAACACCGCATTATAAGCTATACAGATAGCCGATTTGTTATCACAGTACAGCCTCATAAGGAGACTAAATGGCTGTTTAAGTTCTTCTAGAACCCGTTTTAACCAAAGTACTTCACACACTCCTTGAGCCATTGAACAAAATTCAGCTTGTGCACTACTTCTGGCAACAACACTTTGCTTTTTGCTCCTCCAAGTAACTAGATTACCCCATAAAAAGTGCAGTATTTGGATCTTCTATCAGTGATCGAACACCCAATCTGCATTAGTATAAACTTCAATTCCTCTCTTCTCATTTTTACCAAAAAACATACCTTTCCCGGGAGTTGCTTTCAAATAACAAAGAATTCAAAATACAGCTTCAAGATGTTCCTCATAAGGAGAATGCATAAACTGACTTACCATACTTACAAAAAAAGCTATATTAGATTGAGTATGAGGTAAATAAATCAACTTCCCAACTAACCTTTGATATCTGCCAATATCCACATGAACCCCTTTCACTTCTCCAAGCTTCACATTTGACTCTATTGGAGTATCAGCTGGCTTACACCCACTCATACCAGTTTTTTTTCAAAAGATCCAAGGTATACTTTCTTTGTGTCACCACTATACCTTCTTTGATCTCGCAATTTCCATTGTCAAGAAATATCTCAATTGCCCCAAGTCCTTTATCTCAAACTCCTTGGCTAAACACTGCTTTAATTAGCTCATTTCTTCTGTATTATCTCCTGCCAAAATTATATCATCTACATAAACAATCAAAATTGAGAGCTTGTCTTTGGTAGAGATTTTTGTAAAGAGAGTATGATCCGCTTGTCCTTGACTATAGCCCTGGCTCTTCGCAAACTTTGTAAACCTCTCAAACCAGGCTTCAGGTGACTGTTTACGACCATATAATGATCTTTTAAGTCTACATACTTTGGATCCAAACTTCTCAGTAAAACCACGTGGAGCCTCCATGTAGACTTCTTCCTCAAGATCACTATTGAGGAAAGCATTATTTACATCTAATTGATTTAGAGACCAGTCAAGATTTGCAGCAACTGACAAAAGAACACGAACAATGTTTAGTTTTGCCACTGGAGAGAAAGTCTTAGAATAATCCACTCCATAAGTTTGTGTACGGCCTTTAGCTACCAGTCGAGCCTTGTATAGTTCTAAGGACCCATTAGAGTTATATTTCACGGTGAATACCCAATTACAACCAACAACAGCTTTTCCTTGTGGCAGATCAACTTTTTCCCATGTTGCATTCTTCTCTAGAGCTCTCATCTCATAAAAAATAGCTTCCCTCCATTTGGGAACCTTTAGAGCTTCCCGTACATTATTTGGAATAACCATACTAGAGATTCGTGAAATGAAAGCACGGAAGGAAGGGGTTACATTGTTATAGGAAATGAAGTTGGACAGAGGATGTTTAGTATAAGACCTAACACCTTTCCTAAGAGTAATAGGAAGATCATCTTGATTTGAAGAATTTAATTCAGAATTACCTCGAGGATTCTTGTCAGGATTTTCATGATCCAACCTCTGGTCAGATTCTTGGTGATTGCTGCAGGACAGTGTTCCTCTTCTTTTTTTGTTCTAGGTACTCATTTGAATATACAAGACCTTTATACTGTTTCATACACAACTCTAATGTTCCATCATTTTGGTTTTGTGATGGCATTAATGGAGGTTGTCCAAAATTTTCAACAGTGAATTCATTTGTATTCCCTTTCTCATTTTCTTTAGGCAAAACTTCATTATTAATACAATCAAATTCAATGGTTAAGTCAGAATCATTTAAAAACATATCATTTTTACTATTGTTTTTCTCCCTCTGAAAATGAAAATTGTGATAGTATGATTGTCCTTCAAAGAAAGTGACGTCCATAGAAACAAAATTTTTTTTCAAAGTTGGATTTTCTTTAGGCAAAACTTCATTATTAATACAATCAAATTCAATGGTTAAGTCAGAATCATTTAAAAACATATCATTTTTACTATTGTTTTTCTCCCTCTGAAAATGAAAATTGTGATAGTATGATTGTCCTTCAAAGAAAGTGACGTCCATAGAAACAAAATTTTTTTTCAAAGTTGGATCAAAGCATTTATAACCTTTTTTATTTGGAGGATAGCATATAGAAATGCATTTATGTGCCTTTGGATCAAGTTTTGTTCTTATAGAGTCATGGTTGTGAACAAAAGCAATACTGCCAAAAATTTTTAAAGGAATACTCGTTATTAACCTTGAAGCTGGAAAACATTCATTGAAAAGATTTATTGGTGTCCTAAACCTCAAAGTTCTTGTAGGCATTGTATTTATAAAAAATGTGGCTGTCAAAACAGCTTCTCCCCAAAGATACTTTGGAACTTTAGTTGTAAAGCTCAAGGCCCTAGCAACTTCAAGGAGATGCTTATTCTTCCTTTCAGCCACTCCATTTTGTTGAGGAGTATTGCTACAAGAACTTTGATTTATAATCCTTTCTCATAAAAAAAATTCCTTAACATATGATTAAAATACTCTTTGCTATTATCACTCTGAAAAATTTTAATCTGAGTCTGAAATTTTGTTTGGACCATAGTATAAAAATTTTTGAACACACTTTCAGCGTCAAATTTATCTTTTAGCAAAAATACCCTACAGACTGGGATTGAAACATCTGTACAGGTGCTCCATTTGTTCCTTAGTAAAAGGAAGAGATTTTGAGGATGACTGTTGCTCTGGATTAATGGTGCTAACCTGGAAAGCACGAGTATCTCCTGATGGCTGAGCATTATCTCCTGATTTCTTCTTCCAATTTGCAGGTTTTCCATGGAGTTTCCAATAGCTTTCTCGTGTATGCCACGGTTTCCGACAATGATCACACCATGGCCTTTGTTTGCCTCCTCGTCTATCTCTTTGTTGCTCATTACCACGAGCTACAAGAGCTGAACCATCAAGATCAGTCTTTGGTTCCTCTACTCCCTCTAACATTACATGCCTCTAAGCCTCCTTGTGGCGAACTTCTGAAAAAACGTCTCTAATAGAGGGTAGAGGTTTCCGCCCCAAAACTCTCCCTCGAACCTCATCAAGGTCTTTATTTAGACCCGTTAAAACTACTAACACTCGACATTGCTCAACCTTTTTCTTGTATCGAGCGCTATCATTTGGACTCTCCCATACCTCAACTTTAGGGATGGCAGTGGGGTGGAGGCGGGGAGGGCTACCCTATTCCCCATCTTATTAAAAATTTCGTTTCCATTCCCCACTCCATTCTTTAATAAATTTGTTAGGGTTGGGATAGGGAATCTCCATGTGGAAAATGTTTCCCCCAACCCTACCTTATTCTCCATTTATTTATTTTATAGTAAGTATAGATATATAATTTCAGTTAATTAAAAATTAGAGGCTTAAATAAAATTATCACTGTATTATAAAATACTTAAATTATTTTTTAAAAAATCTTTAAAAGTTTGAAACAATATATTGAAATGTTATCAAAATTAAAAACTGTTTGAAGAAAGCAGCACCTTAAGAGAGAAAAGAAAAGATAACAATGTTTTAGGGTAAATAAGAATTATATTATAGAATTTTTTTTAATTATAGCCCATTTATATTAGATAAAAATAAAAAGAAAATCTATTAACCAACATTGTAATTGATAAAATAAAAATTATTAAATAAAAAAATTTTATATATAATGAGGATTGGGGTTGGGGTGGGGGTGGGGGTGGGGGTGGGGTGAGGAGTGCAAAACCAATCCCAACCCCATTAAGAATTTAGGGATTATTTTTTCCCCATTCCCTACTCCATTCTCCAAAGTTTATTCAAAATTCATTCCATTTGGAGTGGGGTCCCATCTCTAAACCCATGGAGGATTTTGTCATCTCTACTCAACTTCAAACATATCTAATTCCTGCCACAAAATCATCTCGTCATTATAATAGGCAGTTACATCTCTAACACCTTGTTGCGTCTGCCACATCCGGGTGTTTATTTCATGCAATTGAGAATGATTCTTTAGGATAGAGTAAGTCTCGATAACAGCCTCCCAGACATCACGAGTGGTTGGCAAAAACATGAACGGCTTTCCCAAAGTTGGTTCCGTGGAATTAATAAGTCAGGCAGTAACCATTGAATTTTCCGATCGCCACTGCAGGAATTTTGGATCATCAGCGGCTGGAAGTTTGATTTCTCCATTTAAATATCTGAGTTTTCCCTTGCCATCAATCACCAAACACACAAACTGAGACCACTCTAAATGGTTTTTACCATTTAACTTGTGAATGGTTATTTGCAAAGTGCTTTCACTGACTGGCACAATTGGGGATGGTTGGGAAATCCCTTCAGATGATGTTGCAGTACTGTTACCGTCGGAGGAAGCCGAATTAGAGCCAACCATGGCTGCTTTGTAATTCATGGGCGAACCAAGGCTCTGATACCATGTAGCAAAAAGAAAAAAGAAACAGAGAGACAAAGCTATAAAACTCTTTCTTATTATTCAAAAACAGTAATCAGTAGAAATACATAGGAAAACTAGAGAGTAATTCTAGAGCTAATTTTTGGACCATAAAATCAGAATTTGTCTACTTTCCTGATTTATGGTATTTCCTATTTTACTCAAATGGCAAGAAAATAGCTAAGAATCCCTAAATTATCGACAATGGATGCAACCATGCTTTCGATTTTGGAGTTGTGATATGCACTCGCAAACAAACAACTAGATCCTAATAAGGCCTTTAAGTTAAAAAATGGACCTGATTTGGGGCTTTCCTGGGAACCTTAGTGGTCCAATATAGTGTGTCAAGTGGGCTTTTGTTCGTCTTTTTGTCAATAATGAATTTAAGTAGTTATATCTTTAATTTTAGAAGTTCAAACTTACTTTTTGTGAGCCTCTGGTTGACCGTACAAGACACTTTCCTGGTTGCACTTACCCTTGTATTTTTTCTCATTAACAACTGAGCTTTTGCAGTAATGGTAGAAGCAGCAAGGATTCTGGTGTTGGCTCTTGCCTTTCCATTGAAATGGCCGGGGTATGGTTTTCTGCCAAGTTTTCCCTCCATTTACCCATTCCACAAGTCACCTTGTGTATTCTAGTAAGAATTGTAATTTGTTTCTTTTTGAAAATTAGTAGGATTTAACTTATAAAGTATAGCAGGTGCTAGTTGGTTTAACTGGCAAAATCTATTGCTGTACAAGAGGTCTACGATTGGAACCTTGCCACTCACATAGTGGGGAGGGGATTTGATAACCATCTTTTTGCTAATTAAAAAAAAAAGTAAATTACTTATATGGGTATCAACTTTCAGTAAGGTTATTTCTACCATTTGTTTTATTTTCAGGTTGTTGACTTGACATCTAATAAGATGAAAGAAAGTATTAGTCATCAAACAGTCGATGCATCTAAATCTAAAGGAAATTCTATCATGAGGATACCAAGTAATTGCTGTCTCCCACTGATAACCGCTGATCAATATGCCTCTCGTAGTGCAATGTTGCATTCCCTCGCTGTTGCCTGGTCTCCTGTGCTCAGGTTATCATCCAAAAAGTATCCAGTTCCTCAAAATGGTTCTTCCAACTGGTTCTCAATTCTAGCTGTTGGTGGGAGGTCTGGCAAAATTTCATTATGGAGAATTTGTGTTCCAGAATGCTATTCGGTTGAGGACTGCAAGGTTCCTACAACAGCAGTGCTCATTGGGCTACTTCAGGCACACAATTCTTGGATCACTACCATCAGTTTAGCAGTGCTTTCTTCTGATTCTTCAAATCCTCAAGTTTTATTGGTTACTGGGAGCTCTGATGGAAGGTGAGCTATGCATAGTAGTATATTTTCATTTGCTTCTAAACTTTTCTCAACTATAGACGGTTTCATTTGTAAATGGTTACCAGATATGCTCTTAGTGACTGCACCTTTGTGCATACATTTGAAAAGCTTGGATATGCTCAGATATGCATGATAATATTTGTCACACATGCTCTAACAAAAGAAGTGTTTATATTACCATTTCATATCATATGGATTTAATTTAGAGGAGAATGATAAAATAATATTCTAGGATGAAATGATTATTTTCATATAATATCGATTGGAACCCAATACCCAAAGCATGATTGATGCATTTTGATGATGAATATTTGCCCATTTCCATTGTTTACATCAATGCTCAAACTGGTTTAACCCTAATGCTAAAGAAGGAAGAGTTCAATCCCTTGAGTCCCACTGTATTTGTGAGGTTCTTTGTTCTAACATATTTATTGTCTTTAATAGTGTGAGGATCTGGGATGGATATATTCAGGAGTTGCTGAAGTCAGCAGAAGCTCACTGTGTTCCATTTTCCCTTTTGAAGGAGGTAGCGCTTGTTTGTTGGAGTATTTTTGTTTCATATACAGAGTTAATTAAACCAGTGCTTTTTTTTGTTTTCTTTTCTTTAATAGGTTGTAACTGTTAATACTGTCCCAATCTCGGTTCTGTCACTCATTTTACCTGTCCATTCCCCTCACCTAATGCTCTTAGCAGCTGGCAAAGGATCTGGATCTTTTGATTTATGGAAATGTGACATAAGTTGTAACAAATTTGATAAAGTTGGCTCATACAATGGCCATGATCAAGTTGTAAGTGTCTTCTTGTTATTTTATCTTCTGCTGCATCTCAATGTTGATTTAATTACTTGAGGATTTATCAGGTTACAGGTTTAGCTTGGGCTTTTGATGGATATTGTCTCTACAGCTGCAGTCAGGTACTAAATTTTATGAAGTTCAGCTGCATCATACAATAATTCTTAGTTTGACAGGTATCATATGATTATTTTTAGATTCATGCCCTCTCTCTGATGTTTTATATGCATTAAACTGGTTACTAATAACCTTAATTCATATTCAAGTCTTTTTCTTCATCTGTTTGTCTGATGCCTTCTGCCAATTTATAAATTCCTCACTTCATATGTGCTATCTCTAAGTGTATATAAATTAGATGAAATATCTTCAGCAGAATACCTTTACCTATATTTTAATGGTACTTACGAAATTTGCCACAAGATTTCAGCAGTGTGGCAAGTCAGGTTGTAGTTGCTCTAGGTCGATGTGAGCAGCAGTTGGAAAAAGAAGATTTTGCTTACTTATCAGTCTTTTCTAAATTCAACTTCAATTGGATCCAGTTAATGTAGAGAGTCAATATTTGGTGTTAGTCAGGTCATAACGTGTTAGTCAGGTCAGAACGGGTTCTTGGGAAGGGGGATTTTGGTGTGATTCAATCTTCAGCATTTTTAAATGAAGAAATCTGCAAAGTTGTTCTGAATGGCTTGAGCCCTCTATTAATGCTCGAGAAAACAGTTTTTAATAGTTCTAATTACATGCCAAATACTAATAATTGTGTCTGCAAAATATTTTCCAACCTGCTAAAAGTAAAAATTAGATTTCTTTCAGAAAATAAAAAATCAAAAATATGCTTGCTCTTCATCCTTAAATTTTGTATATATCAAATCTTGATCTCTATAGATAAAACAAATAAATTAGATTTCATAAATAATTTGAGCTACACCTCAAGTTATAGATTCAAAACAGCATGTCATTCGCAATTGGAAATTAAGGAGTTGTTTTGGTTTAAGTATTCCTTGTTGTTCTTTCTTGAATGTATTTTTTTTTTGTTGTATATTTATTTCCACTTTTTGGGGCCCTTAACGAAAGGCCATCGGAACCAAGAGACCATAGCAGCTGAACCAGGGAAAGAACTGAAAGAAAAACGTATCTAGAAATTCAAAATATTTTATGAGCATGATTATTCATTTTACGATATTAATATTTTTTTCCCCTCATTTCTTTTTAAAATATTATGTACTTCAGTGCACACAAGCTGTCTCTCCTTTGTCATGCAGGCAAAAAATGAAGCTGCTAATTGAATTTCATTATCTAATGATGGCTGTAGGATAATTTTGTGCATAGCTGGATTTTTCATGGGAATTCTCTCTCTGAAGTATCGATTCCCCCAAACACTCCTGGTCTGCAGAGCTGTACTGATGTAAGATGTTACCCTTTCTGTTCTTCATTGACTTAAAGATACTTCGCTAATATTTCATTGTAGTTGAATAAAACGTGAATCATTCTATCCAGCTTCCAGATGCATTTGTCTCTTGTCTTGGCATGGCCGTGTCACCCGGAAATCTTGTTGTTGCTATGGTATGGCATTTTGTCTTCCCAGTGTCTCCCCTATTTTTTCTTTTTCTTTTTTGCTAGTAGTTTCAACCGTAGACATATTCGTGCTCCAGGAAAGCATTTTTCAGCATATAGCCTATATACTTAAATTTTAGAATCTATTAGATTGCATATGAATGTTTCTGTTATCGAGAATTAATATTTTGCATTTATTTCACAGTAATTATTTGAACAGACAGGTTTAATTGGTATTACTATTATCATTTTAAAAAAAAAAAAAAAAACAAAATTTCTTCACCTTTTAGGTGCAAATGTAAGAACATTTCACTAGTATTTTATAGCATATTATGTCTGCACAATAATATTGTTGCTGTTGGATACCGAAGTATTATATGGTTTGATTCTGCTGTTTTAAACTAGAAAATAAAGTGTTTTTTTTTCCCTTTTTGAACACTTCTGGTTCACAAATTTTCTACTTGATTTTATTCATAGAAGTGTTCTGTTTTTTCTGAAAAAGAAAATGAAGTGGCCTTTACAAATCTTGTTCGAGAGCCAATCGAGGTGCTCTAGGATTCATGAAAATATTATAGTTTTTTTTTAATTGTACCTACAAGAACATTGTCTTGCAAGCCTCTTTTTTTTCCTTTTTTTTTTTTGGGTTACAATTGGAAGAAGGATTTAATATCAATTAAATTAGTTGCATGAGATTAAAACAGGTACACCACTGATCTCTAAGTATTTCATTAATTATCCTTAAATCATTCTGTTCATTAATTGATAAGAGGAGGCAGAGTAGAATGTCGGATTCTGTAACCTACTAATTTGCTGATACAAAACCTGTCTTTTCAGTTTTTTGTTTTCCCAATATCTAGTGCTATTGAAAAGCTGTTGTTTCACATACCGTTAAGTTAAAACTGAAAAAGAATGTGATTGATTCTTATAGGTCCGCAATTTCGATCTGGATGCATTAGATCACATGTACCAGGCAAGGTGAGTGACTCCTTTCCTACTAAATGCTCTATCAGATTGTACCGTGTAAGAATTCGCGAATGGGATGTATGCTGTAGAATAAATTGTTATATGAAACTAATAATAGGATATTAGGGAAATGGATAACTCAAGTTAATAAAAACTTAGGCTGTGTACGGTTGACCAGAGAGAAGACAGAGGAAAGGAATTCGAATTTCTCTGAGGTTTCCACTGTCCGGTTGGCAGTGATGAATGGGGAAATCAAATTTTGATGGAACTCCAATTGCTTCAAATAGAAGAGTTCGGTTTCCTCAATTTTTTATTTCCAAAATGCAGTAGGTGTAAATTACCATATTTATCCCTTAAAAATGTTTTAATTACCGTATGCTGCTGCACGTAGTTATTTTATTTGCGACTGCCATTTACTGTATAAGAGAGATAAAAATAGGAACTTCATATTTTCATTTAATTAATTAATCATTTTTTTTAAGATAATTACAACAAATGAGGAAGGTGAAGTTGAAGCCTGTGTTCTCTTCAAATGTTTGGCTAATGCAATGTTAAAAACCGAGTGAAGATTATTTCTATATTATATTTACTTATTATATATATTTTTTAAATTATATACATAGAAAATTGAAGAATATCAAATCAGTTGATAATAATTTTTTTTTATTACTAGTTGCTTTTTTTTTTTTAAATTGATTTATAATTTATTAATCTAGTATATAATATAAATTCGATTAATTTTTTTTGTATTTTATAATTTTACTTAATAACAAATATTGAAATTGTACCACAAAGAATAAACTTGTCCTAAAAAAAAAAAAAAAATTCCATCCCTTTCCCCCCTAGAATTCCTGCCAGACCAAATAATAAATATTGAAATTTCCTCTACCCTCTCCTTTCCTCCTCCTTTTCTCTGTTTTCCACTCTTTTCTCTCTTATTTCTTCAAACCAAACAACAAGCAACAAAAGAATATGAAAGGGAAAACTAGCATAACATTCCGTGAAATGGTGAAACAAACAAGCCAATCCGAATACTTGGCTTTTTGATCTCAGCTTGAAGAAATGGTCAAAGTTTGAGTTCAGCTTCTGATGGATCAAGTTTGACAATAAAGCTCAAGCTTTGCTCAAATATTAGTTTGTGGCATATATTTTCTTATATTTAGACTTCATATCATATCAAACATTCTAGCCTTCATATATGAGAAATGTAAAATATGTTATGTGTAATTTCATGATATAAATCAATAGACAATAATCAATAAGTAGGTTCTTGAGCTTCCTTGTCAAAGTCAAGCTGAAGCTGGAGTTGATTTAAGTTTGAGCTCAAAAATTAACAAGCTTGAATATACAAAGTTGAGTCAGTTTACTTGTTAAATGAATTGTTCACATCTATGAGGGTGAAAATGGAGGGATCAGGAGAGAAAATGCCAAGTAATATTTGATTGCTGCATTTTTACCCTTATGTCTCACTTTAGAATGTTTTACTCTCTGGAAACATGTTTAGGGCTCAGAGATCAGCTATTGAGTTCTGCTGGATTGGTGGGCAACAATTAGATGTTTTGTCAAACACTTTTCCAGAGTATGGTCATGAAGCTTGCCCTGATTTTTCCGAGAAGGAATTGTCTATTTGGGAGTCCAATATTCTGTGGTCTTTGCAGCAATATGAAGATTTGCATAAGCCTTTGGTTGTTTGGGATCTTATTGGAGCATTATTGGCCTTCAAAAGGTCTATACCAAAGTATGTTGAATGTACACTACTTAAGTGGCTCTCGTCATTTTATCTGGGATCACTCTCTTCATTGTATTTGGGATCACATGTTGGCCTTTCTATGAAAACTGTTCTGTCACATGTATCTAAAAGTGTATCAAAGATTAGTTCTCGTCAGTTGCACCTCATTAATATTATCTTGAGACGTGTAGTATTAGCAGAGCTCAAGGCTGATCAAATCAACAGCAAACTACAGAACTTAGAAGGAATTTATGGCTCTGACGAGGAGCAACTTACCGGATGGATGGAGTTGCTTTTGAACAGTGAAAGAGAACTCCGTGAAAGACTTGTGGGTTTCAGTTTCTCTGCTTTTATAAGTCTTGGCGATGATGCGACCCCAGCTTGCTCTCAAAGTGTGTATTGGTGTCCTGATGGAATTGCACAAATGGAGCAATGGGTTGCACATAACCGTGAACATGTAAGAGATCAACTAAAAGTCCTTGCATCAGAAGTTGCAGGAAGTGACAGGAGGTATTCTTTCTATTTTATTCTTTATGCTACGGAATTCTGCATGATAAATGAATGCACATTTATCATAAAATGGCAAACAAACAAGGGACATTTTGGACCTTTTGGCTATCTTGTTTTCCTTGACATACCGTTAGAAGTCTCTATTCCAACATTTTCAGTAGCAGCTACTCCATTAGATTAAGCCATCTCCTTTAGTAATAGCAAAAGACCAAAAGGACATCGCTTCATGGAATCACAGAAAATGATTTTTCATAATTTTGCCCGAAAAAGTCTTTTTAAACAATATAATGGAAACTAAAGAATTTTTTTGTCATTTTAGGAAACTTTGAACTCCATGTACAAGATGTTGTATCTTTGTTGTTTTATCATTGATATACTTCCTTGAACAACAGGAACCACCCCAGTAAATATGTAGGAGAAGAGCAGTGTACATATTGCACAGCATCAGTGCCTTTTGATTCCCCAGAAGTTGCGTTTTGCCGAGGTCTGGAAAGCAGTGATGGAGATAATCAGAAACACAAATTAGTAAGATGTTCCGTATCCCTGCAGGTTTGCCCTGCAACTCCTCTATGGTTTTGCAAATGTTGTCAGAGATGGACTTCCAAACTGGCCCCCGAGTCTTCATTTATAATGCCTAGATATCCTGATGATTTCAAATCTTTAATAGAATCTTCTGTTCCAGAAATCCCAAAACCCTTTTGTCCCTTTTGTGGGATACTTCTACAGAGATTACAACCGGATTTTTTACTCTCCCCATCACCAGTATAAGCTACATACTGTTTGTGGTTAATACTGTTGTATAGGTGATTATTGTGCATTTGTACAGTGTACATTAGAGAAACCAGAAACTAATGAAGCTTCAAGCATCCAGAATGACTGGAATGATAAATATTAAGCATTCAGGTTTATGTATTTATGTAGATGCTAATTAAGCTTCAAAACCACCCTTGACTGAATTAGATGCCTATAGGGTTTGGAAAGTTTCAAGAGTTGACAGTGACTTGTGAGATTATGTTCTGCGATGCATGTGCAAGAGAGTTTGCATTAGTTTAACTTAGTAAATATCAGGTTAGAGATTTTGTTTATGTATTTTAGATTTTTATTTTGATGGCTGAATAAGATGTATGTTAGTGATATATGGAAGTGGGAACTTCTAGTCATCTATAGAGGATTCTAGAATATTCTTTACCGTTAGATCCCTAATATTGACAAGTTAGTTAGGGTTGAACTATGATTGTAAAGTTTTGTAATCTTTTTTTAGGGAAGCAGTTCTGTTCCATTTGTTTGCTTTATTATTTCCTCCTTTATATTCCACTTATTTTCTTGAGATTTGATTGTAAAGGTAATGCTTATATAAGAAATCAGGCATAAATGTTAGATTCACTAGCTTTCTCTAATCTTTATGTCCTTCAAATGGGCTAAGTCAATCAAGCTTGCTAGTGAGTTGGATTTTAACTTTAGAGGCTTAACAGAAGCTGCTGGCCTTGAATTACTGTTAAACCACTGCTATAATGGTAGGTGTAACACTGAGCAAGAAGTTTGCGGCTTATGTGAATCTTCCTTTGATTATTTTAAAATGAAAAGGGTAAAAAAAAGGATGATGAGAGATGAGTGTTGGGATTGCAGTTGCTGGTAGGATTTCTACGTTTATTATATTGTGCTAATTACATGCATCAAATAAGGTAATGGCTTATGTGAATTTTTCTTTGATTCTTTTAAAATGAAAAGGGAAAAAAGAAAGGATTAATTTTGGAATTGCAGTTGCTGGTAGGATTTCTACTGTTATAAATGTCTTAATTCCTACTTTGAACAATTAGATTGCAATGACTGTTCGTATATACAATGTGATTGGCTTGCAGCTGAAGATTGTTGGAACAGGAAAATTCATATATTTTCCTTTCCCGTGATGTTGAGTTTGGCTGCTACAACAGTGATGTGATTGTATAATAAAAGAAATGTGACAATATCCCCCATTTTCAGAAAATAATTACAAAAAATGCGCATTATCTTTAAATTTGTTCAAATAAGGAAGAATTTTGGAGAATTAATTAATTAAATCTATCTTAATTTACTTTTTTATGACTTTGATTTTTTTTAATTGTATTTGATTATAAAGGTTGCTTTGAGATAAGTTTAAATTAACTATTTTACCGTTATAAGGTAAAATTATCAAGAACTTACTTTAACTTAAATATTTTTGTAATTTTATACTAAACTCATTGTTTCTAATATTACTTAATTAGTATGATCATTAATCTTCAATTAAACTAATGTAGTGTTATTATGGCAAAATATTCATGTAAATTATTGGGTTGTTAAATTTGTCATTTACGGTAGTGAAAATAATAAGTAGATGTCATTTAAAAATATTAGATTATAAGTCACACAATTAAATACTTGAATTATTTGATATAATAACTCATATTTATTGGGGCAATATGGTCATTTTATATTATAATAATAAAATAGTAAAATAAAATTTATATTAAAGTTTATGATCAAAGATAGTCAAAGAAACTAAAAAAAAAATTGAATAGAAGGATTTAATTAACTGTACAAAAGTTTTATTGATTTGTATTTTTAAAAAAATATTATGAATTTATTGTAATTATTTTCTAAAAGTGGAGTAGATTCATAAGAATAAAGGATGGAAATATGCCCTCCGAGAGTGATTGCTATTTCTTAGGTTTATTTTTTATAAATCTTTTCCACACTTTGTGGTGCCGTTTAGTTAGTGTACTTTGGTCAAACATTGAGGGAGGTCAATCAAAATTTTCCAATTTTCTAGTCAACATCGAAGCAAATGGTTTTTGATCTCATATCACATAATTTTCCATGTTTTTGACCCCATGTTTTATTACTATCATTTTCTTAAACCATACATTTGTCTGCATTATTTCCCCTGAGCAAAACGGGTCAAACAAGTCATTTTCTAGTCGTCTGAAATTGAAGGGATGAAAAGAAAGAGTTTTTTTTTCCCCCTTGGCGTGGTAAGAACGAGGCCATTGGCCAATCACAATCGCACAAAAGTGGTCCTTTCGTTTAACAAAATCAACGAGCAGTATTTTTCACTCCCCTTTGAAATCCTTATAGAATAATATATTGGTGGTAATCATAGTTCTATTATTAGAAAACATTGCATAAAAGAATAAATATAAAATTAATTTAATTTAAAATATTTTTATACTTACAAGTTATGAACTCATTTTTTAATGATATAAATAATTATTTTAAAACCAAAATAATTTTGATTCAATAAACTAATAAATTATATAATGATAAGATTTATATTATAAAAAATTATGTGCAATATTTAATTAAATTTTGTTGTAAACTTCCGTTATTTTCCTATAATTTTCATCAAAATAAGAGCAATAGATATAATAAATGGGATATCATATGAGTTTTAAAGCGGTGCGAGGAGTTTCCCTCAAATCAATGGCCGAGGGGTCCGTTTTAAGATTGCTGGACTACGAGGGGTCCGTTTGAGAAAGTCAAAATACATCTCCAATTTATCAACTATAAAAGCAGGTTAGCGGTTTCGTGGTCCGCTGAACCTATTCGTTTCGATCTCAAATGGATGGATGTTACCACATCATATCATTATTTATATAATCTGTGTGTTAATTTGTACCGTATAAATTATACTCAAATACTTCTAATTTTAAGTTTTATGATTAAAAATTTTACCCGAGTATAAGTTTTACATTATAAAAGCGTGCGATTGTATTTATAGCATTTTAATAAAATTTAAGTTGCAGAAGTTTGAGAAATAAAGAAGAGTAACTAAAATTTGGTATTACTTAGGCCATATTTAGTATTAAAGTATTGTAATTTTTAAGTTATTATTACTGTAGAAAAAAATTTAATTATGAAATAAAAATTAATAGTGTATATTAAATATAATTTTTAAATAATAATTTTAATAAAATTAATAAAAATATATAAATCTTTTATCATACAAATATAAAATTAATTTAATTTAATTTTTAAATTATAACAATTAATATTTATTAAATATTTTAATATTATTATTTAAAAATTATAATTGATCAACGTTAATCTCAAATAAGTCTTTAATTCTTTAATTGAGGAAAATTGAAATTACAAACGCAGTCAATAGACTAGATGATCGGGATCTTATAACCATGGCCCACAAGGGTCAGGCTTTTGATGGTTTTCATCTTCTAGTCAAGTCGATTTATAATCTTTATTTTTTTAATGATTTAATCCCCTTTGGTTAATAGATATTTTCTAATGGCCTAAACAAATTTCTAGTTTCTTCATTGTAGCTCTTGTTGAACCAAAATCTTGGTTCCTTATAGCTGAACTTTTTGAAGTTTAGACATTCTAGGTTGGTTATTTGATAATTGACCTCAGGATTGGGATTGGACTTTCCCGGTCTTGCATTTTTTAGGGGAATATGTTTTGTTGACACTCCTAAAAATTTCTCATAAGATTTAATTTTTTTTAATTGAAATGACCAAATAACTAAAGATAAATTAATTTTTTATTTAAATAAAAATTTATTTACAAACTTAAATAAATTATTTTTAACAAAATTTTTATATTTATATTTTAAATTTTAATTAAATTTTTTTAAAAATATAAGAGTTTAAATTTATGGAGATAGAAATTATATAATAAGAAAATAATTTAGATTTTAAGATTTTTCATGTTTTATAAACAAAAATTGAAAAGAAATGTTTTTCTAATGTAAAATTTTATAGGAAGATGGCTAATTTTAATATAATTTGTATTTTATAAATTAGGGATATTTTAGGAAATAAAATTCAAGAGGGTTGCTATAAGGAGTTTAGGGGAGTGTTAAAAAGTTCACTCTTTTTAGAGTTAGGCCTTTACAAGTAAATTTCTTTACAAGTAAGTTGTCTATGAAAAAATAAAAACCATATTAGGAACGTCAATTGTGTTGTTGGTGGCCGTTTGATGCAGATGATTCAGTTTGGAATTTATTAATCTTAAATCTCGTACTAATTGTTAAATCGAGATAAGAATACATCTTATCTTATATTTTGACCAATCAAAATCTCAATTCCATCTTAGATCTTGAATGTCCCAATTTTATGAAAGATAACAAAAATAGAAATGTTCATACCTTCTAACAACCAAATTAAATCCAAATTTTTTAAGTAAAAATTGATTGTAAAGGCATAAAAGCGTGGCTGCGAGCAAGAGCGATGTAGCTTGCGATGGACGCGCGCAAATAGTGATGTGACTGTGTGAATTATGATTGTGATCATTGTGAAACTCTTTTTTTTTTTTTTTTTGTTAAAAAAGAAAAAAAATAGATCATATTTATTTTCTTATGATAACCAAAAAATTGGCAAACACCAACTGTTTGTTATCCAGTTCATCACTCATTGTTCATACGATCCACTAATACTTTTAACAAACTAATAGTAATATGTATTTGTTTCTCTCTCTTTCTTTTTTTCGTATATTATGAATAAATAGTAATTAAAAAAGTATTAGTGGGTTCCACTAAAGTACAAAACCTGTACAATACATTTTTTTATTTTATAACTTTCGTGAAAAACTAATAATTTTTATATTACAAAATAAAAACAAAAATGCCATTTGAAAAACAATGCAAAATGCACCTTAAGCTTTTAAAATTAAACGAAATTTAAAAGGAAAATTATTAATTTTCTACTTGAAGAATCGTAAAAATCTAAAAATATTTTAAAAATTCATCATGTATTTTTTAAAAAGATTAGTAAATTATGAGTACGAAAGTTAACAAACAATACACAATAAGTCATATTGGGCTCAAGGACACATCACCTAGTTTTGTGTAGAAAAATCTAAAACAAAAGCTTAGGTTAGAACAACCTAGAACTAAAGGTTAGGTTAGGAAAGTGCAGAACAATATTTTTTTTTAAAAAAAAATACACTAACTATAAAACTATGAGTTCCTTACAACCTAATTGAATAAAAAGACTCCATACACTAAGATCTAATTATTGAAGGAATTTTTTGAGCTTGACCTATTTGACCCACCTTACCTATTGTAAGTGAAGAACACATTTCAATTGGAACCATTGGTGTACGCACCAATTTCTTGTAAATTATAAGTTGTTTAGTCATAAAAGAAATAATTCATTTGTATTAATAGAAACTCAATATAATTTAATACAACCTTTGTTTAGTGATTACTCCAACTAGAATTTCTAGTTAAGTTTCAAGAAGTTGAAAAAAGGAAATTATCAATTTCCCACCTAATTTCTACTGAAAATTCATTTTAACATCAAGAAATTTTGACGATTGTTTAAAACCACCTAAATTTTTAGTGTTTATTAATTTACCACCAAATTGGTAACTTCTTTAATGATATGTTAATTTCCAAGGGCATTTAAGGTATTGCATTACTATGATTTCTTTAGGTCAAAACAAAGCTATTTTAATAATAAAATTTATCAAATTTTCCTTTTAATTTTATTTTATTCAAATTGATAAATCTATTTATTTGGGGATAAATTTGGAAAGATATTTTTGGACTAATAAATGAATGACACATGGACAATTACAAGGACAAAATGGATACAATACTTAGAGCAGTATTAAGATGTCATTTGGAAGAATTTGCTACATCAGATGGACTTTGGAAATCAAAGGTCAAGGTTGGACACATCAATACATTTATGAGAAACAATAAACCTAGTACAAAAAATTATTATTGTCTCTTTTTCCTAAATATAATAGATAGCCCTAAAAGTATTATCTCCTTTTAATCTATAGATGACATCTAGCCCTAATTTTTGTACACTCTCTTTACTAGTAGTCTCCAGTATATAAAATTTGTATTCACTGATATTGGGGTTTTTATCTCCTTGCCTCCTCTACTCTCCTCTCTTTTCTATCTCTCTCACACTCTACTCTCCATCTTTTAGGTTATCACCCACTTCTCCAGTTTTGGGAGGCTATTTTTATTCTCCATCTTCATCATCTTTTCCACCATATTGTCACTTTCTATGTCTTTATTCACCATCTTCATCTTTATCAAGACCAAATATCTCTATATAGCTATCTAGATTATGTTATTCATCTTATATAATGTAAAATCTTATGTAATCTCTTTATAATACTAGAAAACTTTGTTTTTTTAGGGAAAAAAAAAAAAGAAAGAAGATATTATGAGAGGAGAATGACTCTTACGTGTAGAAATTTTCTTTCCCTATTAAAAGGATTATTAAACCCATAATTAGGATTCATGGGGGGGGGGGGGTAATTGTGGAAAAACACTTCTTCTTTCCTTAGTTAATGGGGTTTCCGAAGACTCCTTATAAATTTTCCTAAGACTCCTTATAAATTCATACTTTTTCCTCTTCTATAACCCTAAATCCACAGCATCTTTTTTTTTTTTAATTTCTCTCTGCTGCTGCTCATTACTCTTTCACACATACCCTAAGATTCAAACTTTTGCTTAGGAGAGAGAGAGCTTTAACGGTTGATAAGTTTTACTCTCTCTATGCTCTATTTGATTTTCTATCATTGTGGATTTTATTGACACGGTTATAGATTGTTACAGACCATTATACATGATTTAGGATGTGTTTAAGTTGCGTTTAGGCTTGGATCTTTTATTGAGTCTTGTTAATCAATCATTGATGCAACAAACACACTGACAATTCTAGACAGTGTGGATATCTCAAAATTAAACACATATTTTATGAAAGATTTTTAAGAAGAACTTTATCTTTCTAAAAACTAGACATGTAGGGCTTATTGAATAAATTTTTTTTCATAAGATTTGACTTCGTTTTCAATTTTATATGTATTTTCGAAACAGACGCTGCTGCACTATAAAACTGTGACTTCAACAGAATAACAAATTTCACAAAATTATTTGAGGTACCAAACGAATTCAAAACATTCTGAAATATTAAACAGATATTGACATATGTGTCTACTATTTGCACTTTTAATTTCACAATTTTTTGATTAATTTATGATTTTATAAAAAACTTGGAACCCATTATGTGTAGTTAAGGTACTGTGAAACAATTTCGAACTTATCAAGAAAAAAATAGTTTTGAAAATGTTTTTGGTATTGGATCTTCTTGAAAATTTTACATGAGATACCCATGCATGTTCAGAATAGTTCTGTAAAATTACATCATTCTGATTTTTAGATTAAGAGTTAAAATTATGAGAATCAGACTTGTACGGGTATGAATTTGAAAATCAGGTTCTTAAAATAAGTTATTAATAGTTATATCTTGTATTTATTTAAGGTGTTGGAGGTGTTTGAGGCTTTTAGAGGTGTTTTAGATCAATTCTTTATCGAGATAAATAATTTTATTCCTAATATACTGGATATGTATAGTTATTTTGATACTACTAGTTTTTATAGTTCCTTGAAAATTAACTATTTTTTTATAGCAAAATTAGTTTACGTAAATGTTTTCAAATTTGAAAATTATGTTATTTTTATGGTTTTAACATAATATTATAAAAGCCTTTAAATATGTAATTTATTTTGCTAAATATCTCTTATGAAATTATCTCTAAACTACCATAACAAAATTTGTTTTGCAAGCTTAAGTTTTTGTTATGATCTTTTAAGAGTCTGACAAGAATGTTTTGATCACATTTACGATTGAGATTATTTATGACTATTCGGGCGCCACCTCTTGAGACTATATGGAGTGCCACATACAGTGTAAAGTGCCATGTACAAGTCATTACATATGAAAAACTAATTTGAATGTTTTGACTCATTGTCTATAGTTCTGGGTTTCTATTTTGAGTGACCACATGATTTTCTGATTCTGATTCTATTTCTAGCTAAGTAATAGGGAGTATATGTGACACTATGTGAGATGAGCTAACCTTTTATTTTCTGTGTATGTGTTAGATGATTTGCTTTCATAATTAATTATGCTTTTGATATTCAGAATTACTATGAATTTATGCCATCTTATTATAATATGTCATTTTATGAAAATTTTGAATTATAATATATGTTTTAATAAAAAGAGGGCTTGCAATATTTTCTTGGTACTCGATAAGCCTAGTGTGTTGGGAATAGTTTTACTTATTGAGTTGACAGCTCAACTCTTGTCATTGCTTTTTGCAGATTGAGTACCTTGTTGAGAGATGTGCTTGTCATTGAAGTTAGAGATTCGTTTCCATTTACTAATTGAATAAGAGAAGGACAAACTTATTTTTTTTTAAGTTTATTTATTCCATAAACTTGTAATTATGGAGTTTTGAGACTTTTGTCATATTTATGTCTTTGAGGGAGATTATTTAGTTTTAGACACATGGATTTGTAGTATTATTTGATTAAAAATTTGAGGTATTCAATTTGATTTGAAAGTACCCTCCTGCATGGCGTGCTTCGTACGTGTTAGATTTGGAGTGTTACACTCTCATTTATATAGAGGATTGGTGATTAGTTGCTCTTGTGGATGTACGTTAAAAGTCAAACCACGCAAACATTGTGTGTTCCTTTATATTTATGTTTGTTTTACTATACTTTCAATTTCTAGTTGAGATTGTGTTTTACATGTGAGTTTATCTAAGGTACCCCAGTTATGGAAGTCAAACCACGCAAACATTGTGTGTTCCTTTATATTTATGTTTGTTTTACTATACTTTCAATTTCTAGTTGAGATTGTGTTTTACATGTGAGTTTATCTAAGGTACCCCAGTTATGGTAGTATTTTGTGAGACTATCAAGCCATCTCTCGAGTACACCTGAGCTACTCTTAAGCATACACTAGTCCCTCATATTATTGGGTTCCCCCTATTATTCCTTATATGACTACTATGCATATTATTTTACCTCACCATTTAAGATACCTCAGCTAAACCAGTTGCCTCAAACATAAAAAAAACACACCTAAACCTAAACTTAGCACAAGTTCACATTAAATATAAATTTATTTATCAAATTTGAACTAGATCTGGTGAGAATGACCCAATTGGTTCGAATAAGATCCTAGCGAGAAATTGGCGAAAGCAATTGGCACCATCTTGTAGGGAGATGTTAAAAAAGTTTCTATACTGGAGACTAGTTTGGTTTAGATCGTGTTTGAATAAATGGGCAACGAAAGTACCATCAGATACAAAAAGCTCCAATTAAAGGCACTTGAGATATGCCAACAACAGACTTGTGGTTAGAAATTCTCTACTAATTTATTCTATTTATTTTTCATGTATATATATTTGTAAATTTTTTTTTGAAGATGTTGTGGAAACCTTAGGGTTCCCTGTGGTGATCAGTTTCACTTGTGAATGTGTGTTTATAAATATTATGTGAAGACCTTGTGGGGGCCTTAGGGATGCCCCGTAGTGGTCAGTATTACTCGTGAATTTATTTTTATAAATATTGTGTAATGACCTTTTGGGAACTTTAGGGGTTCTTCGTGGTGTTCAGTTTCACTTGTGAATATGTATTTATAAATATTGTGTGAAGCTCTTATGAGGACCTCAAGAGTACCCTGTATAGGTTGCTCATTCCTTTTCAGAGATTTCATTATCTCCTTTGAAATTAAAAACGTATAGTTTACTGACACAAACTCTTCACAAAGATGTGGCCGGACTTGCCTTTAGCTATATGTCATAATATATGGTGTATTAGTTTCTCTTTCTTCAATTATCACTCACGAGTGTTTTATATGGGTGACTTAATTTTCATAGCCGTGGGTATAGCTCACCTTGCTATGATTCTCATTATGATTGAAGTAAACTGCAATAGCTTATCTTCTCTATTAATCTCACATGCATAATTTATGTGGATGATTTATCTTTATCACCATACAATTGTAAATGAATGATTTACTCCTTGTTTATTATAATTTGTTGATTGTAATTTATTTTCACTTATGACTCACCATATTTAACTTTTAGAGTATAGCCCTAGATGCTCTGAGCTTTTCTTGTTTCATCTTACTTATATTGATTGTTACTAAAGAGCTGTGAACATGAACAAATCGCCAACATAAGAGTACCTTAGTAAGGTTACCTATTTATGGGATTGAGAACTCCTCTCCTATGAAATCTTTGTATATTGTCTAAAGTTATCGCCATGCTTTGTATCTATATCTTTATCGCCATATGATCAAAGAGCTAAGATAGCTCCTGAGAAAACCGCCATGTTCAAAGAGCTAAGAAAGCTCCTAAATAAATCACCATTATCAGAGGATTATAAAAGCTTTTGAGAGAATCACTTTGATTATTGATCTAAGAAAACTCTAGAGTAAGGCCAGATGAAAGATATTTATTGGCAATTATTATTTTGCCCGAAGGGGCTGAGTTCCCTTGGTTACCTTACCTACTCTAAAAGAGTTACAAGACAAGTAAACCAGCCACTAGAAGTAGCAACGTGTCATCAAGTCCAAATTTTTTCTTCAAGTTAGTTATGCTTCAAATCTTTTAACGTAAAAAATTAGGGGATCTTGTTTAAGAGTAAATTTGGAATGATATTTTTGGACTAATAACTGAATGACATGTAGACAATTACAAGGGTAAAATGGGCATAATACTTAGAGCAGTATAAAGATTCCATTTGGAAGAATTTACTACATTGGATGGACTTGTAAATCAATAATTAAGGTTGGATGCTTCAAGATATTTATAAGAAAGAATAAACCTAGTACAAAAAGAATATTCTTGTCCTTTATACATCCTCACCTTTTAACTAATGATGACATCTAGCCCTAACTTTTGTGCACTCTCCACTATGTAAATGTATTGTTCACCCATATTAGGGCATGTTATCATCTTCTTGCCTCCTCTCCTCGCCTCTTCTCGCTCTCACACGCACACTCTCTTTCTCTCAATCTTTTTAATCATCACCCATTTCTCCATTTTTGGGAGGCAATTTCTATTCTCCACCTTCATCATCTTCTCAATTATATTACCACTTTCCATGTCTTTATCCATCGTCTTCATCTCTATCAGGACCAAACATCTCTATATAGTTATCTAGCATATGTTATTCATCTATTATAATGTAAAATCTTATGTAACCTCTCATTTATATAGTGGATTGGTATTTACTTGCTCTCATGGAAGTTGGCTAAAAGCCGGACCATGTTAGCATTGTGTATTCCTTTATATTTATGTTTGTTTTCTTATATTTTCAATTTATGGTTGTATCTGAGGTACCTCCATTACACTAAGTATTTTGTGAGATCACCTCAGTTATCTTTCGAGTACACCTGATTTATTCTTAAGCACATACTAGCCCATATATCAACTCTTATAGGGCTCTAATAGGTTCCCTTTATTATTCCTTATATGACTACATGAGATCACTATGCATATTATTTTAGCTCATTACCTAGAGTATCTCAGCTAAATCACTTGTTCCAAATAAAACTCAGCACAATGTCACGAGATGAGTATTGTGTGTGGCAACCCGTGCGGCACTTATACAACTTTCTAGCACAAAAGTTGCTAAGTAAGCCTTGAAGACTTCTCGAACTAGCTAAGTGAGGGAACTTGTGAGAGAGCTAGCGAGAAAAGAGAGCAATGTAGGCCAAAGAAAACTTTTATTACTTGAATGAGAGAGTTTATAAGAGAGCTTTACAAGTATTCTTGAGTTGCTTGTTGGTGGGTGATACCCAAATGGCAAGTGCCATGCCCTATTTATAGAGGGGGCTTGCCCATTCTAAAGGCTTCCTGCAAGTTGCGCAACTTGCCTAAATATCTAGATATTTTTTATATAAGTGTAGAGAATTCTAGAGAACTCTAGGGTTATGTACAAGTGCTAGAGTGTTGTGGAGAATTATAGAATCGGGCCAAGCTAGCACACCTTGTCGGATTTTGGTTCGTTGGACTTGATGACTTGGCGCTCGAGCTGGAAATGCAGGCTGCCTTGTTACTGGGCGCACCACGGGCCGGCAATTCGGTAGAAAATTTTGGGGCCCCGTTACAACAAACTCCCCTCAAATATAAATTTATTTGTTTAAATCAAATTTGAAATGGATCTGGTAAGAACCACTCAATTGGTTCGAATCAAATCCTGGCTAAAATTTTGTGAAAACACTATTAATTGTATAACTCGATTACTTTTTGTTTATGTAATCTATTTTGTATTCGTTCAATTTTCCTTTTTACTTTATTCAAATTAATGGCTTGATTAATTTTATTTGTTTAATTTGTTGTACGACATTTTCTAAGTAACTGATTTTGTATTTTTTTAAGTTCACATGACAAAATCATCTTTTTACATATTTATATAGCCCATGAGACAACATAGACTTTTGTTATTGATTTTGTTAAGTATAAAATCATTTTTAACAATTTGGTAATCGAAGGTTCATAAAATCTTTAATTATTTGATTTCAAACAATTAAGGCAGAAATAGATAGTGAATTATACCTGTTTGGCTTATGAGATTTGAAGTTCATTTGTTGTTCTTGATGATTTATACCAACTGAATTCGAGCATATACCTAGGAAAGGTACTCTGATGCCCTAGCTAGTGTTTGTGTTTGAAGAATTTTTAGATCTGGATCTCTATTAATTTATTGTGAATTAGATAAAAGATCCTTTCTCAATCCTTTTACCTTTTATTTATAGACTGAGAAACATAGAATTGGTAGGACATTTCTTTCTGAATCTTAATCTCCACCATCCGTTTTATTTTGTTTGATTTTATGCGATGAGATTTAATAATCATTTTTGTCTATATTTGCATTCGCAACACATGTTTAGTTAGTAATCACAAGCTGCTAACTATTAATATTTTCAGATTTAATCGTTGTTAATTATCTTTGGACATTTCGCATAAATAACCGTATGGCTATTGATCTTTAATCCAGGATCAATATGAGCCATATCTATATTGGTTTCAAATCCGAAATCAATATGAGTCGTATCCTTCTTCATTTTTAATATGAGATCAATATAAGTAATATCCATTATATGAGCTACTAATATTTGCTAAACAACTGGTGGGTCTAAGTTAAATACATGAAGGGATCTGTGTTAATCACTATAGGACACGTTCATTAGCTTACAAGGCTTTAAGGCAAAGGTATCACTGGCCAACGATGCATATGGATGCAAAAGAGATAGTCCGAAGTTGTGACAAGTGCCAGAGATTCACTAAGGTGACACACATGCCTTTAGAAAAGCTAACTGTAATGTCTTCATCGTGGCCATTTGCTATCTAGAAAGTTGATCTCATAAGCCCAATGCCAACTAGTAAAGGACAAGCCAAGTATACCATTGTAGCAACGGATTACTTTACTAAACCTTTTTCCACCATCACCGAAAGAAAAACTACTAGTTCATATGGAGGTTTATAATTCCTAGCACCATAGTGAGTGATAAATGACTATATTTTTAGGCACTTACAGTAGGATATTGATTAAAGAAATAAATAGTGAACTATTGTCAAAATTCCTTAACATTAAATTATAACTTCGGTGGTAAATTAGTAATTTTGCTTTTAAAAAATTTCACTTAAATTAATTTTTTTTTTAAGAATAAGGATATAACCACAAACAATTTTGTATACAAATAATTTGGCATATCATCGATTGAAATAAAAATATGGGAGAACCCACAAACTTTGTTTTTTTAGTTTTATGTTTGACAACCAATGATATTTTATCACATTAATAAGTATAAATTTTCATGACTCTATAGTTATTCATATTATAACTAATCTTTATATATTTATTAGGCAACTGCTAAGTTAAATTATATGTAACTTACTGTTTTAACCAGATTTTGGTGGATCTAATTAAAACAAATAAATTTGTCTAAAAGGGGTGAAGTTGCCTTGCTAAGTTTGAGGTGTGCTCTCACAAGATGATGGAGGGTGACCGGGAAAGTTGGGGGTGTTTGAGAAAGGGATGAAAACAAGACGAAAATGAAGACGAAAATACCAAGTTTAAAGCTTTGTTAACTTACAAGTTCGAGCAAATTGAGGTTAAAGGTGAAGCAGGCGATTACCCGTGACCACACTCTGATGCACAAACAAGATTTTAGGCAAATAATGCGGTGGCCTCAAGGTCCAAAGAACTTTGAAGCTTTAGCATTGGTGTTAACTCCTTTTTTTTTTTTTTTTTTCAAGAAGACGGGTCTATTTAAAACGACAAAGATGTTATTGTTTTGAAGAAACCTTGAGTTTTATATTGGAGTATGCCTGAAGGTCATTTGGTCCATTTGGACACTTGGGAGATATTTGTTGGCTGACATCTCTTAGATGAGGTTATTTTAGTGTTTTTGCATTTTTTATGCTTTGATTGTGACATTCTTGAGCTTCGAGGTAAAAAAACCTTCAGCCTCCTATTAGCCTTCATAATTGGCCATGTGGTATGCTCTTAACATTGTGGTCTTACTTTTAAGGGGTAACAAAGGACAGCTAATGTGGTTCCCTCTCATTGCTTTGCTAAAAGAATCTCTATTCTCATTGGTTCCTCATTTTTAGTAAAAAAAGAGATATTTTATTTTTTCTTATGATGTCGT
Organism: Murraya paniculata; assembly: GCA_030449075.1. Taxonomy (NCBI): domain Eukaryota; kingdom Viridiplantae; phylum Streptophyta; class Magnoliopsida; order Sapindales; family Rutaceae; genus Murraya; species Murraya paniculata. Next base: position 454,331 of record JAEVFN010000041.1, read on the forward strand.
GCCAGCTCTAACCACCAAATTTGAGTTTCGATAATATTCTTTGGTGTTTAAGCATATTTAGTCAAATGACTTTACTCGAATTCAATTGACTTTCTTCAGGCACGTGTCATAAAGTCATTAGTCCATGTCAGCATCTAATTTTTCCCATAAACAAGATCTCCTAATTTCTTTTTGTTGAAAGGTTTGAAGCATAAGAAACAGCAGTAATAAGATGGAGGGGCTTGTTGATATTTTACAGTGGCGGCCATATTGAAATTTGATAAGCTTCAGGGATACCATTGAAAATTTCCCCCACTTTCCCAACTCAGCAACGTGGCCTTTTCATTCAAATCAGGGAGTAGGTTGGTGGGTTTTTAATGCCTTGACAGTTAACCCACATGGCATATCCGTATTGCTGTCCTCAACAGTATATATTGTTGCCTTTAGTTGTCCTCCCTTTAGCTGCTGATAAGTAAGGGATCTTTGGCCTTTGGATTCTATCAACAGCCCAATTTGTTTCCTACCACTTTATATTCTCTTGACCCCTTTTGACAACTCATTACTGTTAGATTGAAACCCATTTAAGTAAAGAATAATCTCCCCTTTACACATGGTAATCCTCCTTACTGTACGGTTTTCCTTACACAAAATCAGTTCCTTTTCTTTTTTTTTTTTTTATCTTATTTCTAGTTTTACTCTGTCTTTCCTCAATCTTGAAGCCATTGTTTCTTATAAATTTGGCCTTTGACTTGTTTTGGTTTCTTTGAAGCTACTGGATGGTGAGTTCTTATTCTTCTTATTCTTTTCTCATTATAGGGTTTACTCAGTTCTACAACTACGGATTCTGACGAAACCTATTATGGTGTAGGTGTTCATCATTCATCATCTTGGCATTGCAGCTTCTCTTATTGATGCTTCATAATAAGGTTTGACCTTTTCTTTCTCTTATCAAGTTTGACCTTTTCTTTCTCTTATCTTCTTTTTTTCTCCCTTTTTTTTTACATTATTGCAACTCTTTTTTTTTTTTAACAGGCTATTTATTGCTCAATTATTCACCTATTTTTTTTCCCTTATTTAAATTTGCTTAAATCTCAATCAAATAAGATATGTTTCTTTTTTTCTCCCATCTTTGTGGTTGGCCTTGTTGGTTTTCATTTTGAGGATACTATGTTTTGCTGCTTTTGTTTTTTCTATTTGTGTTGGGTGTTTTATTGAGACTATGACTCAGTGAACGTGGGATAGTTATGAAAAGAAAGACCAATTGTCTTGTCTTTGGAGGATAATGATGAGATGGATAGGGACGGTAGTGAATATTTCCATATTAAGTATGCCCCTAGGCATGATTATCTCCCTGCACTGAGGGATGATTGTGATGAAGGTAAATCAAGGAGCGATGCTAATGATGACTTTGAGGGAGACAATAAAAGTGCCGCGACTCTTGACTCACAAAGGAGTTTACCTTCCATGAAACCTAAAAGGAACAGTAAACCTCCCTGGGGTGGTCGTAGCCTCAAAGAAAAAGAGTTTTGCCATTTATTGAAATTTAAATTTCTTTCCTAACTCAACCAAAAACTTCCCACCATTAGATACTTTATTTAAGGCGTCCCAAGAGGATTTAGACTTTGTTGTAAGAAAGTATTATATTCCTTCTTCGCTTAGGCTTAGGGTACCCAGTAAGGACGAAAGGCCTTTAGACTTTTTTTTACACTAATCTTTTTTTTTTCATTTTGACCTGAGATTATCTCTTCAGCAATTTATTAGGAAGCTGCTTGTTTACTTTGATGTTCTTTCTATCTAACTTACTCTTCCTACGTGGAGGAATATTATAAAATGTTTTGTGCATTAGCGGGAGCTATTTAAGAAAAAGGTTGCCTTCGATAACGTTAAGCGACTCTTTCAACTCAAGAAGTTGCCCTCCCCTATCCAATATACATCTGTCTCTAGATAGTGGGTAACAATCTAGTTCCTCTTATTTCTTCTTTGAAAAAATGTTTCAGATATGGGTGGTTCATAACAAAGGAGGATTAGAGCTTTACTATAGAGCGTAAAGGCAAAGTGAGTCCTGTCAGGACTATTTTTAATGCTAGAAGTAAGTGTCCTACCTCAACTTTTTCTTTGTTGCTTTAGTTACCTTTTGAACTTCAAAACTGATTTGAGCTAGACTTGTGCCCTTGTCGATCTTATGTGGAGTAAAAGGGACTATCTGGTGGGGGATATGTAAGATTTTATGGCTTCACACAAAGTAAAACTTGCTAATCTTGAAAAAAAGGAAGATCTGCTGAATGAGGAGAGGCTACTTAATTCTAGACTTGTTGAGGATCGTCATTTGTCTGATAGGCATGCCAAATCTTTGATAGATGCTTCAATTATCCCTTTGAGTCTTCTATTTATTTTAATTTTTCATTTTTACCCTATCTCTATCTTTTTTTTTTTTTTTTACTTGGTTGCTAATAGTTGTCTCTATACTGTGTAGTCAATAAATCTACTTTTGGCTCTAATGGGAGCAAGCAAAAGGCTCTAGACAAGTATATTTTTGTTAATATTATATCCAAGTCAGTTGAAAAAAACTAGCTGTCACTTCTCCTGACAAATGAGCTATCCACTCACCCATGGGTAAGATGACAAATCCTAATGTTCTTTAGCGAACAGCTCTAAGGGACCTATTAAGACTCATCTACCTTCCTCCAAAAAGAAAAATTATCCTGAACCTTCTCATACAAAAGCACCCAAGAAATCATGGATCCATATCCTACTCCGACCAATAAGTCTCCTCATCTTGGGAGGTTTTTTAGTTCGGAGGCGAGCATGTTACTTCTTATGCTGACACCGTGATGAACGAATGGACTATGCTAGATAGCATCACTACAACCATTAAATCCTATCAAGATGTATGTTTTCCTCAATTGTTTGGTTTTACAAATCATACCCCTCTTTCTCTTTACGTGGAGAGCTAACCTCTCTTCCTTTTTTAGGTTACCTTTAACTTCACGTTGATTAAGAATTATGACTTGGCTAGGGAGTCTCATGTTTCTCTCTCTGCGCACACTAGCTATAAAGAGTAAGTAGCTCAACTGAGAAAAAAAACGTTAGCATCTAGATAAGCGATTAAAGGAGATAGCATCCAGGATGGAATCCTACAGCGAGAAGTAGAAGGTTGAAAAGAAGAGTTGGAAGGTGAACTAAGCTTGGAGATGAGGATTACTCGGGAGGCTTTGAAACAGAGTGATCAACAAGTTCAAGCAACTATGAATTATGTCATGTTGAGGTTTGGAAGGCAAACTATAGCTTTGGGGCTCCCTATTTATAGTCGTTTGTGGTGAATAAGGATATCTTAACGCTGCTCAGAGAAGAAGAAAAAGCAAGTGACGAAGGCACACATGGAGGTTTTCATGATGTTTGAGATCTAACTAGGGAGATTTCTACAAGCGCTGACCCTTCCACTCTTTAGAAGTCAACTTGCCATGCTGATGAAGGAATTGACCACATATAACTTTGTTTCTTTACTACTTGTGTCGATATTGATGCTTCTTATAACATCCACAACTTTCATATTTATCTACTTTTATGTTTTCTAAACTGTCCTTTGCATACGGCTTTATTTGATGTTCATTTGGTTATGTTGTTTTTTCATTTATATTTAATATCTGAACTTTGTAGGCTAGCCAAGGATTTTTGGCTAAAATTCAATTTAGATTAAGGTGTTTGTGTAAGCACTAGCTTTGGGCTATTTTGTTAGTACTATTTGGTTTTTTAAGTTTTGAAAACTTTTAGAACTGTCCTTCTAGGGCAATAAACCTAAACCGTATGCAAGTCTTCTATATACTCATAAAGACTTGCATCTATCACATCACATTTGCACTTATCTATCAAATAGAGAATAGCTAATAATAAGGAGGAATTCTCAACCCATTACATAAACACTTGAGAGAGCTTAACTTTCCTCGTGGCACTTTGAATGTAAATCTAGGGTGTTTATCGTACATGCATGTTCACAATTGTGCTTTTAGATAACAAACAGATATGTTCTCAAAAAGAGGGATTCTCAATCCATTTACTCAAGGTGAACTCAATCAATTTGATAATCAATATGAGAGCTTGGCTTTGATGGGTGATATCTCATAGGGCGATATTCATCTTTCTGGGCAATTTAAATAAGTGACAATTTCATGTATAAGGTAAATGGCGAAGTAAGATATTTCAAGAGATGTTTTGCAAGCATTTTAAAATAGTTACACTCTTTCAGGGGTTATCTTAATCCGTTTTGTTATATATATGGGAGCGTTCGTGAACTCTTATGGTATATATCGTTCATTACTTCATTTCCACCATTTGGGTGTGAACTTATGAGGCTTATTGCCTTGTTTTCATTATTTTTCTTTTGTTCTTTTGCTTGGTTAGCCCGTTGAGTGGCTAACTTTTATATGTATTTTTAGCTAACCATTATAGCGGCCACTTACTTTATTCTTTTAGCGGAATGGCTGGTTATCAGTTTGGATAGAGTGTGTGTGGGCGATTTAGTTATAAAAGTGAATAGTTTATAGGTTCTCGGTGATTTGATTTCATCATTGGGTCTTCTATGACCTACACTCCCACTACAAAATTGCAGTATTTGAGGATTTTGTCTGAAATACTATAGTTTTCATTGTTTTTTTCGTTCTCTTAGAGTAGATATGCTTTGGTTCTATCATGAAGCTGATCCCTTAATTGGTTCAGGTTAGGTGTTGTAGGAGATCTTCTTGCTTAAGTCTCTTGATAACGTTACTCTCTTAACAACCATACTAACTTAAAATATGAATTTTAAAGTATCAAAGGTAGCGAATCGATAGTCGAGATTATTCAAGAGAAATTAACTATGAGATAATGAAGAAATCATCAAGCAAAGAGCAAAACTCAATCAATCAGGGGACATTTGCGTTTGGCATTTAACCATTCATTTATATCAGAAGGAGATTAAAAATAGTTGCATTCATAGATGAAAAATAGTCATGCTTTACAGGTAATTTTCCTCTAGGCAACGAGAGCTCATGTCATTACATGATATGCCAGGAGTCAACCTAAGTGAAATGAAAACCATAGGCCTATTGATTTGTCATAACAAATTTTAAGAATTGAAAAAAAAAACAATTAACCATTTTGACGAACTGGTGTGGCACCCTCAAGGCCTACACATAATAGTACAAACACATATTTAAAGAGAATAACAGATAAAAGGAGTAGTTATTAGAGCAGTCTACTAGTAACATTTCTTCAGTATAGCTATATTCCATAGGTGCTTTACTATGGTCCCATCTATGTGCAGTAGCCTATAAGCACCTGAACTAGCTAGTTTATTTCTTTGATAAGAACCTTCGTAGTTGGCCCCAAAAACTCCTTCTGAGGCTACCTTAGTGTTTTGAGTTATCTTTATAAGCACTAGATGTCCTTTTTTGAAAGCTCATAGGTGATTTTTTTTGTTGAACAACCCAAAAGCATGGTGCCGATAAACAACCACTCTAAGCTCCATCCTAGCTCTTTCTCTGCAAATAAATCCAGGTCAGTAGTAACAAGTAAGATATTTTTCTCCTATTGAAATGAGCTATCATGTGAGAGGGAATCTTAATTTCAGCAGGGATAAATAGGCCTACCCTAAAGGCAAAAGAGAAATGTGTTTCTCCAGCGCCAATAGTCTAAGTAATTATGTAGGCTCATAAAACACTTGGCAGCTCGTCTACCCAAGCTCCTTTCCTTCTTTGAGCTTCTTCCTTAAGATCACATTGATGATTTCATAAACAAATTGCTTCACATCACATTGATGATTTCATAAACAAATTGCTTCACATTTCACTCACTATGGCACTAAGAATGCATCTGTAAATTATGGACCTCTATATGAACCAATAGTTTCTCTTTTATTGATGGTGGAAAGAGGTTCAACTTCGACCCATTTAATAAAGTAATCAACAACTACAATAGCATACTTGGCCTGTCCTCTATTGTTTAGCATTAAGCCTATGAGATCAACTTCCCATAGAGTAAATGGTTGTGACAAAGACATTATAGTTAGCTTTTTTGGAGGCATGTGTGTCACCTTAGCGAACCTTGGCACTTGTCACAACTTCTAACTATCTCATTTGCATCCTCATGCATTGTAGGCCAGTAGTACCTTTGTCTCAAAGCCTGGTAAGCTAATTATCTTGTCCCACAGTGATTATTTCAAATCCTTTCATTCATTTCACTCAAAATATATTTAGCTTGATTTCTTTCTAGGCATCTTAAGTAGGGAAAAGAGAATCCTCATTTGTAAAGTAATCTTTAATCGGACAATAGAGAGCTGCTCCGTATTTTAGTCTTCTAGCTGCATCGTTATCATTTGAGAGCTCCCATCTTTCGAGAAATTTCATTATGGGCATCATTCAGGACCCTACCAAAAAGATAAAGCTTGCACTTTTGGCTCAAGAGGAAGAATGCTCTGTGCAGGGATATACTCTATTAATACCTATTCAAGTAGTTGGGTGGTTCCAAATGAGACCATTTTGGTAAGGTTTTCAACTTCATTGTTCTTTTTCTCTTAGGACTTACTGTACGTTTACTCCCTTAAACTCCATCATTAAAGTATATAGTAAATAAGCCTTTGTGCTCCATCTCATTTTCTCTAACTAGGATTGAGCTAGTATCATGTTTGGAGATAGTCAAGTAGATAAGGAGGGTATCTCCTGGCCTTGATTTGGCAAGTAATAGTGAGTTAATCAGTTATTCTTTTGATTGCTAAAAGCTTCTTCACATTTAGGAGTCCACTATAGCTTTTTTCCATACTTCAAGGCTTTGAAGAATGGTTTACAATGATCGATAGCTTTAGAGATAAAGCAACACAGTGCTGTAATTCTCCCAATTAAGATATGCACTCTTAACTCTTAGATTCGTAGATATGCACTTCTTAACTCTCTTTAGAGATTTCGTATCTAGCATTGCTTTAATCTTGTCAGAGTTACTTTTAATACCCCTTTATTGCACCATGAACTTCAAAAACTTCCCTAACATTATGCCAAACTCGTTTCTCTTGGTTTAACTGCATCTTGTATTGCCAAAAGATCTCAAAAGTTTCTTGAAGGTGGTCCATGTGTTTAGCAGCTTGTGCAAATGTTGTTATCCTATCATCAATGTAAACTTCCATAGTTCTGCTGATTTGGCCCTTGAAAATCTTATTGACCAAACCTTGGTAGGTTGCCTCTGCATTTTTCAGCCCAAACGACATAACTCTATAATAGTAAAGACCTCAATGAGTGATAAATGCAGTTTTCTCCTAATCCATTTCATGTATTATGATTTGTCTATAACCCAAAAATGTATCCATGAAGCTCAATATTTCATGACCAGATCTGGCATTAACCAGCTGATCTACTCTAAGGAGATTGAAGCTATCCTTCAAGCATGATTTGTTCAAGTCTGTAAAATTGACGCACATGCACTATTTGCTATTGGACTTTTAATTAGGACAATGTTTGAAACCCAATCTAGATAGGTAACTTCCATAAAAATTCCTACTTGCAGCAAGCAATCTACCTTTGCCTCGATTGCCTCATATCTCTCTTGGTTGAAGACTCTTCTATTTAACTAGTTTATGATGTTGATCAACATTGAGTCTATGGAAAAAAACCTCTGTATTGATTGCTGGCATATCCTATGTGAATAGGTAACTGTATCACTAAACCCGCGCATGAAAGTTCTAAGCTGTTCTTTGGTATCATCTATGAGATGGCAACCAATCTTGACAAACTTTATGGTCATCCACTTTAATAGGAATGGCGAGTAGATTCTCTGTTGGCGTGCCCCACTTTTTTTCTTTGGAGGTTCGTGGATCCATGCCACTTGATTTTGTTCTAGTGATTATTTCCTTCTAAGACTTTTCTCGAGTCATGGTGTCCACCTCCATGGAGTTTTCCTCCACTTCGTTTTCTTCAGTAAACGGCTTTACAACTATTTTTCTGGTATTTTTCTTTCACCTGATAATGGCTTGCTATTCATTCTAAGAGCTAAACCTATGGTGACCATGTGCTTCTTGGCGAGGAAGTTAGCTACTAGCTCATCACAGGCTATTTGGTAGCTAACCATTAATGCTGCATTGTAACATTGGCGAGCGATGTTATCGTTTTGAAGAACTTTGAGCTTTATATTAGAATGTGCCTGATGGTCATTTTAGTTAATTTGGATACTTAGTGCATATTTGTTGGCTAACCTCTCTCAAGTGATATTATTTTAGCATTTTGCACTTTTTTATCCTTTGATGGTGACATCCGTGAGCTTAGAAGGCAAGAAAACATTTAACCTCCTTTTTCCCTCCATAATTCGCCATGGGGCAAGCTCTTAGCATTGTGGTCCTTTTGCTTTTCATGCAATAACAAAAGACAGCTGATGAGACTCTCTTTTATTGTTTTGCACAAAGAATCTCTATTCTTATTGGTTCTTCCCTTTTAACCCAAAAAAGAAATATTTTAATTTTTTTATGATGTCTTTTGGCTCTAATCACTAAATTTGGGTTTCGATAATACCTCTTATTGTTTAAGCATATTTATTGTAAGTGTCATTTTTTCTTAAGAACTTATCTTTTTTGTAAGCTATTCTATCATTTAGTCATTTGAGATAACTCTAATTTAGTTGACTTTCTTTTGTCATGTCTCTTTAGGTTATTAGTCTATGTTAGCATTCAAATTTCGTCCCAAATAACAACTCAAAAGTAGTTGCCCAATACAATAGAATGTTAGTGTGTGAAATAAGTAGAAGATCATGAATAACTATATTTGAATTTTTTTTAAATTATATTCTATATACCATTTTTTTATATATTGATATTACCATCAGAAACCTCATAATATTTACAATTAAAAATTTATTGAGACTCTGTATCTTCGAAGCAATTTTAAGATACGGCCTGAATATTTTATTCTTATTTCATACTAGAGAAATTCCATTTATCAAGCGAAGAAAATTTTTATTGATATGGTGCAACAGCAATGAAATCAATGTTTATTTAGATGATTTACTTTGCAGGTCAATCACGCGGCCACCTTTGTTTATAGAGGGAAGCCACAGGCTTTTGTTTTCTACCTAAATTTCTATCCCATTGCACGTGCAATTTCGAAATGAAACGTGAATGTCAACAAAGACGTGTCCTTTTTAAACAAGATTTTTACAAAATGTTCATTTATTAACTAAACTTTTAAAAAAGGTGAAATAAAAATTTCGGTTACCAGATGATGTTCGTTTTTATTTCTTTTTGGCTTTTAATTGTATATAAATCCAATTTGCGCACGTGATGGATTGAATTTTCTCTGTCCGTTTCGTCTTCCCAATATCAGCTCTCATGTTTATCTATACATACATGATCATGATTCATGAAAGCAGTTTTGAACAGTCACGACACAGCTGACGACGGCACCGTTTCCTGAAGACACGTGGCATCTAAAGGACGCGAGTGTTGTATTTCTCTACTTGTGCTTTAATTTTTGCAGTGGTGGCACTCGCGCAATGTTTATGATGATGCCCTTCTCAAGGAGCCTGACAGCCTGTGTGTCTGTCACGGCAGTGGATAATAACAGCTCTGGTAACTCTATCACCTCACCACCAACAAAGTGCTTACACGTGGCATAAATATAGTACGTTAGCCCATGCATCCTCCCCCAGTACAATCCACGCTCATGCACGACATATACTTTTTGTTTTGTTGTTAAATTTTGGAAGCATATGTCATTATCTCTCACCTAATTACCAAAAATCATGGTTTAATTAATCGATTTTTTTTATTTTACTGATATTTTTCTATAAAAATAATTTAGGATAAATATTTATTTAATCACTATATTTTGAGTTAAATATTTGTTTACTCTCTATGTTATAAAAAGTATTTCAAAATATTTTTTGTTGTTAAATATGTTTTACCCATACTCTTATTTTTCTTTCCTGTTACAATAATATCCTTATAATAATATTCATGATTTCTTGGAGATATTAATAAAAAATATTAATTTATCAAATTAGCCTAAAAAGTAAGATAAAATTTTCATAAATTTTATGTTATTATTTTACTTTTAGGAGTAATATGGTAAATTAATATTTTATAAAATACTTGTTAGTAAAATTATTGTAAGGATATTAAACATTGCTTAAAGTTGGCTGATGTTAATTTATTTATAAATAAATTATTAGCAAAATTGTTGCATGGGTTCAAAAAATACTAGTTCTTTCATATTAATATTTATTGGTTAATTTATTAATTAAATTTTTCTAGATAAATTAATTAGTGTCAAGAATATTATTCCAATAGTATTATTGTAAAAGTAAAGAAAAACAACTATAAGAACGTAACATGTTTAACTACAAAGGTATTTTGAGATTTTTTTAAATATAGATACTAAAACTTAAGTCAAAATATGAGAACTAAATAAGCATTTACCTAATAATTTATTATTAAATCAATTTAATGTGATTGTATTTCTATTTTAAATTGAACGAAAAACTTAAGAGGTTGGAAAGAAATTTCAACTTTTTCTACATTTATATAATTGTTGTAATGTAAAATTTGACTAAATTTTAATTGAAATAATAAAAAAAAATTGGTTTAATAGAGATATATATTTTTGTAAAATCACTAGAATTTTCCAACTTCAATCATGGTTACGTGATTTTTTATTTAAGTTTTAAATAATTATCAACATTAACCTTAAATTTGACCAAAAATAATGATAATGAATCTAATAATTTTGATCGTAGTTTATAAAACTAATTTTCATACCGATTAATCCATTCTCACACAAATGCACCTTTTTAGATACTTTAATATTGTAAATTTGTAAAAGGAGCCGATTGTTGGAATTTTCCCCCTTTTTTAAATCAATAAAACTAAAGCAAATCAATTTTAAATTATAAGACACATGAAATTTTTATATGTTCAAATTCATTGTTGGACATATACAGGCGTTCAAAATCAAATCTAGTTTAGTCGTCAGCCAAGTAGGTCGAATCAAAATTCATTTGGTTTCAATTTTAGTGTCTTAAACCGAATTAGATTGGCTATGCAATTTTCTCCCCTTCCCTTTTAAACCAATTTAATTTGATTGGTTAAGACCAATAATTTTTTTCACTATCTCTCATGGTCACATTCAAAATTCAGTACCTACTCTCTTCTTAAATCTCACTTTGCCTTTGATATTCTTACTTTTTTCGAATGATTATATGAATTATCCACACAAGAGTAAATTTAAAATTTTTATATTTTTCAGTTAGATTGAATTTCATACTACAGTTAAATCATTGTTATATGAATTAACTTATTTAAATTTGAGTTCTATCTGATATTATGGTTTTATAACTTGTTTATAGTTAAGTTTCATTTGATATTATGGCATTATGGTTTTCAGCTTCAACTACTATGAAAGTTATATATGTCAAGTACAAGTTAATGGGTCTTTTGTAAATATCACTATCCGTCAATTAAAAATTATTTGATATCATTCTTAGATTATATTTTTAGGGCCCGTTTGTGTGTCTTTTAGAAGGTTTAAAAGTAATTTTGAAAAGTTAAAAATTAATTTTAGTGTTAAACAAATTATTTTAAAAATTACTTTTGACAAAACACTTTATCCTATAGTAAATTTTTAAAAAGTAGGTAAGGAGTGGCTTTTTAAAATCTTATTTTGAGAATCAGTTTTATAGTTAAAATAAGTCCATATATATCCTCATATATATTATAACAATACAAAATTGCAGTTATTAATTAGAAAATTAAATCATTAACTTTAAAGAGATCATTATTATTACCAATTATATTGAGATAAAAATAAAATTATTAATATAAAATATTTATTTTAATTATCAATTATATATATACACAATAAAAAAATTATATACATGGTTATAAATATGTAAATAAATTTTTATTCAATATTATGTCTAATACAATTATTTATATTTTTACAATAGTTTAATAATAAGATTTACTAAACATAAAATTACTTTAAAAATTTATAGCACTTTTAAAAATAATTTTTACAAAATGGTTATCTGATTTTTTTCACAGTTAATTATTTTTATAATATAACTAACATTAGTTAATTTTAAACTTACAACATTATTAAACTGGCCCTTAATAGATAACTACGAAAAATAATTAGTTGTGTTGGCAAATTATAGTTGCAAGTTTGCCAGCTGAGTTGCCAAAAAACTAAAACAAACAAGCGTGAGACATATTTAACCAAAGGATAGTTATATTCTCCCCTCTTTTTTTTTTTTTTCCTTCTGGGTAAAATCCACCCATAAAAAAGATTAAAATGACTATATTTTTTAAATCCACCCATAAATAACAAAAGTAACATTGTGCATCTAATATTTATAATATTTTTAAATTTCTCCAGATTTTTATTTGTTTCCCAGTGTTTTTGCCAAAAAAAAAAAAAAGGAATTGCATGTTTGAAAAACCATTATTGGTAAACATTTATGTTTAAACACTCTGATTGAGTTTTTTTTTTTTTTTTAATAAAATAATATTAACTCCCGTATCACCCTCGAATATACCCATATTCAAGTACGTGTGCAACTGTGTATTTTAATGGCTTGAGTTTGTTAATTTAAAAAATTTAATTTCAAATTACCTCTCTTATGAATTAATTATCTTTAAATCCCTGCCTACTTGCGAAATTCTTAACAGTGTTACAATACATAGTTCCTGTATCATTTTTAAAATTAGACAAATTGATCGTATGAGGAAACATTCTTGCTAACAATAAGATTATGCAAACTAATTATTATTAACTGAGATTTGGTTTTGATTTGATTTACAATGTTAGCTTCAATTATACCAAATAAAAAGGTTTGAATTTAAAAATATTTCATTGGAATAGATCAAATTTAATAAAATTCATCTATATGGAACTAAAGCAACAGCATAGTATAAAAACATACAAGTATCTTAATCTGTTAGTATGATTATTGTTATAAAGTTGAAGGTAACAAAATACCTGATTTAGTTTATTGTCAAAAAAAAAGTAGAAAAGAATTTCTTGGTGTTTGTTTGTGAACGACCATAACAATTAATTTTAAATTAAATGTTTGTTGAATTATTATGTTCAATAATTAGATATCTTTAATTCTATGTTGGGTAGCATGCATAAAAGAACAGAAAATTTTGGTTTGATAGAAAAAGGAAAGATAAGATATGGATGAATCTTGGATTTACAATATTCTTGTAATTGACATGCCGGGCATGTGTGAATGACAGTAGGAATGTATGTATGTATGTATGTATGTGTATGCATATATGCCGATGTATGAGAGAGAATCAAATGTATGATGATGGCACACACCTGCTAACGGACGATCCGAAGAAAACCATGAGCATAAAAAGGACATATATGGCATTTAGCAACACGAAAAACACACCCCCCTTTATCTCTCGCTCTTAAACCCTCTTTTTATCAATTTACAGAAAAACTAAGGGAGCAAAAAGTTTGTATTCCGTTTCACCCAATTTCATTTTACAAGGTGATCATCAGTTTTATCTTTTCTTCTCATTTTGGGTGGGTTTTGGTGGTTGGTTTGGTTTTGCTTTACTTCTTAATCTTTACATCAGCACATTTATGGAAAGGTTTTAGATAAGAGAGAATAAGGTAAGAGCTCTCTCTCTCTCCCACTGCTGTTCAATAGGATTCTGGGTTTTTCTCAAATTTTTTTTTAATATTTAAATTTAAAGCATTTATCTTAGATCATTGACTAATAAAAGAGCAGATTTTGACAGAGATATCTCAGAAAAAAAGAGACCCATTTTGGGGGGGCAAAAAATAAAACTCATAAATTGATCATCATGGCGGTCGCTGAGAATGCTGGTGCTAAGATCGATTCATCGAATCAAAATTTGGATGACCCTGTGGTATCATCTGACTCAAATGATGTACAAAATTCCAACGATCACTCAAAGGAGAGAAGTGGGAATGGTAATGGCAATGGCAATATACAGATACAAAATGGGCAGACAAAATCGGGAGCTGGAGCTGGAGCTGGAGGTGGGTTTGTGAATGTGAATGTGAATGCAAGTGATAATCATATGGAAAAGAAAAATGGTGAAAGTTTCAAGGATTGCGAGATGAGGGATTTGGTGGATATGCTGTCCAAGTTGAATCCCATGGCTGCTGAATTTGTGCCTCCTTCTCTTTCAAATGGTCAAATTTTTAATGTTAATCCTGCCTTTTTTGGTGCTAATGGATTTGGGTACACTAATAATTTTATAATGCACACTAATGGCACTGCAAATGCCAATGGACATACTACTAGTAGAAGGGTATGTGTGCCCTTTACTTTTGATCTTGAGTTGTTTGAAGCTTCTTGTATGGCTCTTAGTTTGTTATTTTCTTTCTTTGATTATGGGTACTTAGTCTTTTTAATAATGCTTTTCAGAAGAGGAATGGTTATAGTCAAGGGAAACGAAGGATGAATAGTAGAACAAGTAATGCGCAGCAAGAGGAGGTAATCAGGAGGACTGTATATGTATCTGACATTGATCAGCAGGTGAAGAGCTGGAACTTTCTGCAAACTTATTGCTTTTACGCTTTGGTTTGTTTTTATTGTGCGCTGATGTTTGCTTAATTGTTTCCCTTTTTTTTTTCTTTTTTGTATGTCAGGTTACTGAAGAGCAGCTTGCAACGCTCTTTCTCACTTGTGGACAGGTATTCTGTGTTTTATTTTGCTCTCATATTTGCTTTCTACTTTGATAATAGTGGCTTATACTCTGAAATTATTACCTGTCCAAAGGTTGTTGATTGTCGCATCTGTGGTGATCCTAACTCCGTCCTCCGTTTTGCTTTCGTTGAGTTCACTGATGAAGGTATTGTTAAAAGCTTATGCATGGTATATTCATTAATAGACATTTGTTCTTGTTCTGAACTTCAAAGAAAACGTGCTTGCAGAAGGTGCAAGGGCTGCTCTGAGTTTGGCTGGGACTATGCTTGGATTCTATCCTGTTAGAGTGCTGCCTTCAAAAACTGCAATTGCTCCTGTTAATCCAACCTTTTTACCAAGGGTGAGACATCCGTTATAACTATCTGCCTCACTATAGTTAACAACTATCCTCAAATTTTTGATGCAATTAAACCCCTTCGTTTTCAAAATTTTCAAGATGACGGTTAGATGTGAAATTTTTGTATCAAATGAATTTGCTGTTTTGTTCATTTGTGAAAATTTAGTCATGTTTGGTGTGTTATGCAAATTTTTGTATGTTTGTTTTGAATTTTTTTATTAGAAATTTCGCATTTACCTCATGAAGAAGATTTGGCATCTGGAGGTATGTTTTTGTTGACCAAAAACCATGTTGTTGTTCTCTCTCTTTCCCTTTCATCCTTTCCTTTATCCCTCTGTTTCTTTCTTTGCCCTCTCTCTCTCCCCCATCTTTTTTTTCTTTTTTTGTCTCTCTCCGCACTTATCATCTGGTTCTGTATTATGTTTAAGGTTTTGTTTTATTTATTTTTCTTTAAAAAACCTTACATTCAAGCTGCATGGATCTTAATTTTGGTGCATTGCTTGGCTTTCTAATGTTATCAGTCTGAAGATGAACGCGAGATGTGCTCAAGAACTATTTATTGTACAAATATTGACAAAAAGGTACTTTCTATTTTGCCATTTATTGTAGTATGTGATTTGGAGCAATACCGGTTTCATTTGTTTTTGACTTTTTTGTCCAATCGATGTAGGTTTCTCAAGGAGATATCAAACTCTTCTTTGAATCAGTTTGTGGGGAGGTTTGTGGTTGCTTAGATGACCAACCTAATGAAGTAATTTTGTCCTTCAATTATTGACAGTTTCTTATGGACACATTTTATTTGTGCAGGTTCAACGATTGAGGCTGCTTGGAGACTATCAGCATTCAACTCGTATTGCTTTCGTTGAGTTTGCGATGGTAAGGCGAGCCGTTTTCATGGCATGCTTGTTTTCTATAACCATTTTTTGAACAAAAATACTTGGTCTTTGCTATTAATTGCAGAAGAAATCGTATTTAAAGTTTTACGTAGAACATAGTTCAAATTTGACTGAAAAGCCCCTTTTTTGGGTTAGAATCCTTTGCACTGGATGTATATATTTTGTTCTCTTGATGCACAATTAGTGGTATTTGTTTATCTTTGTTTAACCCCTTAGCTCCCTAAACTACTTTGAGAATTCCTTAATTTCTTGTACTGAGATGGACTCCGTACTGTCAACAATGAGAATGTTAGATCTTGTTTTAGTAGAGTTTTCTCATTCTATGTTACTTTTAAAAGTTTTGGAAAAATTCATGAAAGTGCAATTAGTGACAAGATTATAAGGCATTTGGAGAAAAGATAGCTTCCATCTCGGTTTTGTAGATTTAGCTTTCTGAGTCCTGTTTCTTTCTTTGATTTTGTTGTTGGTTTATTTGTGCTTCTTATGAATCGGATCATTTAGAATTTGTATTTTTAAGCTATACCTAATAATGGCAGCTGAACATTGTGGACTATTGTCATAATGAGAGGATCTGTGCCTGAATTATGGAAAATAGAGTTTTGTCTTTTTGAAAAGGAGAGTATTCTCATTTAAATATGCCATTTTTGTGATAAATTTAGTAATTATGTTTGTGTAAAATTAAGAGAGCTAGCTCTATATTTGTGTGGTGCTGGTAACACTTGAAGGCATGGGAACTGGAAGTTTTTGTTCATATCAGCAATTCTTTTCTCCTTTATAAAGGACTCCAAGCGTGGTCTCATGTCCATATGTGTTCCTAATCATTTCTTATCATAGTTAGCAACATGCGTCACCAGCCATTTATCTAAGAGATTTGGGAAATGAGAATTGTAGGAAAAAAATTTTCCATTGCTAAAATGGCAAATTCTTGAGTGGTTACCAGAGTTGAGAGCTAGAAAGGAGGGGTGGGCTGGGTGAGTGAGGGAGGATTGTTTCCTTCTGTAAATGAAGTCAAATCTTATTAAAGCATGCAAAGGCATAAAATCTTGTCAAACATTGTTTCAAGGATTGGGGATTCTATGCTGAAAATAGAAATGATGTGCTTTCAATTGTTGAGGTGAGGACTCTTTGGATCGAGGACCATTGGGCTCTCATTTCTATTCTTTTGAAATGGTGTCCATTATGCCTTTTATGCGCAAATCTACATAAGCTGAAGGTTATTGGGGAAAGGCTGTGGTTATCAGTTGCAGATGCTAATTCAGAGCTAGGCAAGGGCTGTGAAGGAATTGAATATAGGAACCCTAAGGCTATAAGGCACAGAGCTTCCAAGGTTAGAGCAATCATAGCTGGGAATCTCACACATTATACTAATTTTCATGTTTGGCACTACTGTGCCAACGATAGTTCAACAGCCTTCATCTTCTGAAAAGGTTGAAGAGGAAGCACAGCTTGTTCAGGTGTTGCAAGTGTGTTATAACAAATTCTTGGGCATGGAAACTCAAGTCATCTCAGCGGTTGGAGACCAAGCAGTTTGGAGTTTATTGTTGGCTAGCTGTTTGTTGGACCTGCTTTCAACTGAGGATATCGGTTAGTGTTAGGATGTGGTGCCTTGTACATATGCCTTTTGGGGTTTGCAGCTCTTCAGATATCTAACTCCTTATAATTAGATTCTTTCGAAAGGTTCAGGTTCAATTTGGTATTGTGGTTGGCTGTATACTGTGTGATTGGTGTTCTCTACCTATGCTTAGGCATGCCATATGTATATGCCTCTTATTCTTGACATCTCTAATTCTTTGTACCGTCTTTCTATCCTTTCACAACTGAGTTATAGCGCCATTCTTTACGCTATTATGAATATAAAATTTCAATGATTCGCCTTGTATGGTTTCCCTCTCTTTTGCTTATGTGCCTCTTCTTCTCCTTCATGTTCTTCTTCTCCTTCTTCCTTTTTTTAAAATAAAAAATTGGGGTCTGTCTAGTATCTAATTGTTGATTATATAGTATTTCCCAATAGGACCATCTAGAGACGATAATGGGTATGAATGTATTTGTTTGCTTTTCTTCTTCTTCTTTGAGAAAGATGTATTTGTTTGCTTGTTGACCCTTCTTAGTTTGTAGATTTTAAAAGTTTAGACCCATAACTTCAGTCCCAGCATCTATAAGATACATAATTTGTATTTTAATGTCTGTTCCTGGCAGTTGTGCTTTTTGTATTCTGTCTTTATTAATTCATGCTCTGGTAATCTGTAGCAAAATTGGGTCTGTCACTATTTTATTCCAAACTTATGAAATAGACAACTTCTGATGTTTCAATATCAATCCCAAATAGGTCCTTACTACTACTAATCACAACATTTTAAAAACTAGAAAAAGTATTGTAATGAGACATGCATGAAATTTTGAGTGTGCTTTCCTATCCTAATAAAGGAAAGGGGTATCAGCATCACTGGCCTGAAGAGTGAATTTTAGATATTGTTGTTGTGGCTTTCTGGAGGAGTGCTACAACATCGCTGTTACCACACTACAGACGTTTGGAATTTGGATGTGCCAATTAAGAAGGCCTAATTAATTGTTGTTTGATCTGTTTTGTTGGGAAATTCTCTACTCTTCCTTCTCCTTCCCCCTTCTGTTTTCTTTTTCTTGTTTGATCTTTATCTTCCTTGCAATTCCTTCTTTGTTTTCCCTCTTCATTTTGCATTATAGGGTATACGTTTTGTTTGATGGTTCTTAAAGAGTTCTTGGACCTCTTAAGAGAAGAACATTCCTCGTTTTCCTGCTCTCCCTCAGTCACTTGATACTTGACACATGTCTTTGTGGAATATGTTCCTGCCTTTTAGGCCTTGTAAAGTTTGGCAATAGAAAAATGACCTAAAGTTGAGGGATTGTAATCAGCTAATTCTTTTTGTTTATTGATATATTAAAGTCTATATTTTATTGAGGTTTTTTTGTTATGTGGAGATTTATTGCCAATGAAAAGATCTCTTCGGTTTTATTTATGCTACCAAGTTTAATGCTGTAATTTTGCTCTCGCAGGCTGAGAGTGCAATTGCGGCTCTTAACTGTAGTGGTGCTATTTTGGGATCACTGCCTATAAGGTTGTTTTGGCAGACTGTTTGGTTTTAAATGATGATATAAATTTCCATTCAGTTTCTGTTCTGAGATTTCTTTATGTTTTCTATATGCAGGGTTAGCCCCTCCAAGACTCCAGTTCGTCCACGTGCTCCTCGCCCGCCCTTGCATTGAGTGATATTCTCGAATGTTCTGTGAATTGATCAACTGCCGATACTATCTTTACATGCATATATACATAGATACAGAAAATATCTTTCGAGGTACTAGTGGCGACTATGTTTATCTTTAGTCTTATGCATCTCGGCCCGGTATCTTTGTCACCTCTAAGGGTTTATTTATGACTTATCTCTCAAGCTTATGCCTTATAGAGTTTGGTAGTTAATGGGATTTTGAGGATATGAATGCATTAAATCTATGTTTCACATCATTGTGAATTGGGGTGGTCCCTGAAACTGACATGTTAGAAATATCTAACAACTGAAGACTTTGAAATATTCTACAATGTTTTTCTTCGTAATGATATTTACGATGTTTATTCATATTGTCTGTAAAATTGGATGCTCTGTCTGCTGGTTTCTTGTTGTGGTTTGCATGCATCTTACTTGTTGGTTGACTCGGTTGACTCTCCACTCTTGCATCTTTATTGTAAAAATATATTTGTTAAAGAGTTGGCTAGAAATTAAATTTAGTTAAAATAATGATAGACAATCCCAAAATTTTATTCCAACTCCAAAATTTTGATCTGTCTTGCACTACTCTTCAAAAAAAAAAATTTTACTAATTTTTTTTTTTTGGTGCATAATAACTTTCTTTTTAAAGTTTAATTAAGAAAAGCCTGTGTGTGAAAAAAAAAATTGCTTTTCAACTCTCCACTCTTTAGAAAGTGAAATGTGAGTTTTGATCAGCAGAAGCTTCATGACTTGAAAGAGAGATTTTATATATATATATATATATGTATGTATGTATGTATGTATGTATGTATTAGGTACAACATAAATAAAATGTATGGTAACATCTATGCTAGATAGCTCCTGTCTCTGGTCATTCAACATAAAAATTTTTTGTATAATGAATATGGAAAGACTACTCTTGTTAACCCTTGGTGTTGTCCCGTAGAGAGGTAGTCCCGGTCCCGGTCCCCGGCTGCATTGCTCCTGCTGCTACATTTTCTGTGGCAAATTGCAATATATTTTATTCTGTTAAACTTTTCAATTTTTATGTTGAAAACTTTGTAAATTGTGGCACGTAAGATGGGATCGAAGTTGTTCATAGATATGAAAACATAATAAGATGTATAATTTACCAGTAACAGGGAGTGAAGATGGGAAATGCTGGGGAAAATAAGGGAAATAAACCATTTTGGGGTGCTGATTTGGGCTACTCTCTTGCTGCTCAACCTGAGTTGGAGCCGGAGAGAGCCGGAGCCGGAGCATACACACTCAATGGAAATGGATAGTAATTTGTATACGCTCCATCTCCGGGGAACCTGAACCTGTTGGTATTATAATATGATGAAAACTGTTGCCCTCGCCCTAGCCCGCCATAATAAGCATTGTAATAATTCTGCACAATATACACCCATTTTCATTTTAATCAAACCTTGTAATGAGTGCTGTTCAAGTTATTTAAAGGAACCAGAACTAACCGTTGAATGATTAATGTTATGGGAGAAAGCAGGATACCTGCACGCACGTATATATATTAAAGAATAATGTAATTAGTAGCTAGGCAGGAAATTGATGAGAAGAATAATGCACTGGAAGAAAGCCTGAAATGGTGTCCCAAATAAAGGCCAAAAAGGGCCGTTGCACCTATGTTTCTGTCACCGTTGTGTCACAGTTGGGACCTAATAGCATTTTTCAATCATTTATCTAAATTTTTGACACAACGATATTAACTCACCCATAAGTTGAATAAGGAAATGCATATTGAGGAACCGGTGGTTGACCAAAATCAACTGTCGATGGTTCTGCTGCTGTAACATTCCCATGAAGAAGAGGTGGGCGTTTCTTGTGATGAGCACCAAGACCAAGATGTGCAAGGTTACAATTAGCTCGCCTTCCATCAATCACTGGATAAGGATTCTCACAAGCTCTCCTTGCCGATTCCGGATCCTTAAAAGTTACCTAAAAAAGGGTTAAATAAATAAACTTAATAAAATGAACTAGCTAGCTAGGGATAGGGTTGCAAGGAAAGAGAAGAGATGAGACGAGTAATAGAAATTACAAAGCCATATCCTTTTGATTTTCCAGTAATTCTATCAGTAATAACAACAGCTTCAAGGATATCACCAAACTGCCCAAAATAATGCCTCATGGTTTCAGTTCGAGTCTCCCAAGCCAATCCTCCAACAAAGATCTTGCTGTATTTACATGTCGTCGTTGTTGATGTTGTGTCGCTTACCAATACCATTTTGTTTCGGCTTTGCTGCTCGGCCTCAGACATGTCAAATATGACACAATGATAGTTAAAGGAAGCCAACGGTCATACAAGTGGGAAAAGAAAAAAGAAAGGGAAAAAAGAGCCGTTTGATTTGTACTATACTTTCTAGGAAAATTTACTACATTTTCCAAGCTTAAGTTTCCTGTGATCCCGACACAGATACCCTTAACGAGGAAGCTACAACTGTTACAAATGATTTGATTGGGTCTCTCTATGCTCCCAATGGGTCCAAAGGATACGTGGCTATTACGTGCCTTGCTGTAACCAACTTCTTTGATTAATTTATGTGCACAATTTGTTTATTCTTATATTTCTTTTCAGCAACATCAGTCATGAACGTCCTCTCAGTTTTCAAAATAATCATACCGATCTTGTTTTAAGATAGGCACCCACATTTTTGTATTTTAAAACAATCATATTTTAGACGCACAAGTTTTTTTTATTATTAAACAATAATCACAATAAACTTATGTAGACCCTAAAATTTGTCCAAAAAAAATTTGTATGTAAAAAAAAATTTACTTGATTATTTTTAAAAATATAAAAATTTTTGTGATTATTTCATCCAACAGTGACCTCAACGTCCTTTTCCCTGCTTATATATCTTTTTGTGCTAATTAGTAATATATAGTTTGTATGCGTAGAAATATGAATCACTTTCCTATTATTAAATTCAATTAAATAAAATAAGCGGCCTTTGGCCAAGTGGTTAAAACCACTCGCCCACGAGTGTGCGGATAAGAGAGTGGCTATATCCCTTACAAAAGTATTATGGGGGTTTTATTTTTTTTTTTAATTTTGAGTGAAAGCAGTTTTTTCATTTTCCTCGAATATTAGAGAAAATAAAATAATAATATGATTCCTCAAATATTAGAGAATATTTGAATATTAAAGATGGTAAAATCTAAGTAATATAATATAAGATTTAATATAAACTAATTCCGATAAAATTTTAGATATCAGTTGTAGTTAATAATTGTCTAACTGTAAATATCAGTTGTAGTCTCATATAATATGATTCATCAAACCAATATGATTATTCAAATATTAGAGAGGATAAAATCTGGACAGTACTATATAAGATTTAAGGTAAATCAGTCTTAGTAAAATTTGAGATAAATTAAATCTGGATACTAATATATAAGATTTAATATAAATTAATTTCGGTAAAATATGAGATTTTAGTTGTAGTTAGTAATTATTTAACTGTAAATATTAATTGTAATCTCATACAATTTGAGTAATAGGCTTATGTAATGCAAAAAAAAAATTGCAATTAAATAATCTATTGCTTGCGGGCTAAGTATGCATGTAAAGTAAATTCAGCAAAGATACTCTTACAGACCCAGCCCAGAGCGAGGCTCGAAATAGCTCTGAGCCTGGGAAATTCAGCCAGTAAACGCTGCCGTTTTGATGGTGAGAGTATCAATTTTTAATCAAATTTACAGACGGATGGTAGTGCATTCGAAGCAAGACCTCAGACCTCAGACCTCTCTCTCTCTCTCTCTCTCTCTCTCTCTCTCTCTCTCGTAAACTCTAAAAAGTAAACAAAACAGAATTTAAAAAAACAAAAGGGGAAAAAAATGCCGAACGAGAAATCAGTGATGGCCGTGATAAGAGCGGCAAGACCTACCTTTAGAAACGACTTCGATAAAATTGCATTTGTCGTTCACGCCTCTTTCCTTGCCGGTGGACACTTGTTAACCGCTACCGGCCCTGCCGCTGACACCGACTTCAGCTCTCCCTCCTCCTCCACCGGTACTGAAATGAATTACTTCAGCAAAATGATATTTTATTTTATATAATTTACTCTTTTTTTTTTTAATTACCAAACGGCTGTGTTTTGGTGGTCGTGTAGACGAAGTAGGAATTGATCACTGGAACGAACTAGATGATGATAATTACGCGTTTGTGTTTATAAACCCTGAGAAAGGTTCAAAGAAAGTGTTGGTGAAGTGTCTCGTGATGAACACTAAATTGCTGGTTGATGCATTAGCTGAGGGAGCTTCGGAGCCTGTGCATCTCGAAATTAAGTGCGCGTTTGGATTTTGGACCCTCTTTTTGTTTTGCAATTTTGTATATTTGTTATATTGTGAATGCTTTGGTGGTGTTTTGTACCAGTGTTGCAGACTATGTTGCAGAAAATGGAGGCAATTACTCTGATAAGTTCAAGAATATAGAGAAGCTTGTGACAGATCTTGATAAAGACATTATTTCAAAATTATACGGCTCCCCGAAGCCAGCTAGGTAAGTTCCCTACCGTTTGGTATAATGAGTCAGTTGTATTTGAGAACAAAAAACTAATTGCAATTTAGGCTTACAGGATAATCAGAAAAAAATGATAAATTGGTTTTCTGAATCATATACGTAAACCATGTTGGATAACCAAATTTATAAGAGTTGTTGTTGTTGATCCTGAAGCTAAGGTCTAGATCTACTTTGTAGCTCAATTTATATGTTTTATGGGAACAGTTAAGTATGTATTGATTTTGTTCGATTGCCAATATGATACGAATATATGAAGCAAGTTTGAATTCTACTCCTGAATGGTTTGGAGACCTAAAAAATTGCTTGTTATTTCTTTGCCATAAATTTTGCATTGAAATGTCGCTTTCTTGTCAATGGTTCAGTATGCACCCAATTTTCCAAAGCGGAGTATTGTGTTGAATATGGAGTTATATTCTTTTCGCTGAAATTTGAAGCTGTTATAAGTTTTATTTTTTTCATTTTGATCCGTCTAGACATGCATAACAAGAATGCCATCTTTTGAATAAGCTTTTCACGGAATTTTGTCGTGCTTTGCAGCTCGGAAAGAGTTGAAGGATCAAGGCCTATTGTAACCGATCCTGGTTTTCGATTTCAGCATGAAGAGCCTCAATCTTATGTTACAGGGTTGATTTTGCTTTTCATTTCATCTTTTGTTTCTTTTCGGTGTTGTTTTCTTGGGAGCCCCGCGGGGGGGGGGGGGGGGGGGGGTGTGGTTTGGTTTGGGCCGTGGGGGTGCAAGTCTGAAGGGGGCTTTTGGGGAGAATCCCACTCTTGACTGAAAAGCTAATCTTACTATCATTGACCAATTTTATTCCCTGTCTCTTCATGGGACTTGAATTAGTACACTGCAATTGTTACAGATTCATTATATGATGCATTAAAAAAATTTCTTCAATTATTATGAACTCTGTTGTTCTTGTGAGTGAAACTATTTATGGTAATTGATGATGGACTGACAGGATAATGTAGTCTCTGAGTCTTGTTTAGCATAACAATGCCTTACTCTCTATAGTACCCAATAATCTTTAATATCTTGAAATTGGGTAGTGATAGTCTGTGTATTGTGACCATTTGTTTCTGTTCTGACTTCTGAAGGATGAGGCTTTTGCCGCTTGGTCATAAATTTCCCATGACATTTCAGAGTAGGGGCCAGAACAATAGTCTCTAGCACATACCAAATTGAAACCTTTATTGAAGACTTATCTTGATAAAATGAAGTCATGTTCTGTTTAGCTTAAAAATATAGAAAGGTGAAATCCTTGCTTTTTGAGGACTTTGGCATTTATGTAGAGAAATGAACTTGTCATTTTGATGTTATCTTGTTTGCTCTGCTATTTGAATATGAAATACATAATGTTCTGCACTTGCCTGTTGATTAAATAGCAAGTTTGAATGCTCATATGCCAAACTTACCAGATTTCCAGAATCTCTAGGCTTGAATTGAATGATTATCTTTGTGTTTCATAAAATTCCATTATTTGTTTTCCTTGGCAATTCCTCCCTTTGATCACCCTTTAGCTATGCTAACCCAGAGACTTAACTTTTTGTGGTAACTTGCTTTGTAGAATTTCTGTTCCTCCTATCAACCCAAGTCGTGGTAGCGATCTTTTTCCTGGCCCTGGTGCTGGAATGTATCCTAGAAGGTATGTCAGTATCCAAATTATTGATTGTTTGTCATTGTTATTTCATTCTACTTGTAACATGTATATGTCTAGTTTAACTGCATGTCAGTATCCGAAATCATTAATTGTTTGTCATTACTATTTCTTTGTAATTGTAACATGCATGCGTCTATTTTAACTGCCTTTCAGGGGCGGCTTTGGTGGTGATGGGAGCATGTTAATAGGTCTGTAAGACAAGGCGTGTTTTACTAAGTTGTTTGATATAAGTTTGTCACATCTCCAGAGTTACTGGCTTTTATTATGTGCACACAGGACCTGATCATCCTGGCTTTTTTGGTGGAATTGGTGGAGACCGTAGTTTTCCTGGAGGGAACCCGTGAGTACTTAAGAAAATGTCTTGGCTTATTTGAAATAAGCATCTGTGTAGGATCTTATTTTTTTGGATTTGTGATGCAGGCCTGTTCCTCCGGGTGCTCGTTTTGATCCCTACGGCCCGCCTGGCATTCCTGGATTTGAACCTAATCGTTTTGTCAGGTATATGTGATTAAGATTCTCATGGTCTTATAACATGGTAACTTACAGAAGAAAATTGAGGGAAGAGTGAAATTCAGCATTCCTCATGTAAACATACAGTTATAAATTGTATTTGTCTACCTAAGGCACTGCTTCAGTGCTTCATTTGGTGCTCATTGATTTGGTGGTCTGGGGTGATTAATAGTTAGCTCAATCTAGTGATTCAGCCTGACCTGATGGTGATATCTGGTCTGTCGTGGTTCATTTGAAGAATTTATGCCATCACTATTTGATGACATTATGAAACTTTTCATGTTCCATCTGCAGGATTTATACTTGATGAAAAAATGAATATGATGGTCCTTTTTCTGGGGTTCAATTTGAATAAATTAGAAATGAGAAAGAAAAAAGAAAGAAAAATGTTGGAATTTGGAACATGTATTTTATTCTGGTTTAGGCATGCAAAGAGTTTCTGAACACAAATTTTAGCAACTTTTCTGCACTTACAAATATATATCAAAATATTCTTGCGATTGCCCCTTCTCTGAAGCTTTTTCTATCAACTGGTGGCAACATTTGAGTTTGATCATCAAGGGATTGTTTTAGTAAATCTGGCACACTATCATTTGAACACAAACAGAGATCAGGTTAAGCTAATGTGGAAATCTGACATTTTTTGCTTTCTTGTACTAGCAGAGACCGACGAAGGCCTGATCGGACTCATCCGGACCTGGAGTTTTGCCCGGGTGGTTCTGATTTTATCTAAGAGACTTCTTGGATGCGTTTGATCCACACGTGGGTGTTTTTGTTCTTCTCTTTTTTAACTTGGAACATGTACTCTTAATTTAATTCCAGTCATATGTATAGATCTTCGGCTTATATTGTGGCTGAGTTATAGCATTTTGTATATTCTGGTTACTTGGTGCCTCTGTATGGAGAGTTAGGTACTTTGCAAGTCAAAAAATAGCTATTTAAAGTTTGTTACCATAAAACCATACAAGTGCTGTATATGCATCTAATACAACTTCGCATACACCGTCTTATGATTTATTCAACAGTTTTGGTAAGCTTAAAAAATTGAAATGCAAAATTTATATAATCGATCCTTATCTAGCGTCAATGAGAGAGCAACATTGTGTTTGCGTATAAACATTGTAATTTGTAAGTGTATTTCCTACCCAATGCATATGAAGCCCAGTGAAATTCCTTGTCAACAAATAGAAAGCCTATTCTATGGTTTCTACTCTGAACGTTTAACTCGACAATTGGTGGAAGATTTTTCAATTTTCGCCCAATAATTTGGCCCCGTCTATGGGGACTCGACTCCAATGGAATGTCTTCCAATATCAACGTTTGTTCTTAATAATTCATATTTTTAACTCACTGGTAGTGTTGGGTGCAACTACGAGGCCTAAAAAGAAAATAAACAAATTATTAGTAATCAAAATTCAAAATAGTAATCCAATGAATGGCATGATGCCGGGGCCTTTTAAGTAAAATAAGATAAGATACAAGGTTCCAATTGTAAATATAAATTTCTTTCAGTCGAGATGTTTCCCGAATGGATGAGAAACCAGTAGAAGGAAGAAGAAACAAAAGTAAAATCATTGATAATTTGGACTGTGGATGACGGGCGTTGAGTCCAGAATTTTCACACACTAAAAGTTTCATGATGCCTCTTCAATCTTCACACTTGTTCCCATCTCATTGATTGCCTCTCTCCCCCTCTCTGTGTGTATATATATCTGCACTTGTGACTTGATGAAACCATCGATCGATTCTCTCAAGTGCTTAGAAAACAAAGTAAAAATAAATGGCTGCAACATTATCTATCTCATCATCCTCACCATTGGTATCACGCGAGGTCCGGACCTCAATAGCTACCAGAAATGTGGCGCCATGCTCGGTTGCTTTACCGTCAACGTCAAGGAAAGGCGCCCATAGGCTGCAAGCCGTGAGAGCTCAAGCTGGTGGGGAGAACAAGGATACTTCGGTTGACGTCCATGTTAATCCCGGTAACCAAGGAACCCAAGTGGAGAGGCGGCCTCGAAGAACTGCTGCGGATATTTCACCTTTCCGTAAGTTCAACCAATTAAACCTGCCTTTGCCTTCGTCCCTTGCCTGGAGGACAGTGATTTAACACAAGTTTTACATGCTCTGTTCGAGTATGCTAGTTTGCGTTACAGCCGCTGGGGGTATTACGCAGTTGCCTTGGCATGGTTTTATGGTTAATAAAATACTGATTCTGTTAAATCATGAGGTTTAAAAGTAAACTGAACACCGATTTAATTACCCAATTCTAAAAAATGTATGATCTTGGGCTGCAGGTTTGATGGATCCCATGTTTCCAACGAGGACAGTGCGGCAGATGCTGGACACAATGGACCGTCTATTAGAGGATACGATGGCTTTTCCGGGGAGGAACAGGGCTGGCGGCGGAGGCCAAGTGAGAGCACCATGGGACATCAAAGAGGAGGAAAACGAGATCAAAATGAGATTTGACATGCCTGGACTCTCAAAGGAAGATGTCAAAGTGTCCGTGGAAGATGATGTTCTTGTCATTAAAGGAGAGCACAAGACAGAAGAAGCTGGAGGTGATCATGATTATGCGAATTGGTCTGGTACAAGTGTGAGCTCGTACGATACTCGTCTTCAACTTCCTGATAACTGTGAGAAAGATAAGGTTAAGGCAGAGCTGAAGAATGGTGTTCTTTACATTTCAATTCCTAAGACCAAAGTGGAGCGCAAGGTCGTTGATGTTCAGATTCTGTAATTATAATGATGTGTAACTAGCGCAATCTGTATCTTGAGGTTTTGTCACTTACATATCCAGCTTTTTAAGTGTATAAATAAATTGAGAAATTTATCTATAAAATTAGTCATATATACTCAATTTAGACCAAATTACTTTTAAAATAAAATCAATCAAATCCAGCCATAATGCAGATGATAGGTAGCGAGAGACAAATATAACTGTTGCAGAGCGATAGTAATAGTTTGCGTGAAGATGGCTCATGTGAGTGTTGAATAGCTCTTGTCCAACTCTTCCGGGCAGTGAAGTGTAGGCTCGTGTGAGTGTTGGCGATGATCATTTAGGCGTTGGAGATCGTTACTTGTGAGAGTTTGTTTAACTCTTTGCCCAACTCTTGTGGGCGACGTCGCTCGAGAGGCTTTTCACATCTTAAGCGATGGCAGTCGTGCCAAATAGACTTGGTTGGTGTGTCTAGGAGTAATTTCGTTCAAATTGAGTGTATATTGTTATTATTGAAAAAAAATTCTATTGTATGGTTGGTTTTTATCATGAATTTATAAAAATGATGAGATTAGTTAATTTGCCAAATAAATTTCTAATATATAGTACATACATATTTTCTTCTCATTTATCATAGGTGTAGCCGAATTAATATTTTTAATACTGGTTAAATATATTACAAGTTTTTCCAAAAGTAAAGGACTTCTACAATAACGTAAATTTAAATAAATATTTTCTACAAAAGAAAACTAATTAAAAAAAAAAATCAAATGTATCCATACTAATAGGATTTTCTATACAAATAGAAAAAATTAAACTACAAAGAAGGGTAAGTTGAGCTAACAAATGTGCTTCTTAACAATCCGATAAAATGAATAAATATTTTTTTAAAGAGAAATATTCATTAAATGAGGATAATAAAACTCAAAGATAGAGTTGTTGCGGGAAATCTTCAATTAAAACAAATGAATTACAAAAGTAAAGTGCTAACTTAGCTAAACCATTCACAGCTTCACTGCAATTTCTTAAGATTTAAAGTCATGTTTTGGTATAGTAAATTGTTGTGTCTCAAACTATAATCTAAAAAAGATCAGTTCTCGTATTTTGCTGTCCTTGGATTTACTGCCTTTGGATGAGCTAAGTAACATACAACAAATCTGACTCTATAATCAAAGGAGACAAATTAGTCTCTCTTGCAACTCGTAAACTAAAATGTAAGGCTTCTACCTCGGCCACGTTTACATCATCAGAATAAACATTAATGTTGGCCCTGCTAATGTAACTAAGGACCTGTTCAGTATTGTTTTTGAATTTGTGTTTTCTAAAAATAAAAATATTGTATTTTGAGTTTAAGTATGCGTCCGATATCATTTTCTGTATCCTGTATTTTAAAATTAAAAATAGTAATATGCGTTCGGTAGACATAATTAAAAATGATAAAAACAGCAAATATATGTTTGGTGATTACAACTTTACAAGCTCCGATTAAGAAATCAAAAATTACTTGAGCAACCGATCATGCAATGTAACATGTGTCTAAACTAAACAAATCAAGCTAATACCAAACCCTATTCCTAATTTCTTTTCTCACAAATCAAGCCAATACTAAATCGTTCCCGTTTCTAACAAATTTTAAAGAAGATACAAATGCAGTGCTCAAGAGACAACCATCTAATTTGCCTAAAAAACTAAACGAACATGATATGGGTCTAAACTAACAAAAAGAATCACACTCTAAATTTACCCCAAATAGAAAAATTAAAGAATAATACCAGCAAGCAGAGATGGAGCAAAGATGAAGCAGAGAGAGCAGCTGCAAAAATCTAGCAATGATGGTGCAAAGAGAAAGCGTAGAGAGCGGCTGTAGTAAGCGAGCAAAAATGGAGCAAAGACAAAGGAGGGAGAGCGGCTGCAGCAAGCGAGCAGAGATGATGCCAAGACGAAGCAGAGAGAGTGGCTGTAGCAAGCGAGCAAAGATGGAACAAAGACGAAGGAGAAAGAGCGGCTGCAGCAAGTGAGTAGAGATGGAGCAAAGACGAAGCAGAGAGAGCGACTGTATAAATAGTAGATCTAGATAAAAAGGAAGGAGAGAGAGATAACGAGAGGGGAGAGTTTAGTTAGGGATAAGATTTTGGGAGAGAGAAATAGCTTTTGGATTTTGTTCTGGAATTTGATTTTTAGTTTAATCTGTAATTCATTTGAGAACATCTTTAATACGTTTTCAATTTTATAACAGGTAAAATAAATCTGAATTCTTTATTTTATAATTTATTTTTTGAATAGAGTCCACCGAACATGTATTGTATTTGAATTCTTAAAACAAAAATGAAAACAGGGATTTGAAAAGGATATCGAACCGGCCCTAAATCTTTATGATTGCGAATCACGACCCCATAACTACCCATACCTCATAGAGCGTTGACAGCCGCATCACAATTAAGCTTAAATCAACCTAATTGAGGCGGTTCCCAAAACATAGGAAAAACATTTGGGAAAGAAACATCAGCACACGTGGAAGACTGTTGAAGAAAAACATCGAACAGCCTTTAAGCACAAGACATGACAGATCAAGAACAAGCTACAGTCCCAACATACAAAATTTTGTTCCTCTACCGCAAATCCTCCACATAAGCAAAACAAAACAATTGAACTTCATCTGATAAAAAGATTGAATGCAGATTGTCTCATACATCCAAGAAACAAGAAAATTGACTAGGTAAAACATAACATTGAAATCAAATAAAACCGAAAATTGAACAGTAAACACACTTTGACAGGGGCAGAGGTTATATAAGACTAGAAGCTGCCATGGCCCCTGCAGAATTTTAAAAAATTTAGGATTTCTAAATAAAATTTGAAAAGTTAGTATTAAATTTCTGTACTGGCCCCATACCACTAATGTCTAAAGTCTATATATTAGATAATAAAGTAATTTCATTGTTAAGCCCACTAATAATATTATCAAAATAATAAAAGCAAATCATTCAAGCCCATTAAAATCTACAAGCCCATTAAAATCCACTAAGTCACTAACGATAGTATCAAAATAATTAAACAAAAAAGAAAAAAAATCAGCCAAAGCCAAAAACATCAGTCAAGCGAAAAACGTAAATAACATATCCCCAGAAATTGCAAACGACGCAACCAAAACCTAAAAATTGGAAGTTTAAATATGGCCCCGTAGAATTTTCATCTGAGCTCCGCCCCTGCACTTTGATATATTTATCTTGTTACGCGTCCTATGCTAGGTGGCTGAACAAGGTATTTTAATCTCAATTGGCCTGGACTGGCTATGGTGTGATTTGGATTTGCTAAATAGTTGGTCTGTGAACATGGTGATCAACGGAGTAAGGCCTACGAATGTCTTCAAGCATTGGTATGCAGTTCGTGCATGCCTATAGGTAGCCATTTGCCCAGTGTTAGTGGTGTACTTCGGCATGGCATGACCCACATAGCAAGTAGGTCCGCAAGCATGAATGGATCTAACTAAGCTAAATGAGTCGTACCACCTAACACAGATTGTTGACCATAAGACTCTTAGCTAAACCATTCTATTAGAAAGTGAATTCCATAGTTTTGTGCCTTGTAATTGCACACTTTCGGTTCAAAACTCCTAGCAACAAGATTTAAGGCCATTCTATGTCCTCAATGTCTTTCTCTCCTTTTTTTAATTTTTTTTAATTTTTTTATAGTTCAAGTATCCAGTAGGGCTTTCTAAGTCTTGAACTTAAAGGCATGATCCTTTCCCTCGAGGATATTTATCTACATTTTTCTAGAGTACTCATCAATTAGAGAAATGAAGATGGAATCTAAGCAATCCCTTAAATATCAAAATGAATATAATTCAACTATCTATTTTCTTAAGCATACCTTTTGTAAATTTAGTTATGTGATTTACTAAGTATCATTTTCATGACTAATTTTGAGATGCCACAATTAAGTCACATTAGGTTTAGCAGACAATATATATATAACTTTTCAAGGATCAATGAGAGGAAGAAGACAGTATCGTTTTCATGACTAATTTTCAGATGCCACAATTGAGTCACATTAGGTTTAGCAGACAATATATATGTAACTTTTCAAGGATCAGAAATGTCACAATTGAGTCACATTAGGTTTAGCAGACAATATATATGTAACTTTTCAAGGATCAATGAGAGGAAGAAGAAAGTATCGTTTTCATGACTAATTTTGAGATGCCACAATTGAGTCACATTAGGTTTAAGAAGAAGAAGACGAAGAAGAAGAGAAGAAGGAGGAGAAGAAGGCTCGGCGGGAAGAGGATTGTACCATGAGAGAAGTAAGGAGGTCAACCTCTTTCAAATATACATCGTGTATTCTGGTAATGTAATGTAGTTGTTATTATTATTATTATTATTATTATTATTATTATTATTATTATTTTGTAGTTACTTAACAATTTTAAGTATATATTAAATATCTAATTTAGTATTAATGATATAAAGATGAAAATATGTTTTAAAGGTCTGTTCGGTAGTGTTGAATAATAAACTTTTAAGGTTTATTTAGTAGTGTTGAATTAAATTGAGTACTATAGGATAGGGTTGGATTGAATTGACTTAAATATAATATTATGTTGTATTTTATATAATACTCAATTGGACTATAAAAAATCATGTTTAAGAATTTGTTTATCAAGATTATTTTAAATTAATTTTTTCAAAGTTGTTTTGTTATTCGACCCCACTTGAATTGCGGGTGGGCAAGGGTCGAGTTGAGAAGGGTTGGTGTGCCCACAAATAGTGCGGATTAGAAAAAACACACTACAATCCAACCTGATATGTGTAACTAATGCGTGTGGTGGGCTCGTCCTTAGGCCTAACCCACTTTGAGTTTTTCCATTAGAAAGAACAAAAATAATAGTAGAAACAACAAAAACAGCAGCAAAAACAAGTGCCAGAAAAAGCTGCAGCAGAAGTAGAAATAGCAGGAATAGTACACCAACAATGGCTCTCGTCCACTTCCCAACAAATTTGTACTTTCATAAATTAGAATACCCAAGCAAAGAAATATATTATTCGTCCATTAACAGGGCCCAGTTATAAGAAATCAACCACTTCCCAATGAAAAAGATACTCCAAACTGTAGAGGAACTAAATTATAAAAAATAAATTCAAACAAAATTAGGATTTAACAAAGTTAAAGTACTTCTTACCGCATCAAACGGAAGAAAATATTGATGAATGATATAGTTGAGGAACGATAAATTTTTAGCACTAGAATTTGGGGATTTTGTCTTCTCTTATTCCGTGATATATGTTGGGAACTTTTAAATTTTATTTCTAAAAGTCTCCTAACCCTTTTTTAACTATTCATCTTGTTAATCGATGAGCCCAAAATTACTGATTCTAATTCTATCTTGCCATCAAACGTAGCATTAAATTTTATTTAATACGTTGTTGGAGGTGCATTAAAATATATCAAATATTTAGAATATGTCAAAATTTACAGTAATTGTAGACGTATTGAGTCTAGGCTATCAAAGAGTAAATTTTAGATACAGCCCCTGAGGTTTGAAATAATTACACTTAGATGTTGAGTTTATCCTTATCCTCACATACTTCCCCTGCCGTTACTATAAATATATGTATGGTATCAGTGTACAAGGGTAAATTCATAAAAGTACAAGCGAAATCCAAACGAATTAAAAAAAAAAAGTCCGTACACCGTTGGCAGTATTTTCTCTTTCATCAATGGAACCACAGGGCCACAACCCAAAAATGAATTACTCAGAATCTTACTAAATCATATTAAAGCAATCAATATATATATATATATGTGTGTGTGTGTGTGTGTGTGACAATTTTAGTAATTGACCTTAATATATCTTCAATTACTAAAAGAAACATGGTATCCTTAAATCCCATACTTGAGATCGAAACATTTGATTATTCGGGAATTGATTTTATGAGTCCGTTTCCACTATCTTTTGTATTTTTGTATATATTAGTTGCAGTTGATTATGTCTCAAAATGGATTAAAGCATTTTCTTGTCAAAATAATGATAGCAAAACTGTGATTAAATTTTTAAGAGAAAATCTTTTAAATCGATTTGGAATCCCTTGAGCCATTATCTATGATTGAGATAAGCATTTTTACAATAAGTCATTTGAGTCTTTAATGAAGAAATATAGAATTACACATAAAGTTGTTACCCTTTATCATACTCAAACAAGTAGGGAGATAAAACAAATAATAATGATAGAGCCACAAACAATTTTGTACAAACTAATATGTACAACCTGATGTGGCATAAAGAGATTAGCTGAAAAAAGATAATAGTTATCTTTTTTAATTATGTGGGTCCATAATGATTTTATACAACTAATCTCCTCATGCCACATAAGTTTGTATACATTTATTTATACAATACAATTGTAGCTCTATCAATACTCTAAAATAAATATTAGAGAAGATGGTTAACCCAAACTATAAAGATTGATCTCTTCAATTGATTGATGCATTCTGGGCCTATCGTACTGCTTTTTAGACCTCTTTAGGAATGTCACCCTATCTACTAGTTTATGGTAAACCTTGTCACTTATTGTTGAACTTGAGCATAAATCATTTTGGTCTATTAAAGCTTTTAATTCAAATTTTAATGATGCTGGTAATGTGCATAAATTGCAATTGAATGAACTTGAGCAATTAAAGGATGATGCATATGAAAATTCAAGAATTATTAATGCAAAAAGAAAAACTTTTCATGATAAATGAATTTTTAGAAAATATTTGAGATTGGTCAAAAAGTGTTGCTTTATAATTCTCTTCTTCATTTGTTTCTGCAAAAGTTAAAGTCAAAGTGGAGTGGCCCATTTTTTTGTAAATAATGTATATCAATATGGGGCCGTAGAAATTAAAAATCCAAAAAATAGTGTCACATTTAAAGTTAATGGACAAATATTAAAACCATATTTAAAATAACAACCACATGAAGAAAGTAACGAAATAAATTTGAGTGACCTATCAAATCTTGATTAATTCTTTTTCATTTTTAATGAGTAATTTAATATTTTACTGTTACTTTACCATTTAAATTGTTTGATTGTTTCTTTCTATGCCTTGAATGGTATGTATTATTATGTTTCTTGCTTAAGTGAATTTCCTTTCGTCATTATACATTATGAGAACTTTAATAAGAAAGATTTTTTTTAAACATCTTGGAGAACTTTTACAAGTAAAATTTCAAATAAAAGGCCTAATATAATTTTACAAATCACATTCTGTTTGGGATCTACAACCACCAACATTAGTGTCTCATGTTGAGGATTAGAAAGCCAGCTCAGGAAAATAGAAGGTGGCATATATTACTTCTAATTGGAGCATGAGGTTAATTCAGTAAAAGGTAAAGGTTAGTCCATTTATTTTACATTGTGCGTGTCCTTTTTGTTATTTTGTTTGCTTTCACATTTGATTTGATTTTGTAGATTTGATTATCTTCATTTTGGTGTGCTTGATTTACTTTCCTGTATAAATGGTGGAAAACAGTACACAATGATTTCTTAAGTCGATATCTTCAGTTTCCCATAATAACTGAAACCCTAAAATCAAACATGGAAGAAATACTATGTAAATTGCATAAGCATTTTTCTTCTCTCCCTCAAAATTCCCTGAAGCAAATTTACAAATCTTGTTGTAAACGATTGCGTTTGTTAGTGATCAATGGAACTCCTGCTGATATTCGTTAGTTAATTGAAGTAAAGGTCCGATTGGCATGTAAGTTTTCTGATCCATTTATTTCTTACATGCCTGGTTTTGGTAAAAGCACATTTACTTCAAAAAAATAGCTAAGTGACTTGGCTCAGAATGTCATAATTGTGCAAGACTTGATTGCAATCGGCTACATTGTAAATATTTAAGAATGGTTTTCAATAATTGCGAAGATAAATTAAATTCTTTAAAGATGGCTTGAGTAAAGAATTGTTAAACGATATCGTACAATTTCTTAAGACACATTGAAGCAGATATGTAGAACATGAGATTCATAATATATGGACACTATTCCAAAAAGAAAGTGCACTATTTAGTCTTGGGAATTTGACTCAGAAAGACTTTGTTTGCTAATTTGAAAGAAAACTTGATGGGAAGCATATCCTTGACTCATAGAGGGCGTTCAAGTTGTTATTGGACATAAAATCAGAGGAAGATGTGAGTCACAATCACAACTACTAATAAATATCCTTTTATGTTGTGGTTCTTTTATCGTTTGCATTGTTGCGTTTAGTGTGTAATTTTGTATCTAATCATTATTTGTTTTCTTTCACTGTTTGCTTTTCTTTTTACTTTTGAATTATTGAGCCATGAGCTTTATGCATCATTTGAAAAATACACTTACTCATTTACAGCTGTGTATTATTATGTCTGTCACCAAGATCTCTAAATATGAGCTTTTTTTTTTTTTAAAAAAAAAACACTCACAACTTGTTTTTGGAGATTATTCCAACGGCATCTTTAGGTAGATAATTCAAAAACATTTGTGTGCTTTCTAGATTTCACTATGGAAAATATAAAGAATTTGTTCAGGCAGCGGTAGATCTTGGTCGTATCATAACAGAGAGAAAACTACACCTTGTATATGGAGGAGGTGACTAATGGTTATTAAAGTTTGTCTCGGGAGCTATTTTTATTAGAGGAAACCAAGCGCTAGACATCATCCCACAAACCTTAAAACCTCTTTTATGTCTACGCAACCCACCATATAAAGAAGAGTTAGTCATCTTAAGTATGCAAGAGAGAATATCTGAAATGTTAAATCATGCTGACGCTTTGATTTTCTTGTCAAGAGATTTTGTAACTCTAGAGGCATTGATTACATTTGCATCTTAGGCATATTTGAACATTCATAAAAACCACATTGGTTTCTTAAATATTAATAATTTTTATGATGGCTTGTTAACATTTATTAATCATGCAATTAAAAACCATTTTGCTTCAAGCTACTATAAAAAAACCTCATTATTTATGCTTGTACTGCTAATAAGTTACTTGATCTTTTACAAGCTTATACACCAGAACCAGATCCTAGGACCTTAGTGTTGGATTGGTTGACTACTAATAGTAACTGTAACCCCAATAAAAACTACAAATTAGACTTAACTCTTCACTTGTGAATATTTTCTTGGAGTAGTCAGGTAATGTCTTCCAAACTTTATTTGTTTCTTTTGAGACATGAGGACAATGTCTCGTTTTGGTTAGAGGGAGGAAATAGTTGACAGTTGTGGAATATCTCAGTCTTAGTGATGTTTTTGCTCATTTTTACTGTGTGTTTGAGTCGAAGATAGCTGAATATGAAGTGTAACAACTTTAGAAACACATCTTATACAGTCAGTTCAGGTGTGATATTTCTTATTTCTTCTTTTATTATTTATGTTTTCTTTATCTTTTTTCACTTTTTTGCATTTGTATATTTAAATTATGAAATATTAAGAATAATGTTTAGAATAGATCGAGT
This sequence comes from Murraya paniculata, assembly GCA_030449075.1. NCBI lineage: Eukaryota > Viridiplantae > Streptophyta > Magnoliopsida > Sapindales > Rutaceae > Murraya > Murraya paniculata. The sequence goes on from JAEVFN010000041.1 coordinate 492,384, forward strand.
GGAGGGGATAGTTGATGCAAATTATAAATATGTGTTCTTTTAAAAAAAACCGGAAAAAACAAAAACAATAATTTTTTTTTTTGTCTGGGATGGCTGTATAAAGAGTCACCACTTTTGAGACACATCCTAACAGTGCAGTGTGTATTATATTTTGATTTTGAAATTCATAGTAAGTTGTTTTTACTCCATTTTCTTTGAATTACTCAAATTCGTGAATTCTCCATTTGGTTATTAATTTTATTATTTACTCATTTAACAAGTGTTATTAAATTATTCTTCACACACACACACTATGAACATACTAGTGGCATGTAAGTTAAAATTTTTGCAGCATGTAGTTTTTTTGATTTATTAGAGATAATATCTAAGACAGTAGAAAGTGTATATGGCCAAAAAAATAAAAAAAAAAGAAAAAAAAAGGAGGGAAAAAAAGAAAAGAATTGAATGTGTTTAATTTTGATATATCTAAAACCCAAGTAATTAAGTCCGTAGGGGTGTTTCAACACTTGGTGCCCTAGGGCCAACTGGTTTGGGAGTCACTGGTTCAAAGCTTGCTACATGGGTTATAGATATATTGTTTGCTTATTTATTAGAAAACCGAGTAATTAAGTCCGTAAGGGTGTTTTAACATTTAGTGCTCTAAGGCCAACTAGTCTGGGAGTCACTAGCCTAAAGCTCAATACATGGGTTAAAAATATAAAATTTTAAAATAAGTGTGAATAATCTACTATTTAAAGATAGAATTTCTAATGAATTTTAGAACGAAAATATTATTTTTTTAAATGAAGCCCCATAAGTATTGTGTTAATTACTTGAGCACAAAAGAAGGTTTAGTGATAGCCTGGATAATGAGTGAATGACAAAGAGTTAAAGAAATTTGGGAGAGTTTATTTATTTGGTAGTTTAGTGGATAGATGAACAGCTACTAACTTGCATATGAACTTTGTAAATCTTAATTTAATATAGCACTTTAATCGCTATGGGATAACAATAAGCTGGTTGGGAAGTGTGATTAGTGTTAAAAATTGTATGTTCATTAAGGGGTAAAAATGTTATTCTGTGCTTATATTATAACTTACATTTGTAATTATGTAACATATTGTGAATTTCTAATTATGTTTCTAAATATTTGATCTTGTTATTTTTGTGTGTTTATCAAGTTAAAAATGATAATTTCATGTAATTTGAGGCTCCAAACAAATGAACAAATGTCAAATTTAGATTATGAAGGTTCAATAAGTTAGGTCATTGTTGAGGAGAATCCGTGACTTTTATTGTGAAATTATAAGTTTTTACCATGTTATGTGTTATAATTGTTAGTGGAATAACTTAGGTGTGCTTAAGTAGATTGAATTAAGATTATGTTTGGTTAGTGGAACAAATATATGGCCATGATATAATTAGTTTTATTTATGAGGATGGTGTGTATTGATCATGAATTAGTATAAATGGAGAGGGAAAATACACTTCTTTACACCTTTCTTCACTTTTTTCTCTCCAAATTCCTCCTCTTTTCTCTATCTTGATTATGTTTTAATATTTTGTAATATATTTTCAATAAATAAATTTAGTTTTATTTCCAATCCATTTTTTAATTATGTATAATTTAATTTTAATAATTATTTTTATTTCAATTATGCTTAGCTAAATACTAATAGTAAGGGGAAACTCTTAGTAAAAAAAATATGATTTAGTTAAATTTAATTTTTAATTATATAAATTAAATTATTTTTTATTTAATTTTATCTATATTTTATATTTCAAAATTTTTTATTATTGTAGACAAACAGGAGATTTTGGCACAATAAATTTTTAATATCTTAATATAAAACATGGAAAAATAGTTTTTGACTTATTGTAGACAAATTAAATTTTGGCACACTAAGTACTTATAATAAAATTAATGGAAAAATAATTATAATTTATGTAATTAATCTTTTAGGCAATAAAAAATAAAAAGAAAAAGAATTTATTAAATTGTATTTACTACTAAGAGTGGATCCATACCCCTAACTAATTTAATTCCATAGTTCGACTTAAATTAAGTTGCTTATATTTAAATTCTATTTTCATTTCTTAGAAAAATTAAAATAAATAAATTTAATTTTTTCTCTGTGAATCGACCTTGGACTCACTGAGCTATATTATAATTAAACACTCTTATACTTAGGAGTAAATTAAATACTTTTCAGTAATGTTAGTTATTCGTTCTTACATACTTGAGATGGCCAGTTCTTCTCCAATTGGTGAGCCAGGTAGACATTCTAGAAGTTTTAGAGCTTTTGGGATGATATTGAGCACTTGGCTTCCTCTTGTATAGGTAGCTTTTGAGACAAGTCTTAATAACCCTCGGTCACCTCTTCCATATACCAAGTGTATTTTCCTCTCTTCTATTACTCGACTGAGATCGATAGCCACTTGAACAAACTCTTTGTATTTTCCATAATAAAAACCAAAAAGCACACAAATGTTCTTGAATTGTCTATTCGAAGTTGCTGCCATTGAGACAATTCTCAAAAATAATTTGTGAGTTGTTTAACAAAAAAGCTTGTATTCAAAGATCTTGGTGACATACATAATGATATCCAGCTGTAAATGAGGTGGCATGTTTGTCATATGACACGTGAAGTTCGTGGTTCAAAAGTCAAAAGTACACAGTAAAGAAAACAAAAGTAAGTAAACATAAAATCACACCATTGAAAGCAATAATGCAAATAATAAAATAACAGTAAAACAAAAGGATATGTACTAATAGTTGTGATAGTGGCTCACATCTTCATCTGGTTTTACGTCCAAAAATTACTTGAATGCCCTCTATAGGTTGAGGATAGGCTTCCCATCAAATTTTCTTATAAACTGGTAAATAGGGTCGTTTATAGTTAGATTCTTGGACTATATTGTACACATTCTTTTTAGAATAATGGCCATAATTGGGTAATTACATGCTGTATGTATCCCTTAGGATGCATTTTAAGAGTCAAAAGGATATCATCCAATGAATCTTTATTCAAGTCATCCATAATGAATTGAATCTTGTCTTCCCTGATGTCGGACACCATTTCCAAAGATTTACATGGGCGTCTTTTGCAATCCATTCAAGCACACTTATGACAAGAAACTTGGAGTCGCTAGCTCTTTGTTTTCTTGAGTAATTTTCTTTTCCGCAATCAGGCATATAGGAAACAAATTTGGGTGGTAACTCTCTTGCTTATCGTACTTTATCTTCAATTAATCAACGAATGTCAATAGAAATGTTATTTCTCATAAACAGTCGCAAGTGTTTGGACCAAGCTTTATAAATTGTGAGGAGTGCATTTTAAAGAAAAGAGGAAATTGCTTGTGAAGCTTTATAAGAATTGTGTTCATATCCATACCTTGGCTAGAGAATGTAAGTTATTGTGGGTAACTGATGGGATCATCTTTAATATTCACGGAGTACTGTTTTTTGTAATTTAACCGGGGTAATAAAGTCAACACACGAAAGAAAAGAATCAATCTAGCAAAAACAAAACACACGTGAAAGCAAACTACAAAATAAAAACATACAATGTAAATAGTGGGATGTTAATTGACCATCGCTCCTTTACTGAGTTTACCTTAAGTTCTAATTAGATTTCATAGATACCACCATTTATTTCCCTGAGTTGTCTTTCTAACTCTTCAAAACAGGTACTAACACTGATAATTGTAGATCCCAAACAAGATACTATTTACAAATTTGGAGCAGGTCACTTGAGTGACGCTTCATACGCAGAAGTTGATTTAGTTGGTTGAAGAGTATATGTCTTATTGAGGTATTCACAATGTGTAGTACAAGTGATGAGAGAGAATATAACTGTTAAACAAACACACTTTAGCAGGGAACAAATCATTTCAATCAACAAAGAAATAGTAAAACAAAATGATAAAGAGTTAGGTCAGCAAAAAGAAATGGCAAAAAGTCTCAGTCCAAATTTGATGGGTCATCCAAATTTATTTCGGTGTCTTCTTACGGTGGTTGGTACTCTAGATATGTCATTAATCTTTGACTATTACTTTAAAAGTGACACAATTCTTTAGATTATTAATTTCAGTGGCTCTATGCGGAAAAACAGTGTGAACAATAAATTGCCCAGACTATCGAGAGCGTAACTTACTTGAAAATAGACACAAATGAGAATTGAATAAAAGCACTTTATGAATTAATGTGAATGATTTAATTTGCTGCTTGTAATTCTTGGCATATTCGTACGCATCATTGCGAATTTTCTCAAGTTTTGCTAGCCGTAATCTTCAAACCAGCCTGGTGCATGTCAAAGTTAAATTTCTTGATGGCCCAGTATGCATGATGCTCGAGTTCCACTAGTAGATGACAAGCTTTCTCATACACTGGCTTATAAGGTGACATCCCAATAGGTGCCTTGAAGGCCATTCAATATGCTCATAATGCATCATCGAGTCTTAATGACCATCTTTTCTGTCTGGTCTCACCATCTTTTCTAATATATGCTTTATTTTTCTATTGGAGATCTCAACTTGGCCATTTGTTTGGAGATAGTATAGGGTAGCTCCTTTATGTATAATGAAGTACTTTGGCAAAAGAGCTTTGAATGATTTATTACAATAGTGGATACCACCACCACTAATTGTCACCCGAGAAAATTCAAAGTGTGAAACAATATTACTCTTAAAAAATCCTATCACCACTTTGTGATAATTGGTTCTGCATGAAATTGCTTCTACCTACTTGGATATGTATTCGACAGCAATCAAGATGTATTAATGGCCAAAAGAAGGAAGAAAAGGGTCTCATAAAATCGATACTCCACAGATAAAAAATTTCGACCATTAGAATAAGATTTACTGGCATTTTGTTTCTTCATGTAATGCTTCCCATACGATGGCACCTGTCACATAAAAAATAAAAAAGTGTATGCATCCCAAAATAAAGTTGGCCAAAAGAAACCAAATTATAAACTGTTAGCAACCGTTTTCTTGGCATTAGAATGAAAGGATGTATTGAAATTCGCCTATGGGACACATCATTTGACAATATGATCTCCGTAACATTTGAATAAATAAGAATCAATCCAAAAGAATTTCTTTGGGACACATCGTTTAACAATTTGATTCGTTTAATGCTTGAACAGATAAGGATCATCTTAAAAGAACTTATTTATTTCCACAAAAAATTTGGATTTGTCCTACTTAGTCCAATGCTGTAAAAGTTGTTCTGTAATAAGATAGTTAATTATATCAGCATACCATGGTAGTACTTCCACACTCATTAGTTGGTCATCTAGAAATGATTCATTCAATGGTAATGGTTCTAGAATTGTGTCAAAATTGAGGCGAGATAAATAATCTGCCACCATATCTTCTATGGCTTTCTTATCTTTAAACTCGAAGTCAAATTCTTGCAAAAGTAATACCTAACAAATTAGTCTGGCCTTTGCATCTTTTTTTGTAAGAAGATATTAAGAGCAGCATAATCTATAAACACAATTATTTTACATAAAATGAAAATTTTCTAATGCAAACACTACTGCTAACATTTCTTTTCATGTGGTTGAGTAATTCAACTGTGCATCATTTAATGTCATCCTAGCGTAGTAAACGACATGGGAAATATGATCAATTCTTTGTCGTAATACTGCTTCTATTGCATAATCAGATGCATCACATATGAGCTTAAAAGGTAAGTTTCAATTTAAGGGCTAAATGATGGGTGATGAGGTCAACAACTGTTTTAATTTTTCAAATACCTCAAGACATGAATCATAAAAAACAAAAGGTGCATCCTTAACAGGTAGATTGCATAAGGGTCTAGAAATTTTGCTAAAATATTTAATCAAACGTCTATAAAAACCAGCATACCTAAGGAAAGATCCTACTTCTCTAACTATTTTGGGTGGAGGAAGATTTAAAATAAGATCCACCTTGACTTTGTCAACCTCAATAAATTTGTTCGAAATGATGTGATCGAGAACAATACCTTGTTTAACCATAAAATGGCACTCCCAATTCAAGACCAAGAACAATACCTTATTTAACCATAAAATGACACTTCTCCTAATTCAAGATCAAATTCTTCTCTATATATCTCTGCAGAACTAGTGTTAAATGATGTAAACATTAATCAAATGAATCACAAAATATAGAAAAGCCATCCATAAAGACTTCAAGGAAACGTTCAACCATATAAAAAAAAAATACTTAACATGCATCATTGAAATGTGGTAAGTGCATTACATAATCCAAATGGCAATCTCCTATATGCAAAAGTGGCAAAAAGGCAAGTAAAAGTAGTTTTCTCTTTGTCTTTTGGTCCTATGAGAATCTGGTTATATCCTAATAAATAATCTAAATAAAATTAGTGACTAGCTAATTTATGAAGCATTTGATTGATAAATGGTAAAGCAAAATGATCTTTTCGCGTGATGAAATTCAACATCCTATAATCAATGCACACAAGCCACATTGTACTCACTCTATATGTATTAATTCATCTTCGACATTGGTAGCTACTATGACTCTTGACTTTTTTTGGACAACTTGCACAAGATTGACCCATGAACTATCAGAAATGGGGTAAATGATAATTACATCTAATAGTTTAAGGACTTCAGCTTTAACAACTTCTTTCATATTAGGATTTAGTCAACGTTGCATTTCTCTGGTAGGTTTAACATTTTCATCAAGATGAATATAATGCATGCAATCTACTACGTTTATATCTTTTATGTCAGCTATGATCCATCTTAATGCCTTTTTGTGCTCTCTTAAAATACCCATCAACTTAATATTTTGTTTGTCATCAAGAGAAGATGAAATGATTATTGGCAAGGTATTTTCTTCTCCTAAAAATATATATTCCAAAGTGTCGGGTAATAGTTTGGGCTCGAGCTTTTGTGGTGATTCCGATGATGGGCTAAGTTTCTTCCTCGACGATGCTAGTTGCTCTATCCTTGACTTCATTCATTGATATCCATGCATTTTGATGAATCAAGTAAGGCATTAACCTCGTCAACTGATTTGTCAATATCAAATCCAAGCCAAAGTGAATTAAACATGTTTGTAAAGATTCATCACTGAGGTTAGAAGGAAAAGTATGATCAACTAATTCTTCAATTAAATCCACATCGATAATTCATTCATCTACTTCGTGAGGTTGCTTGGCAATGTTAAAGATATTCAAATCCACAATCATGTTGCCAAAAGACAATAGCATATTTCTAGTCCTACATTGAATGTGAGCTTCAACAGTTGCCAAGAAAGGTTGGCCTAGAATAATGGGGATGTGTTTCTTTGAATCCTACACTTGTTAAGTGTCAATCACAATAAAATCTACAGAAAAATAAAACTTCTCTACCTGGATAAGCACGTCCTCCACAATAAGGCAAGGTATTTTCATGGATCGACCTGCAAGTTACAACACAACTGGAGTTGGGTGTAATTTTTCCAATACAAGTTTCAAATACTAAGTGAGACAAAAGATTTACACTAGGTCCTACGTCTAACAAAGTATTTTCAAATATGTAGTTCCCAATACTACATAAGATAGTGAGGGAGCCCGGATCTTTGAATTTTGGAGAAATTTTGTATTGGAGTATAAAGCTAATGTTTTTTGTTAGAAATGCCATTTTTTGAACATGAATGCTTCTCTTTTTTTTTTGGTGAAAATGTGTTTAAGAAATTTGGTATAAGACGGAACTTGTTTAATAGCATCAAGCAAAGAGATGTTAACACTCACCTATTTAAAGATCTTCATAATCTCATCTGTGGAATTTTTCTTCTTTTTTTTAGCTAACCTCTGGGAAAAAGGTGTTTTACGGATGTATTCTCGTGGGTTGTTTTCTTCTTTTTCCTTTGGTGATGAGTCTTCAAAGTCTAAAGGTATAACTTGAGTTTTCTTTTTCACTGGCATCTCTACTTTGTTGTCAACTTCTTTGCTTTTTCGTAAGGTAACGACGGCTTTAACCACTTCATGCTATTGGGTTAACTTGTACTCACTTCATGCACTCCTTTAGGATTTAGCATTAGTTGGCTTGAGAATTTGCCTTTCTCAACAGTCATTGCCAAGGTTTGAACCAAAGAAGTAACTTGATCCGCCACCTTGTTTAGATTCAAGATCAATTGGGCTTGTGAATTGATGCCAGGTCTCATCTCATTTCGCAGCTTGTTATTAGTTTGATTTTGTTGTTCTATTGCGAAATAAGTCAAATTTTTAAAATTTTGGAGTCTCTCTTCCCATGGTTTGGTTTATAAGAAGCTCTGATCCTGATTGTATTGTCTAAATAGTGACTAAGAGATTTAAGATGCTTGTTGAATTGGTTGTACCAGTGTTGGTGGAGCTAAAGCTGCTGTTTCATTCTGTTGGAATTCATGAGACCATGAAAAGTTAGGATGGTCTCTCCATCTAGGATTGTAAGGATTGGATTAATGGATGTAGTTTGACTACTTTCTCATCACATTAATGGCATTGGCTTGATCTAGATATTAATCATGATTAAATTGATTGCAGGCATGTAGCTTTGTTGATTGGCAGTTCTTAATGATGCTATTTAGCAAGAAAGTCCTTTGACTATTGTTTTGATTTCCTTGATGTCTAATCCTAATTCGCTAATGTGGGCTTTATTTACTCCCTTGATTTTTCTTACATTTCTGAATGATCGGATTCGTTATTGGAAATTATCCGCTTGTTACTAGAAGAAATCCTAAATTTCTAATGCGCTTTTAGACATTAACTCACCTCCACTTGTCGCCATTACCCATTCTTGTACATGTAGCAATAATTCCTCTAAGAAGTATTGACATTAGTGTTATTTTTCATACCCATGATGTGGACCCTTCAAGAGTTGCCCATTGAATCGCTCCCATGCTTAAAAAAATTATTCGTCTTCTCTCTATGTAAACTCTGAGATTTCTCTGTGATTGAGAAGTATTTATTTACAAATTTAATTACCATTTGTTCTCATGATATGATACTATTAGCAGACAATGTATTGAACCAAGAACAAGCTCTATTCTTTAGAAAAAAATGAAAATAATCTAAGCTTAACATCTTTATCTGAAAAATTTTCATATTTAAAAGTTTGGTAAACAGTATGAAAATCATTCAAATGATTGTATACTTTGTTTTCTAGGCCATAGAATGATATGAGACAATTTAGCACATTAGATTTCAACTCGAAACTCCTAGCAACTACATTTAGGTATCTTATACATGATGTGCTCAAATTAACTAAAGAACTGAAATAATCCTTGCGGGCTTGCTCCTTCAAAAGCTCATACGGTGTCTCTCCCCCGAGGGACGAGTGCTTTCCTGACCCTTCCCTCGTGCTTGTTTCAGGAAGCACTTCGGTCACTCCAGTAAATATCTTTTTTTTGACAAACGAAAACTTAAAAGAGTGATTTACCAAAAGAGAAGAGAAAGATTCCTGGTTGTACAGTGGGACCCTGTCCTTGACCGAGCCGGAAGACAGGACTTTTTCAATCCTTTGATACTGATTGATTGAAAGAGGTTGGCCTCTCTTGTGGTGCTTGTGGTTGTTGTTCCAAATCTATTTCAATTTTATTCTCAATTTTGACCTTCGATGCAATGTGTCTGTGTATGCAAAGTGTCTTCTCTAATTCAAGATCTAAAGTTCTAGATCATGTGATTGTGACATTCGACCGTGCATGCAAAGAGCACGTAAAAAATTAAAAAATAAAAATAAAACTGCTGAAAATAAACAGAGAGGAGAAGTTATGATATTGACCTTATCATGTTGTTACACACTTACTATGAAAACAAACTCAAAACCTACACTCAAAGTTATTTACACAATATCTACAAAGAAAATTAACTTAATAAATTAAAATGACTTAGCCCCCGGCAACGGTGCCAAAAACTTGTTGTGCAAATTTTATTGTACTCGTAAGCACACGAATCTATTATAGTATAGACTTATGATGACAAGTGTCTATCCCACGAAGAGGTAGATTTAATCATTTGTAAGGTTAACTTTCAGAGTACGTTTGTGAATTGACTGGATGTGATTTTTTAGCGGTATTTAAATTAAAAAGATAGTGGAAATAAATTAAAGGTAGAACAATTCAAATGAAGTACTTGAGTCTCTAAATTCACACTTAACATTTCACCTTGGACTTAATATTTCTTTTTAGTTTCAATTAATTTATGAGGAAGCATTTCCTCTCCTAATAAGCCTAACTCTAATGAATATGGTATCAAGCACTCATTGTGCATTGGGGAATAATCTTTTATTAAATGTGGTATTTAAGAATATGTTGTGTCATGTGATAATAGTCCTCTTGTCGACAATATGGCAAGACTGTCTACTAAACAATTTAGATGAATTCTCTGTCAACACTGAGTTAAGATGAATCATAAATACTAGAGGGGAGTTACTCATTAATAAATATAGTGTAAACTACTCATTGTGTCAAACAGTAATAATCTTGCACTAGTGAGCCAGTATACCATGCACAATCTAGACAAGATTGTTAATGTCTGTCAACAATAAGTTAAAAGAACCTAAGCTCATAGATTATATTGAGGCTTCACCTTCAACCTAAGCTTGAAACTAAAGCTTAGAAAGAGAGAAAGTAAACTTACCACATAAAGCTCATGGATTATATTGAGGCACTACCTTCAACCTAAGCTTGAAACTAAATTAGCTATTCATTTCGAGCAATGGGTAAAATAATAATTTTATAAAAATACATAGAAAAATATAAGATATAATAAGATTTAGATAAAATGGAGCTCAAATTTGGATTCAAAGCTGTTGAATTAGAGGGGGAGCCCTCTATTTATAAATACAATGGGTAAATCATGGCCATTTATAAATACAATTCGGACGCTCAAAATTGTGCCACGTGGCAAGCTTTAATTGGATAGAATAAATCATCAGGTTGTCATTCTGTGTATATGCATGTATCATATGCACGTTTTTGGTCCACTAATATGTTGCTATGCCAGCAATCAGCATAAAAGATAATTTTTCAATCTAATAATGTGTTGTCACACCACCGGTTAATGCTCCATCATCTTAGTCAATGCCACATCATCGGTCAATGCCATATCAATATTTTTCGGTCCAACAATATGCTGCCACATCAGTTGCTCAACGCCACGTTAATTGGTCAATGCCACGTCAGTTAAGGCCCCGCTAAAATCTAAAAATTATGATTTTGCATTTTATGCCCTTCATAAGGTTTTTAGTTATTCCGAGTTAAAAAATGCTATCTATTTTGCTGTCTGACTTCTTATTAATTATGAAATGATTATAATACCCCTAAAATACATAAAATACTCAAATTATAATAAAACACAAACAATCAAAGTTTAAAGGATTTAAATACATAAAAGTATAAATGTTCGTGAGAGTTGGAGTATAAAAATGATGATTTTACCCTTTGTAAATATGCATTCTCCAGTACTCAATAGTTATCTCTACTTTGCCACTCTTTCTTATTTTTTTATTTCAACGTGGTGGGATTTTATTTTTTAAAATTGTTTTTATCAATTAAAACTTCCTCATTTTGAGTGTATGAACAAGTTTCATAAGAAGGAAAACTCTTCTTTTTTTTTTTTTATCAATTCTAGCCCTAGTATTTTAATGACATGGTGTGTTTGCTAAGGTTTTGTCTTGTTTATTGTTTGGATCTCAAGATATTAAAAGAGTTAAAAAGATTAGGTGTCTTTGTTTGTTGTTGTGATGCATGTAAAGTGCTTGATTAAATGCCTCTGACAAGCATTATGATTTGGTAAGAACTAAGATAACTAAGAAGGTGAAAACCAAAACTCTTTTTGATATTTCACTACCATTAACTTACAAGGGTTGAAATTTTAATAGATTTTTTACACAGTGATTTCAAGCCTAGCAATTTGCTTCTTAATGCAAATTGTGATCTTAAAATTGGAAACTTTGGGCTTGCAAGGACAACATCATAAATAGATTTCATGATGAGGATGGGATGTAAGCCTTGATGAGGATGGGGTGTAATCAAGATCTTGTTTATAAACACAGTTACTAGTATTTGTATAGTTATAGTAGTCTACACTACAAGTATACTAATATACTACTATTGTATTTTACAGTATTTATTTTCAACTTATTGTTGTGTTTCCGAAGAAATTTTCTAAATCAATAAAGACAAGAAAAAAAAAAAGAATACATATTGGTTGGGGGTGTTGAAGCACTACTATTACATGTGTTGTAGAGGAGTTACACGATGAAGACAAGTGAAGAATAAAAGGGATTTTGGGGCTTGTTGTGGAATTAATTGGGAATTATCCAGATATGCATGCAAATAATAAAAATGATAAGAAGCTAAAGGCGCATAATGATATTAGCTAGAAAATAGAGACAAAGCTTTGTGAGAGCTTTGATTATGCTCATGTGCTTGCAAGTTTTATTTATCAATTTCTTAATATTTCATTACAAATGGTGATACGCAGTTATAGCCATCAAAGCATATCAATTGGCCAGGCATTAGCAACACACTCTTTAAATTTTGACGTGCTGTGTGCTATTGTGTGAATTGATCAGTGTGATGCAGTTACATGATATGTTTAGGAAGGTGTGATACATAAATCATGTAGCTACTTTTCTAATTCACTTTTTTAAGTCATTAGTATGAAACACACATTACTTTTATTAAAGGGTGGATATACATATCTTAAAACGAGACTCAATTTATTTCTTTAGTTTTATTTTACTCTTTGTCGCTTGACATCCATGTAAGAATTATGAAAACTTCCAAGCATAAGCTATTTTGCATTTTAGACTTTTCAGGTAGCCAAATACTCAATATATCCTATCATTTCCTTAAAATATAAACAAATAAATGCGCACACAAAATTAGAATATAATAATCGGATTCTAGGTAGCATATTCGCTGGTGTAGATGGCCTTTTGTGTGTTTTTTGATAGATAGGGGTGTTATGGCGACTCGTGCTTCTTCAAATTTGGCTGAAGCTTTTGATCTAAAGTTTTGGCGGTAGTTTTAGAACCAATACTCTGTTTGGGCTTCCTTCATGAAGTCTAAGTATTGTAGAGCTAAGCACTTAGGTTTGATTCAGTTTTGATATTTAGCCTCTCTTCTTTTTTAGACAATTATATTCTATTCGTTATGTTGTGGAGCCTCATGTGCATTGGCTGATTGGATTTAGTGATTGTAGTTTTGGTATGATTGTTGACTGGGGTCTGTTCCTTTATTCTTTAATAATCCTGCTACAACCTCTATAGTCCATGTGTCTTTTTACTAGAGTGCTGTAGTATGGGATAGGACAGGCTTTTGTCTATTCTGCCTAACTCTATTATTGAGCAGACTTTGTTATTTCTTATTTTTATTATTGAAGCGGATGTTTCTTAATTGGGGTTTCTCTTTGATGTCAGCATGGGAGCTTGTTCGCAAATCTAGGCCCCAAGATGAGATTTTGTTGTGTAAAATTTTAATATATTCACAAGTGCATGAATCTTTAAAAATAGAGTAGTGGTAACGAGGTTAAACCCACAAGAATTTCGAAAAATTGAAAAGGTTAATTTAAATCTAAATCAATATTAATCTTAACCTAGTAGAACAAATTGAGTTTCAAGGGAATTAAACTATTTAAATAAGAAAATAATTAAAGCAAAAGAAATTTCAATAAGATAAAGATTCCCAAGATTTCTGAATCCACCACTATTCAACTAATAATTATCCAATTATTATTAATACCCAATTTTAGAGTAACAACTTAAAATTAATCTATGTCATCTTATGAATATAACAATTAAACCTATGTAATTAAATCTAATGTTAATTCTTTTTCACTTTAAGATAGAATTTCTAAGCATTATATGTATCTTATTAAAAAATAAAATTTAAAGTTTTCTAAGCATTATAGGTATCCAATTTATTGAAAAATAAATAATATAAGTGAATCACATTAATCATTATTTTACGAACTTTAGTTTAACTAAATAATCTCTTAAGTATCAAGAATACGTGATCTTAGCTAGGGGTGGGCAAACCCAATCCAACCCAATGGATCCAATCTAACCCAATCCAACCCAATCTAATTTTCATGGGTTTAGTAGATCATTATGGATTAATTAGTAATCAAATTGGGTTAACCCAACCTAACCCACGTAAATAATAATAATGATATGTTAATCCTCAATTGTAAAATCCTAAAAACCTAAATGGCTAACCTAATTTTTGACTCTTTTTATTTTTTCAAATAAGAGATGAGTTCATTCTCATGTCTACTACTCTAAACTCTAATTCCAAACTAAAACCACTCTCTCATATAAGTAAATTATTATCTCATAAGTTTAATTTGGAAGTAAGTTCATTTTCATTTCTCTTTATTTTTAGTAAATAGTTAACAGTGCATAATTATATAGTGCACATAGTTATATATCACTTTTATTTTGTTACTGGACATGATGCTAGCTAATTATCTAAAAGGTCTGAATTTGGAATTCGAAAAAGAGATGCGGGAAGCTGAGAATAAATCTAGAAGCTCATTGGTCGATATTTTCTTTATTTTAAGATAGTTGATTTTTAAGATTTATTTATCGAACACTACACAGTGAATGGAATTTTCATGTTATAATAGATTTATAATCGATTTTAATAGGTTTCATTTCAAGTTTCATATTTTTTCTTTATTTAATCTTTAATTTTGATTTGATCTTCAACCCGATCACCCAACCCAACCCAATGATTTAAAGTTGGGTTGGATTATGTTAAACATGTTTATTTAATTGGATTTGGTTAATTTTATCTCAACCCATTCAATAGTGAGTTATGTTGCATTTTCACAAACCCTATTCAACCTAACCCGCGCCTACCCCTAATCTTAAAGATGAAAAGATAATTATTCTATCAGTCATGTGAAACAAGAACCATAATCATCAAAGAACACATGTAGGAAATTAATTGAATAAAAAGATATATAATTATTTGATTAAATATGATTTCATCCTTAACCTTAATATAAAAAAATTAACTAGACATACTTAAATAGAGAGTAACAAAGTAAATAAAATCAGCTATGGAAAGCTTTGAAGGACTACTACGCCCCTCTGGGGCTGCTTTCATGATTTTTCTAGCTTCCTAATGTCTAATGTATAATCGGCGTAGTTTGCTTCTCTATGCATATTGCACAACTTGGCTGAATACTTGCCTTAACTTGAATTAAAATTCTTGGAAGCTAAGTCACCGACTTAATTTAATTAAATCCTAGAGCTTTTTGAAAGTTGCCTAACCAGCTTTAAGAAGCCAAGCTTGTTTCCATATTCTTTAATTCCTTCACGTGCTTGCGTGATCTGGATTTGAAACTAATAGAAATTTGGTTATTTTGCCTTGGATTCCATATGTAAATTTAGTCCAGTTGCTCCCAAAACCAATTAATCTTTAATGCTTCCCAAATTTAACTTGTTCATGCACTTTTTTTTTATAGTCTCTAATTAATTTCTTGTTCAATAAAATAATTCAATTAATTAAAATAATAAAATAAAAATAAATTATGTAGATATTATATACTTATCAGGTATTTTCCTTAATTTGACAATGATGTATTCCTTCCAGGTTTCTTTTTTCCCATGGCGGTCATTACATGGTTCTTTTTTGCCACGAATGATACCTTGTGCTCTTACATGATTCTTTTTTGTCACGAATTATACTTTGTGCTCGAGGAGTTTTAGTATAGTTTTTCGGTATTTCTATGGTTGGATGAGATAGTTAGACTTTTATTTTTGGATTGCCCATTAGTTAGGTATGGTGGCAATTTTGTTTGGCGATTGGGTTACGGTACCTATCTTTTTTATCTCCTCATGCTTTACTTGCTTTTTGGTTACAATGCATGTATTCTTCGTAGCATTTTCAACTTCTTCTTCCGTGCTTCATTTTGTGGCATGTTTGAAAGGCTCGAAATGCTTTTAGATTTGATTATGTTACCTTTGTTATGGATGTTGTTGTTTACAAGGTGGTTTTTGACCTTCAGCTTACCGTTCTTCTTTCAGTTTTAAACCATCCTAGTTGAGGTGTCTAGATACTCATCCTGAGGAGGGTTTGTTGATTATCTCATCTCGCCGTAGGCAAGTTTGTTTGGTTTCTTGGTTGAGGTTGCCGTCTATGGTGGTGAAGCTTAGTGTGGAGGGTTGCACTCGAGGTAATTCTAGTGTGTCTGCTGCAGGAGGTGTCCTATGTGATTATCAGGGTGTAGTTCTAGCTACTTTTGACTATTTTCTTGAGCACCAACCGATTCTTTCTTTCCTTTTTTTTTTTTTTTGAGTTAATGACTGTTTACAAGGGCTTGGATCTTGCTATTCAACTTGGTTATAATATGTTCTTGAGGTAGAGTCCGATTTGACGACTGTAGTTTCGTGTATTACTTCTCATGCCTCTATATTATGGGACTTTGCTTATATTCTTGGTCGCGTTGACATGAAAAATTTTTTAATTACTTGGGCTTCGCCTAAAACGTCTATGCTCGGCCCCGAAGTTTGATAAATGCCAATATATATATAATTTTAATTAAAATACATCCTTTAATATTTATTTAACCCTCCCATAATATATATTTTAAATTTTAAATTCTTTTAACTCAATTTTTAAAATCTATTCGAATAAAAATAAAATTTTATAATAAAAAATTTCTAAAAAATGTAATACATAAATTCGAATTTTTAGGTCCGGCCTGAAAAAAGCCCGCCCGAGCCAGCCTGGCAAGAGACATTCTCGGGCCAGGCTCTGACTTTGCCAAGCCGGACCCAAAACGGACATTTTACCGACCCTACATGGAGTGGTCCTAAACACTTTAGCCGCAAGAAAGATTGTGGGTGAGAGAGAATAAAAGAAATCCACAAAGGAAGCAATTGAAAGGGGACCATGACCAATTGACCTTTTTTGAGTTTTTGGCACAAAAATGCCATTAATTATATAACATCTATTCACGTGCTTCCTCAAAATAATATTGTACGGACAATTCTTTAGTTATAAAATCAAATCAAAACAAATGATTGTAGGCCCATACGCAAGTTGTTTCCTTGGTGGCGGTAGCTAATATCTTCAGCTTGGGAATCATTATATCTACCTCACACTCACACACTTTCTTTTATTTCATTGTCTTGTCTCTCACATGGAGAGTTGTCAATAACGCTATCAAAAAGCAGTATGGTATAAACCTACAACCACTTGAAAAAGGATATGATAAGATCAAAAGTGAGGGCTGCACATAACATGCTCTGCCCACCATCTGATAGAGAAGAAATCAACGGTGGAGAGAAAGGTGGAGTAAAAGTTACAATTTGCTTCAAATAGATGATGGTAACACAGAGAGAAGGTTGTTGGGTTGTGGCTTGTTCGTTTATGGTAATCTGTACAAATGTGATGAAGACATCCCATTCTCTCATCCAGCTGTCTGCTCCCATTAAAGGCGTTTTCGTTTTGGACTCTTGAGTCTTCTTGTCTAATTAATACCCCTTTTCACACTTCTAATAATATGTTTCTCCCCAACCATGTATTCAACATTTTTTTAAATTATTTTATTTTACTTTTTTTTCCCACTGGCTACAATTTATAGAGACTTTAATACAAAATTTATTAAAAATTTAAATAATACATACATTTAGTAATGTTCAAAGGTTTATCCTGATTCATTCGAAAATTTGAGTTCGCTAAATACTAAAATATCGATCTTACTCATATTTATAGAGAGAAAAATATTTAAATGTTTGTGAAAATTAGAACTTTCGAATTTATACCCTTAATAATCAAGGATACAAGCCCACCGCTAAAACTAAAACATTAGAACTTGTTCTCCAGAGTCCATTGAATAATTTTTTAAAAAAATTTACTTACAGTCAACAAAAAAATATAAAATAAGATGTAAACCGGTCATATGAAAATAATGTCTTATTTTTACCTTACTTTTAGTGGTTGGAAGTGACATTAAATGTAAAAAGATTTAATTATCAGTATATAAGATTCATTATTACTCTAGCAAGGTGTCCATCGTCTAACTCAGCCTTAAATGTTAAAACAAAGTCTTGGATACCGCAGCCAATACCAAATCAACAAGTAAGGTGGTGGGAACCGATAAATTACCCACATCTGGCGTTAATTTAAAAAGAGTCCCGGTTTTCATTAATATTAAAAGTCGACTTTCAATTACAACAATTGTCACTAATTTTGGGTATTCAAATAAAAAGTTCTCAGTGATATTTAAATATTTATAAATAAAATTATAGACAATTCCACATGTAAAATCGCTAGTAGGTGGTAGAATGTGAAGTTAATTTAATTATTCAAACGTTGGACAAAAATGCAACTAAAATTGCCGTGATCGGACCCAATAAGAAGAAAGGGGTCGGGCTTCCCTACTATTTGAGAAACGTATTGAATTTGTACTTTGAGACTGTTTTGTATTTCCAAAACTGATACAAATTCCAATCAATATCTCATTATTCTTGATTTACCCCAACAATTTCATCTTTTTTCCATTCATGTCCACACCACCTCATGTCCTGTCCCATCTCACATTAATTTCCAGAAAACATTAGAGGCTGTGCTCTAGCCACACGCTCTGCACTACAGTATTGAACACACTCGCGTTTAGATCATTAATGTGGAAATGCCGAGGGTGCGCACTGTTGGAATGCAGAATTCCCTAACTTTTTATTAGAATTTGAGATCTCAGTCGGTTAGAAATAAAATTTGAGATAAAATTTCATCTAAATTTATTATTCAGGCTAAGATTTAAATCAGAATTTTGAATATTTCATAATTTTAGTTTTAAAAAAATATATGATAAATTATTTTAATAAATTACTTATATTTAATATATTGTTCATATATGTATGATAAATTGTTATAATAAATAATATATTTAATATATCAGTTATAGTTCGATTATAAATATATAATATACCGTTTGTGACCGAATTTATAGTATATAAAAAAAAATCATCTCATTTAAATCCCGACTAAATTTTAAAATTTCTATCGAAATAAGATCTGGATACATTTTTATCTTGATTTCTTATATAGGAAGAATGAGATCGACCAACTGTTCCATTGCCAACGCTAGTGCAGCTGATTGGAGCGTGAGCCATGCGCTGGAAGGGCATTTGGGGGTTCATAGGGAACAGTCCCCGAGACAATTAGTAGACATCAAGTGAATATGGCCAGTGTCCGCTCTCGTTTTTCAAGGCACCATTCCTCTCTCCTCTGATGGTGATCATTAGGCTCATGGCGACAAAATTGAGGCGTTTGTAATTTTGTCCAAGGCTTTTATTGTTGGTGCTTTTATTTTTTGAACTGTTAAGTTATAACTGTTATTTTAAAATTACGAGGATCTCATCATTTATAATTATTGTTTATCATTTATAATTATTTTTATTTTTTTGAAGTAGTTATAATTTAGTAAAATTTTTTGTTTTCTTATATTTCTTTTTTCTTTTATTTAAAAGTAAAATAATAGTCGCAACTCTCAACAGCCAAATTTATTTACTCAATAAAATAATTTCTTAAAATTAATATATTTTAAAAAATATATAAAAATAGTTATTTCAATCTTTGAGTTTGCCAATTTGTATTTTAATTATTATATTTATTTATTTATTAAACGATAGATTTCACAATAAGAGTAGTAGATTATTGTGATCTGTATTGTAGTTAGGGTAGTTGGACACGAAATGATAGAATTTTATGTTTAGGATTTCATAACATTGTGCAATCGGCTATAGTATGAATGTGAAATTAGGGTCTAATGATTGTAGCAGTTATTTGCTCTTATTGAAGTATGTTTTAAATAAACTTTTCAATGTCAATGAGTTGAGTGCTATTAAAATAATAAGGGAATAAGTCAAGGGCAGACACAGGAAATTGACTAATAGGGAGCAACATTATAATAAAACTAAAATTTTAAATAAATCGAAATCTATTTTGAACTCATTTCATAATAATTTTATTTTCAATATTATTAAATATATATGTTTTCTATCTATGTACGTAACGCATAATGTACCCATAACGTAAGTCTAGAGCAAGCAAATAGTAGGCAACAAAAAAGTTAGTAATATAGGTTTTAAAATAATAGCTATTTCTCAAAATAAGAAAATAAGAAAAGAAGAAAACAAAAGAAATTTTACTTATTTTTCTACTTAATACTTATAGATATTTCTTGTCTTATAAGATTTTATAATATTTTTTTTCGAAATTCGAAATCAGGTGGGAAACAAAAAAGACAAATTGGTTAAAAACCACTTACATATTGATTATACACGGATTAGTAGTTTAGTACTGTGATTTATACATGCCGAAAGCGATAGATACTCCAATAAATGATGAAAGAGATAGAGATGAAAAAAAGCAAAGGGCTAAAAAAGAAAAAAGGATATCTTTTTGTAACTTGTCGAGTAGTATATAGTACGGTGCGAATGTTGGAAGCATGGAAGCAAAGCAACGGCCGAGAATGGCGGCAACCGATTCCTGTATCATCATATCATGAATTCCCCACTTCACCCCACAACTGTTTCCTGCTACTGAGAGACAGAAACACTGTTTATTTTTTTAGAAATAAAAAGTTAAAAAACTAAGTTTTTAATTTTTTTTTTTTTCAATCTGATTATATAGAAAAAAAGGTCTAGTTCTGACTTTGTGTTCTGAGTTGGGCACTTGGGTGTGAGAAGGTTTGTTTATTTGACGGGAAAAGCAGTTCCAAAATAGGGAAGTGATTTCCCATATTCCCGATGAGTGGTAGAATTATGGATGCATGTGATTTTAGCTTTATAAACAAGGCAGCAGCAGCACAAGAAAGGGAAGTGAAAGAGAGTGGCAGCAATCACCACCGTCCATCTCCATCAGACGAATTTGGTTGGGGTGATGCTGTTGCTGGAGGTCCCACTTGTAACAACAACAACATCAACAACAGCAGCAGCAGTAGCAGCCATATTTACAACACAATTGGTTATGTTTCTTCTGCTGGTAGTGGTACTGGTACTAGTATGAAGACATTGCAGCCTTTTCAATTTGACATAGCAGCAGCAACTGTTGATGAACCCCCAGGTTTATATTTTTATTTCATTTTTCAGGACACAGCTGAAAGCTGAACCTTTTATTGGACTGTGACAATGAAGAATTTCTGTTTTATTTTTATTTATTTTTTGGGTAGGTATGGCGGCAAGAATGGGGTTTCCTTTTACAAATGCACAGTGGAGAGAGCTAGAGAGACAAGCATTGATATACAAGTACATGGTGGCTTCTGTTCCAGTTCCCTCTGATCTCCTTTTTCCCTTCACAAGAAACAGAAACTCAGCTGCTGCTGCTGCTGCTGGTCCTGTGGGTTTGAATCTAATAAGGTTGTCAAAAGGAGGAGATCTAGAGCCAGGGAGATGCAGAAGAACAGATGGCAAGAAATGGAGGTGCTCGAGAGATGTGGCACCTGACCAGAAATACTGTGAGCGTCATCTGCACAGAGGCCGTCCACGTTCAAGAAAGCCTGTGGAACTTCAACCTCCTCCCAACAGCAAGAAGAAAACCCGCCTTCAATCTCATCCATTTAATACCACTAACACTGTCAACAACAACAACAATCTTGATTTCTCTGCATCTCAATTAGTTGGAAATTTCACTCAATACCCACATCCTCATATAAGGGAACAGAGGTTTGTCCAAATTCAAGTTTTTTTTTTTGCATTCTTAAATACCTAGTTTCTTGTGGTTGGGTTTTGTTCCTTACTTTTTGGTTTGTGTTTTTGGTGCATTAAAGGTGCTTGGATAAGGATTGGATGATGAAAGGAGAAGCTGTTCACTTGCCTTCTCATGCTGCTGGCACAGAATGGCATCATCTGATTAATAACTCTGCTTCTTCTGTTATTATTAATCAACATTATCATCTAGAAGAGCCTCTGAATTTGAATTCCTTGGCAAGCTTTAGTGCTGAAGAAGCGCAACAGAGCAACGATTGCCCTTTTTTTATAGACCCAGATTTGGTTCCAAGGGTATTCATTGACGCATGGTCTAATGCTAATGGAGTGTCAAATGGTGATGACCAGATCAACAATACAAATTCAGGTACCAAAAGCTCTGTCTCTTTAAGCGGGAATCTCTCACTTTCTCCGCTAAGTCTTTCGATGGGAGGCAACAACACCATTGATGAGGAAATGGGTCAACTACAAATGGGGTTGGGGCTTGTGGCATCTAGTCAAGACCATAAATGTGGTACCAAACCCCAACTCTCAAGCTCGTTAAACCCTGATTCTTGGGCACCAGGAGGGCCACTGGCAGAGGTCTTAAGGCCGAGCATGGTCCCAGCCTCTGCTTCTGGTCCACCGTCACCTGCTGCCAGAAATGGTGACTCTGATAGTCCTCCTGCGACTACAGTCTCTTCACCATCTGGGGTTCTACAGAAGGCGCTGGTTTCATTGTCCGATAGCAGTGGTAATAGCAGCCCAACCCCTGGCAGTTCAAGGACTAATAAATCTGAGATCGCTTTGCTGTGGTTTGGTCAAGGAAAATTAAAATCTTAAGCTTAAGTTGATTAGTTATCAATTTAGTTCTTTTTAGGCCTTTAAATAACCGAGTTGTGTTTGCCAGTTTTCTTGGGTCATCAAGTGTTCTTATGCACTAGCATGTATTTCGATTTGCAGGCTGTTTTGTCTTTCTTTATGTTGTTCTTGGTTCGTCTTTAGCAACACCTTTTGTTTTGTTCAGATATGAACACAGTAATATCCTGTAGATTGTTTTGAAATTCTTGCAGTCATCTTCCGACTTCCAATTAAACAGACAATGCCGCAAATTCATCAGAACAAATAGCTTTTGTCTGAGGTAAAGCTCCCCAGTCTGATACACAGCAGCAAATACAGAGCCGGAAAGTTTCAAACATTGCCTGAAATTGAATGCAGAAGCAGAACAAATATCTGCTCAAGAACCTGAATGAAACTGATTCCAAAATCACGAACAAAGGCAGCTGATGCACATGATCCTATTATTAGTGCGCTTGGAACAAAATGATTTCTCGTCTCTCATCCTATCTTATCAGTATCCGACAGCACCGAATATTCCCTCTGATGAGTTGTGAGAGAACTTAGTTTTCTGCTTCATTAATCTGCGTGCATTTTGCTTTATCCTGTCTTAACTTGTTTTTTCAAGGTCGAATTTTCACTCCCATCTTCTTCTGCAATTTCCCACCATATAATTACTGCAGTTTTTATGCCACCATCAAGATACAACGTGCTCATTGAGAATCTTGAGTGAGCAAAATCTTGAAACAATTTTTACAGTCGTTGAAATTAACGAATCATTTTCATCATTAGGGGTAAATTATAGAAAAATGTACTCGGCACTACCCAGTCGTCGCATGCCCTTATTGCCTGCAGGGTCTTTTGAGAACTACAGTGCCCAAGCTAGGCGACGTAAATAGGTGGGTCTGGCCCAAGTGGGTTGCAAAGGGCCGTGGCTCAAATATTCACGTTAAGTAGTGGGCATTGAAATTACTTAGCAGACACCTACCTAATTTTTTTTTTTGAATATTTATCTTCTTCCGTGCGGTATTTATTACTTTAATGAATTATTTGGCACGTTACATTATATTATATTAACTGTATTATTAACTGTATTATATTATAGTGTATTGTATTAAAGTTATTAAGTTATAATACAATATCATGTTTGGAGTAATATAAACTATATTATTACTCTTTATTTTAAATTAATATTATCCAAATTTATTAAGAATTTTTCTATGATGCTATATGAATTTTTATAGTATTAATAATAGAGTTAATACAGACCTTGGGATTTAAATGTTTTAATTTTCACCATTAATTTAATTTAGTGGATAAATAACTAAATAATTAATAGATAATATTTAAGTTTATGGATATAATTTTATTTTTTATAGTTCCATAAATATTTTGTAAATCATCAACAAAATTAAAAATTAAAAATTCAAATATATAAATTAATTTAGATGTGAAAATAACAAATATCAATTATTCAATCTTCAACAATACATGCTAATTCGAACTTGTTTTTTCATTTATAATTGAGGAAATATTATTTTGAATTCTTAGTTTTATTCGCTTTTTTTTTTTTTGAAATTACTTATTGCCGAAGATTGATTTGAATTAATTGTTGCAATATTTATTAATCTAGTAAATTTTTGTTGAAATGGAGATAATAATAAGAAGATACACTAAGATTGAGTTGTGTTAATATTAAAATACGTATATTTTAAAAGGAACTATAGAAGTATTAATAGACTATACTTGTTTCTTTTTATTATTTAATATTTGAAAAACACATTTAACAAATTTGATAATTAGTAAATTTAATTTTTAATAATTGAAATTAAAACATTATCCTAACTAACTTTTATTTTTATGAATTGTTGATTAAATCTAATGGTAAATATTTATACCATTATCAATGTTGTAGTTTTTATAACAGCATCATAGAGTGATCCATTTATTAATATCCGAATGTATGTAGTTTTAGTTATATTAAATTATTTAAAAATAATTATTTTATATATATTAATTATTGTAATATAATTAAATAATATAACATAATATTTTTAAATATTTTGATATATTTTTTAAGTATTTATTATTAGCTATATTAAATTGTTAAATAATAATCAATTTTTATATATTAATTATCACAATATAATTAACTAATACATTATTTAGTTATATTTTTTAATATAATAAAAATAAAAATATAATATAATTTCATTGAACAATAAATTATATAATTATTAATTTATATTAATAATTATAATGTAAACATAAAAGAAAATAAAAATTAATGTTATATAATATTATATTAAATTAAAGGTCCTATTTATTTATTTATTTATTTATTATTATTATTATATAAAGAGTGTAAAAAAAAAAAAAACTACTAATGCGGCAAGCTAAAGTCGGGTTTAGCATATGCAGCAATTTGGTTGCATTATGATGATGGACCATAGCCAATTGCTGCACCAAACATAAGCAATGCAACCTTTTGTTACGAGGGGTGCCAAACACCCCCCTAAATATATGGAATATTTATGATAGACTGCGACCATCAGCAACCCTCCAAAATTCTTATAAAAACCATATATTTATAAATTTACAGTTTTGCCCTTCATAATTTGAAAGCAAACTAATCATAATTAAACCCATGCATCTTCCTTGTAAAGAAAAAAAAAAACAAGATAAATAAATCATTGGTTGATATCAATCTCGAGTACATATGATAGATGATTATCGAGGATAGTCTTTTTTAATTAATTATACATTTAATTAGTTTCCTCGGATAATTTAATTTGCTTTTATATATATGCATATATGTGCATATGGTGGATGATGCTGAGAAGGAGACCAATATTTGAGCTGCTGATAGTAAAGAAGAGGAAATTCATCATCGCAAGACGATAGTAGAAAGGATATTAAAAACACAAAAAGTAAATGACTATCAAAGTAATTTCTTCATGTATAATTTTACAAATACACAAATAATTTTTTGTTGTGAAAGATAATCCAATTTAAAGGAGAATTCATATTGGTAACATAAGAATTCAAGATCAAATATGAAAATATTCTAGATATGAAGAGAGAGACAGTGGGGAGTTGGGACCTCATGAAGAGAGAGTAAGATGGGGATTTGTAGAGAAATAAAATTGTAGGGTTATAAGTGGAATTAAGGTGGGTGCTTTTAGAAAAAAAAAAAACTAAAATTTTAAAAGCTTTTAATGAGATCTCCGAAGAGGTGCGGTTTTACAAGAATTTCTTGGAAGTGCTAGTAGTCCCACACTCCTACTCTTTATGATAGTACGTGTTTGATGTATATATGATGAGAGAGTCCTTTAATATTGTAAATACAACTTGTAGTCCTACACTCCTACTCTTTATGATAGTATGTGTTTTATGTATACATGATGAGAGAGTTCCTTTAATATTGTAAAGACTTTTGATTCTTCACATTGGAGTGTCTTCGTATGTTTATTAAATTATTATGCTCATTTCATATCAGGCACATGCAATGTCTATATTACGTTTTTTTTACAATAATTTAACAACCACACTGCCCCATCAAATATCAAATTAAGTTTATCTCTTTATATATGAATTCTTGATCTTCTATTTTCGTTGTAAGAGGGAAAACTGATTTGTTACGTACTTATTTTGCATTTAAGGAAAAAAAAAATATTTTGACTATTTAGTTATGGTCATTACAATATATATTGTGATTTTAAGATGTTTTATTTGAAGAATATCATTTAGAGAGATTATATTAGAGCTGTAAATTTTACCTTATAAAATTGGTTTTTGGTAATTACAAAATCTATCTATATGGTTCACATTATCATTTGTATCTCTCTAACAACTAAAACGAGGTAAGATAGAAAATGTGTTTATGTATTAAGTCATATTAGACTAAACATATTAAAAATTAGAGAAAAAATCAAAAAAATATATATTGATACATTCAGTTTGATAAAAAAATAACAGAAACTCTCTTATTTTCATAATTGGTCACATAATATACCTCATTTAAGTCACTCATATTCTTTTTTTCAGACTAACCTTGGAGCCTATGTAACTTTTTTCTAAATATACAAAAGAAGTCTATGTGGATAAAAAGGACTGTGTACCTTAAAAAAGGATTACTATAAAAAAATAATGAAATTTTCGTGACCATTTTACTAAACTACTTAGATATAAAAAAAATTTATAAAAGTAGCTATAAAACTTTTGAATTTTTCAAAATTGACTCCTCTAATTTTTTTTTTTTTTTTAAATTTATAACTAGTCAAATACAGTTTTTGGACTAAAACTCTCCCCACATTTTAGATCCCTGATTGTCACACATACTATGAATATGTGCAACAGGCATTTGTTTTTTAGGATAAACAGGTGTTTATCGCATATGATTAAATAGTTATAATTATGTAAGACAAGCACTTATCGCTCTGTTTATCACCAAAAATAAATATTTGTAGCACATATTTTGGGTTTTGTCTTTAACTTGAACTTTTATTATTTTCAATTATTCTTTTTATCTATCAACTCAAACTAACTACTTTAAGGTTTCATGTTATTTTATGAATGAAAAATAACAATATTTACAAAAAAAATCACATCAGTTTCAAACCTAAACCTTATACTTGAAACATTTAATATAGATTTTGTAAAAACGTTCACCATCCTTAACTTCTTGCTCTTTAATGGATGATTTTATCTTCGGTTATGTATTACTACAATTATTTAATGAATTTGATAATTTATTGAGAGCGATGAAAATTGGTGATTTGGTGAATTAACGGGTTTGATGATTTTTTAATAGTGGTATTGTTTCGGTAATTTGTTGAAATTGATGAGGGTTACTTAATTTAAAAAATTTGTATTTAGTTAGTTATGATAAAAAAAATTATGAGGGATTAATTTAAAAAAAAAGGATAATTTTTGTAAATTTCCCGATGATGTCGCTGTCATTTTTCC
The DNA here is from genome assembly GCA_030449075.1 of Murraya paniculata. NCBI lineage: Eukaryota > Viridiplantae > Streptophyta > Magnoliopsida > Sapindales > Rutaceae > Murraya > Murraya paniculata. Next base: position 519,857 of record JAEVFN010000041.1, read on the forward strand.
TAACAGTTGTATACAATACGTACATATGACCCCAATTTTAAAATCATCAATCATGGGAGCTGCATGGGCAAGGCTGGTGCGTTCCAATAAGATCAACTTCAAAATTCAAATGGTTTTATTATTTAGCAATGGCCGGCCATCTGCGTATATTGATATGTGTGTGTATAACTCACGTGGAGAACACAATTAATTTTATATTCATTAAACTGACTTTTAACGCATATCTACCCAATTCTAGCTTTTCTTTGACTCGAAGTGCTGCAACTTCTCATTATTTTAATCTAAAGGCTGTTCAAAACGTACCAAAAGCAATCATATTGGAATCTGTACCTATGCAAGTGCTGCCATTTTCTATCCATTATCAGACAACATTAGCAGCGTTTGTAGCATTAACTCACCATGCTTTTGTTAATTTCCTGTTATGTTCTCTTCTCTCTCAATGAATTCTTAGCTGTATCAGTTTCTTTACCTCCATCAGCCATCTCCCTTGTCCAGTTTCTTGATAGCCTTCCTAAACAATCCCAAAGTCATTTGCCATGGAACCAATCAGTTTCAACTTCTGCTCCTTGCACATGGTCAGGAGTGTCTTGCTACAACAATAGTTCCAGTGTCAAGGCCTTGAATCTCTCAGGCCTTGGACTCTCTGGTGACCTAAACAACTCAGTCTCTTACATCTGCAAAAACCAACATTTGCTTTCTCTTGATCTCAGTGGCAACGAATTCACTGGCAGCATTCCGAAGCAACTTGGCAACTGTGGCCAACTCAAGACTCTTCTTCTCAATGACAACCGATTTCAAAGCTCGATCCCACCTGAGATTTTCAAGTTAAAGCGGCTTTCATGGCTTGACATGGGTTACAATTTACTCTCTGGTAACATTCCCCCCGAGGTAAGCCTCTGCTACAGTCTTGAATCCATTGGCTTCCACAACAATTTTTTAAATGGTGAGCTTCCGAATGAAATATTTTCTCTACCCAAGTTGAAGTTTTTGTACTTGAACACAAATAACTTGACTGGTTCATTACCAGAATTCCCAAATTCATGTGCAATTTTGAATCTTTTGATTCATGAGAATGATTTTGTTGGATCTTTAACGACTTCCATGAGCAATTGTCGCAATCTTGTGGAGTTTTCTGCATCCTCCAATAATTTCGGAGGGGCTATTTCACCAGGGATATTTAAGGGTCTTTTGCAACTTGAAGTTCTTTATTTGGATGACAACAATCTTGAAGGGCCAATTCCTGAGACTTTGTGGGGTCTTGAAAATTTACAAAAGCTTGTTCTTTCAGCAAACAAACTTAATGGAACTATATCTGAGGAGATTTCTCATTGCAATCAGCTAGAAGTTATTGCTTTCTCAGGAAATAATCTAGTGGGTCAAATTCCTAGATCAGTGGGGAATCTATCTAGTTTGAACAGTTTGTTACTCTTTAATAACAGACTTCAAGGAATAATACCTCCTGATCTAGGAAATTGCGGTTCACTTGTTGATCTCAGGCTTCAGCATAACTTTATTGGAGGAACTATTCCTCCCGAAGTTTGCAATCTCGAGAAGCTTGAGGTTCTTTATCTGTTCAATAATCGTATTGAAGGAGCCATTCCACATGATATTGGTAGAATGAGCAAACTTGTGGAGTTGGCGCTGTATAACAATAGCTTGACTGGTAGAATCCCACCAGATATAACCCACTTGAGAAACCTTCAATTTCTTTCTTTAGCTCATAATCATCTCACTGGAGAGGTGACATTGGAGCTTGGGAAACATTTTCCTTATCTGTCTAGATTGGATTTAACTGGGAACAGCTTTTATGGGCCAGTTCCTACAAACATATGTGTTGGCACTAATCTTTCTGTTTTGGACCTTGGAAACAACCGTTTCAATGAAAGCTTTCCTATTGAAATTGGAAAATGTTCCTCTCTTCGGAGAGTGATTCTGAGCAACAACCTTCTCCAAGGGAGTTTACCAGCTACTCTGGAAAGGAACCCAGGGGTTTCCTTTTTGGATGTTCGAGGAAACTTGCTTCAAGGAAGCATACCTCCAGTATTTGGTTTTTGGAGCAATCTAACAATGCTTGATTTTTCTGAGAATAGGTTGTCTGGCTCCATACCTTCTGAACTTGGAAACCTTGAGAATCTTCAAATTTTGAGACTCTCTGCTAATAAACTCGATGGCAGAATTCCCTATGAGTTAGGTAAATGCACAAAAATGATCAAATTGGACCTCAGCAACAATTATCTTTCAGGTAGTATTCCTTCAGAGGTAATATCATTGGAAAAAATGCAAAGCCTTTTCCTTCAAGAGAACAAGCTTAGTGGAGCAATTCCCGACTCTTTCTCTTCCGTCCAAAGTCTCTTTGAGTTGCAGCTTGGGAGCAATATTCTTGATGGTCCTATTCCTTGCAGTTTGAGTAAGCTTCATCATTTCAGTTCAGTTTTAAATGTAAGCAATAATAAGCTTTCTGGGAAAATCCCAGGATGCCTTTGCAATCTTGACAGGCTACAAATTCTCGATCTCTCAAGTAACAGCTTCTCTGGTGAGATACCAACCGAAGTGAACAACATGGTCTCCCTTTACTTTGTGAACATATCATTTAATCACTTTTCAGGAAAACTACCAGCTACTTGGACCACTTTTATGATTTCATATCCAGGGTCCTTTCTTGGAAATCCTGAACTTTGTCGGCAAGGTAATTGTGGTAAAAATGGGAAAGGGCATACAAGAGGACGTCTGGCTGGCATAATTATTGGGGTACTTCTCTCTGTGGCCTTGCTTTGTGCTTTAATTTACATAATGGTGGTTCAAGTCCTTCGACGTAAATGCTTCTCAGATCCTTCTCTTCTTCAAGATGTTCAATCAAGATCTGAAGATTTACCAAAGGACTTGAGATTTGAAGATGTTATTCGTGCAACTGAAGGTCGCATTATTGGGAAAGGCAAGCATGGAATTGTCTACCGGACATTATCAAACAACTCAAGAAAATATTGGGCTGTCAAGAAATTGAATCGTTCTGAGACAAACTTTGATGTTGAGATGAGAACTTTGAGCTTAGTAAGGCATCGAAATATTGTAAGAATTGTTGGTTCTTGTACAAAAGATGAACATGGATTCATTGTGACCGAGTACATGCCTGGTGGAACACTTTTTAATGTATTGCACCTCAATGACCGTCGCTTGGTTTTGGATTGGAACACCCGGTATCGCATTGCTTTAGGCATTGCCCAGGGCCTTTCCTACCTTCACCATGATTGTGTGCCACAAATTATTCACAGAGATATTAAATCAGATAACATTCTGTTGGATTCTGAATTGGAACCAAAGATTGGAGATTTTGGAATGTCGAAGTTGATTTCTGATTCTGATTCCAGCTCAACAAGGTCTGCAATTGTTGGATCACTAGGCTACATAGCCCCAGGTTAGTTGCATGTTTCCGCACTTTCTTTTCTTTCACCAATTGATCTTGAAAAAATAGATATTAGGAGCTTGCTTTCTAAATCCTTTCTGCTTCTTGTCTTGCTGCACTTCAGAAAATGCATACTCAATCAGATTGACAGAGAAGTCTGATGTGTATAGCTACGGAGTCATTCTGTTTGAGCTTCTGTTCAGAAAAATGCCAGTGGACCCCTGCTTTGGAGAATACACGGATATCGTCACCTGGACGAGGAGGAAGCTACAAGAAAATCATGAGTGCATTTGCTTCCTTGATAAGGAAATCAGTTTCTGGGACAGTGATGATCAACTAAAAGCACTGAGATTGTTAGAGTTGGCGCTAGAATGCACCGAGCAAGTGGCTGATATGAGACCCTCCATGAGAGAAGTTGTAGGATTCCTCATCAAGCTGAACGATAAAAATGAAGGAAGCATAAGAAGATAAACAAAGCATCCAGCACTTTGGTGATTTTTTGCAGTGTAGAAATGCAGGACCAAGAAATGGCACATCACTTAAAGTAGGCTACAAAGCAGCTAGGTACTGCTTTTGCTTCTGAAAAAAATGTTTCTGCCTTGGAACACTCTGTATATGTGTGTTAAAAGAGGAGCACTAAGGTCATGTACAAAAGGTTTATACCATTGTTAGCACAGTGAGCATTGGAGAACTTACTGCAAAAACTTATGTTACAAAGATGGAACCAATTTTCACTGGTCTTTTGAATTTATGATGCAGATTTAAGTAATTTATTTCAAATAGGTGTATATTACTGTACTTCAAAAATTGTTTTGGTTAATATGAGATAACATCTTTGAGAAAGATGAAAGTTCGGAAACATTATTGTTGCCATCTTTCCCATTTGCCTGTGAATGCGTTTTCTAGTTGCATGATTTCAAAGAAAGTTATCATTCATCGAAGACCTTTTTGGGGTGATAATGCAGATGCTGTGCATTAGCATGATAATTTCTTTCTCACAGTAAAGCAAATAACTTTTTCAAGTAACAATCTTCTCCTTTGCACTGTGGTGTTTGAAACAGCAGATTGAGAAAGAGCCATTGATGGATGTGCCATCACCGAATCTATATTTCAAGTTTTTGTAGACTTTTTTGTCTTGGTGGAGACTAACGGAGACTTCTGTCATATCAAAAGCTTCACACACTTGCTAGATACTAGGACTTGTATGACTATATCTGAATCTCTGTTTAGACAGCAGCAATGAAATGGATAATGCAGCGAAAGCCAGTTGAGCATCGCATGCCTTAATTAACTGGTTCTTTAGCATATAAAAGAAGATGATGCTTCTAGACATAATTTTTGTTATTACTGTTTCTATATATAAATACACACACACACACCCAATAGAACAGTGTTTTCACGAAACTAAGAAATATTTATATCATTACTGTGCATTTTCCCATGCTTTAGTTACTGTCAATTCATTGACAAACTAAACTTTTGGTGGATGACCGAAGAAATCAGCTCAAGCCAACAAAGTAAACTAAAATCCTAACGTCAATTGTCAGACTCAAGAAGCAAAAATGGGCAAAAAAAGGCAAAAAAAAATCCCCACTCAGTCATTTCAATTCCGTTATGATTTACAAAACAAGCTTAGATAAATTGAAATAGCTCAATATCCAGAGGAGCAAACATAAGTGCAAAATCCATACAATTTATGGAGGGATTTATCCAAGTTGACAGAATTTGAATTTGATGAAATGCCATAAGCACAATAAAAATCATTTTGTTATTTTGTTCTAATATGTAATAAATGCTGAGAAATCAAAGAAAAATTGGTGACAAATTCCTGATTTTAAGCATTTTCAGAGAGATTAAAATGAAACAATTATATATTACACATAGTTCCATTTCTTCATTAAAGAGTACCTGAGTTAAAATTTTTTTCCCTCAAGAACTACCAGTACTATCCTTAATAAGTTCAACTTTCCATGCCAAGCTACTCATAATTTTATGACCTTTACCATGGTGAATCAACATTCTAAGAAAAATCCATTCTCAAGCAGGTAAGTCGTGTGACAGTAAACATACTAGTAGGAATCCAGTGTTCTTAGAAAACAACCCGGCCACGGATAAAGAGACTAATATAACATGTAGGCACTGCAGCAACTTAGGGATACATTGATGTACAGAATCAGCAATGAAAAGGGAAACCACAGTCTATTTGAACTCTCTAAAATTTAATTTGAATACAAATGGCAGTCTCCAACCAATGTCAATAGTTATATGATAGTTATAGAAAACAGTTAAGTTGTAGTTATTCTTTCGAAGGAGAGGTGGAAAGGGAAATAAAAATAAAAAACCTAGGAATAATCCATGTAAAGGAAAATGAACAGCTTTAGGATCACAGCATCAAACTGCAGCAGCATCCCTCAAGGAACTTACTCTGTTTCTTCCACATGTTGTGAAGTTTCAACATGTTTCAAAGTTTCCAAAGTAGAGATTCGTCCATCCAGCGACTGATGAAGGCTTTTCACCTGAGGACAGTGGACAATAAGAATTAAATTCTTTTCCTTTTGCAAACTAAAAAGATGAATGTTTTTATCCCTTCTACCAGTTAGCATCAATCACAATCACAATCACAATCACAACACAAAAGGCATCCCATTTGGATAGTTTCTCCAAAAATACTCTATGGTGCAGGAAAAGACGTGTGTGTGGAGGAAAAGTACGGTCAACAAAACTAATGGATGGACTGGGATTTAGGCTCCATTTGGTATTATTGTCTAGCGGCTGCGGCTTTTAAGCTAAAATTGTAAATTTATTGGTAAACACTTTCAATTGTCATTTAGAAGCGCAGCTAATTTTACCACAAAAGTGTTTTGATGAAAAACCTATATTAATCTTAGTATTTTTTTTTCAAAATTTTTATTTCTCAAGATTTTAAAGTTACATTTACCCAACACTGCAAGCTTTTGTTTCACAACTAAAACTTCCATTAACCATCGGCTGAGCTTTTAAGCTACAACATCTCGATACCAAACGGAACCTTAATTAGATGTTTGCTTTCAAGCTTTCAGAAACGATCTTGAATTCCAATATGTCGCACATTTAGGAAATTGTTTTGCCCAGAGACCATCTATTCTATAAAATTCATACAATCAATCTGTTGGAACGTTCTCAAAATGAACCATGCATATATCAATCTCTCTGATAAATTTCACTGCTGACTTTTCTAGAACTCAATGGCAACCCACATCCTTAAATAATTGCAACTACAAGAGCATGAGACACACACAATGTGCAGACACTTAGAACATGCAATTCCTCTACAGATATAGGAAATCAAATGTATAAAATTGATTAAATTTCTTGCTACTTGAAGATTGTAAGAGAAATTTATAGATACCCTATAAGAAAACACAACCCAGAAGCTAAAGAAATACTGAGAAATAAAGGACCGTGGTATGGTACCTGTTGAGAGATTGATTCGTGGGCAAGTTTGTAATCGTTGTAGAGGATATAGAGACCCAAAGCAGACGCCGTTGCTGCACCAGCAAAGAATGATGCTAATCTCACCCTCAGTACGTAACCCATCTTCCCTTTCCTCTTCTCATTTTCGCTCTCCATTCCCTTATAACACAATACCATTCGCCGGCGGATACGGGTACGGGTACAAGTACCCGTTTGTTGAAAGATGGTGTCAGGTTTGGATTCTACCGACGAAAGCCCAGCCCGGTTGATGAATTACCAAAGTTTGTGTCTGACTACCGATTATTAACTATCATATATATTTTTTTGGACATTGATGTTACAATTAAACTATTACTGATATTACATCACAATACTACTAATATTTATAATTAATTATTACTGAAACTAATTTACATAAATCTTATGAAATGTTATTTAAATTTTTACTTTGATTACTATTTGAAAAACGTATACTCCACTCACATTTCTTAAAAGAGAAAACTGTCTCCACTTAATTATTTCATATATGAGAAATGAATTAAGCTCTGATAATGTACTATTACAGGTGAGAGCGGCAACTCTAAATTACTCATTATATTAATAATGATTTGCAAAGATATCAACCTTTTCAACTTTACATGTGAATTAGTAAAACATAATTTATATCACAAATTTACATCACAAACTTATAAACTCGGTATTATTATTGTCCTCAGGAACTCCACCTGCACAGATTCTACTAAAACTCCTAAATATATCTTGCACTAGTAGAATTTGGAGAAAAATAAAATTTTTTATATATATATATATATATATATATATATATATATATATATTTTATGGAGAAATATGTTTAATTGACATTGCAACTGCACATACTATTCATTCTAATTGAAACTAAGAAATATTTCTTTTAATAATATTTGAAGCTAAAGTGAATACTATCTTAGGTCCTAAGATCAAATTGAAGGCTCTAGAAGAGCCATGTTTATAGTAGTGAGTGGTACATAATTATGTATCCATGATCCTCTGTATTCATCCAAGTCTCGAAGAAATATTTTGAGCTTCAAAGATATTCATTTGTAATAAGTTTCATATAGAGACAGTAAATGAAAAATATAGAATATTTTTATATTACCGTTGTTGTCTCAAGCCAGAAACATTTATTGAAGAAGCTTCTAGCTCTCTTGTCTAGCTTATATTATATGACAATTAAAGATATTAAGAGCTCTACAGTCATAAACTAGCTTGGATCAGCTATGATGCATAGAATTGTTGAAAACCCATTAAAAATTTAAAAATTATTTTATTCGATGAGAATAGTTGCACTGCTTATTCCCAAGGTAAATTAATAATTAGGCCATCTCTTTTTAAAGTTGATCTTGAATCTCCATTACTTTTACAAATAATTTGTGGAAATATATGTGGACTTATTAACCCTCCTACTAGTCAATTTCATTATTTTATGGTCTTGATTAATGCATTTATACCATAGTAACATGTTTGTTTATTATCTACATGTATTGTTGTATTTGTTAGATTGCTTACACATGTTATTAGGTTACGTGCCCAATTTTCTAATTATCTAATTGAGACTATATGACTAGATAATGCTAGTGAGTTCGCTTTTAAAGCTTTTAATGACTACTGCATGTCAATTCAAATTGATATAAAGCACCTAGTACGATATGTTTATACTCAGAATGAATTAGTAGAATCCTTTATCAAACAAATTTAGGTAATTGCAAAAAACTTTAATATTACATACTCAATACCCACTTCTGCATAGAAACATGCAATTTTACATGTTATGGCATTGATCTGTTTGAAGCTTCCTACCTTTCATCGATATTCTCCATTGCAATTGGTACTAGGGTATCAACCTGATATATCTTATTAGTGCACCTTTGGCTATGCTCTACAATTACTTGTTAAATCTCCCTAGCTCACATAAATGGACCCTAAAGACGTTTGGAATTTTGACTCAGTTTATTATCATGTATCTTAAGCCTGTTACTGGTGATTTATTTACCGTACATTTGCAGATTATCATTTTGATGAGATAAAATTTGGAGAAAATGTCACACTATTATGATGGGTGTGAGCTTTAATGGCAAGTGACAAAATTGACTCATCTAGATTCCCTCACTCCTCAAACTAAAAGGAAGTGCGAACGATAATTCACTTACAGTATATTGTAAATTGCTTGTCAGATACATTTACAAATGCATCTAGAGTAACCGAGTCCTTTATATCAGCTGTAAAAGTACCTGGCTGGGTAGTTGTTCTACCGAATATTCTGATAAAAAGTCAGCTGATGAATCGTTTATGGCATATCTGAAGCATGGTAGAACATTTGGTTCAAAAGATACTATTTCATAGAAAAGGAAAAACAAAAAATTAGATCTTCTTGTTATGAATGATTAAGTTGTAAGCGAAAGTGCTCATTTAGAACAAAAGGTCCTTGATGAGAATTAAGATGTGTTCATATAGTGACACTGTCTCCTAAAGAGGCAAATGCACCGAATGTGAATAGGCAAATATCAAATATGGACCAAGCCCTTGATGTGATTTAGAATGAAAAAAAAAAAAAATCTACAAATGTTGTGCACATGTAGAAAGTGTGAAATCGTAAAGAAAGAAACAATTTATCAATGGTGTTTTTGCGTTTACAGTGCTACTAACTTGTTAAATTATGATTTTAAACCATAATCCGTCAAGGAATGTAAATTGAAAAATGATTAGCCCAAACGAGCAGCAACAATCTAAGTAAAATTGACTTCTTTAGTCAAACGTGATATTTTTAGACATGTAGTCTAAACATATGTTAATGTTAACTCGTTGGATACATATGGGTGTTTGTATGAAAACGTAACAAAAAGAACGAGCCTGTTAGATATAAATCACAACTTCTTATAAAAGGTTTCTTATATAGACTGGTATTGATTTTGGGAAGATATATTCATTGGTAATGTGTGTAGTTACATTTTGATTCTTGATTACCTTGGTTGTGTCTGAGAGGCTCGATGTGCATCCTAGTGGTGACAATTTATTTATATGGATCATTAGATGCACATATATACATACATACATACATACATACATACAGTCGATGCTGCTTTTGCATTTATAGTGCTACTGACTTATTAAATTATGATTTTGAACCACAATCCGTCGAGGAATGTAAATTGAAAAATGATTGGCCCAAATGAGAAGAAGAATCCAAGCAAAATTGACTTCTTTAGCCAATCGTAATGTTTTTAGACATATAGTCCAAACATATGTTAATGTTAACTCGTTTGATACAGACAAGTATTTGTACGGACACGTAATAAAAAGAGCGAGGCTGTTAGATATAAATCAAGACTCTTTACAGAAGGTTTCTTATATAGACCTTCTATTGATTACGGGAATATATATTCATTGGTAGTGTGTGTAGTTACAGTTCGATTCTTTATTATCTTGGTTGTGTCTGAGAAGCTCCATATGCATCCTAGCGGTTGCAACTTATTTTATATGGATCATTAGATGATGATGATGATATATATAAAGGTGCTTAACAGGACAGCCTCTAAACACATCCAACCTTACATCTAAAATTGGTGAAAGGGTCATATGGTTACTCTAATTAGCTGCACACGTATGACTTGCATCTATTTCCAAAAGCTAAATTGAACACGAGTGCAGTGTTATTTAATTAGCTAGGAGACGGAAGTCACAAGTGAAAGGTACACAAACTTTGTATCATCTCTTACGCTTGATATCATTTAACCGGCCCAATCGCACTGTAAATATAGACAGTTTGGACGTACCGACCACCGGATAATTAATTATCATATAATCATTGGCATTGTATATCGTGTGAGAGATATAATGGCTTTATAACGATATTGCTAAATACAATTCTTCTTTCATTACATACAATATTTGTTTTACTCGTTCTTTTACTTCCCATTATAATTCTATATTCACAATACAGGGAAGTATAAAATACTTATTCACTTTTGAGAAAATTACGCTTCAGTCAAAAGCTGCCGGAGACCGGGCAATGCATTGAAATACCAATTGGAAGAGATCGGGTAATTCCAGAAATCAATAGTACCGAACAATGAGGGATTTGCAAACCAAACAAATACGATAAATCAGATGCACAAATGCAATTGTGCAAGAATATCACTGCAGGATGGCTGCCATCTTGAGTACGCCAAAACACAGTAATTAAATACTAATCCAACAGATTAGGGAGCGAAAATAGATAATAAGTAAATAAAGTCAACTGGCTATTTCATTCGAATCTGAGACCTCTTAAATAAGATGCAAAAGATTGCTGGAAATTCCTATCTGGAAGGACATTTCTGCCATAGCATGTGCCAAAATATTCTCAGATCATCTCTCTGTACCTCCAACGTTATATCAACATCCATGTGATTCCATCTATCCTGCCAAAATAAATAGATTAAGAGAAAGATCATACCCTGACTGATTCTCAACATGCACTACTCATACCCAATTAGTATGCACTACCTTGAAACTAGCTGTGCACATAAAAAGCATTTTCTTTGAGCTAACTGCTCAAACCCAATTAGCATGCACCATGTCGAACACTTTACCAAAACCAAAAGGGAAAAAATGCAGACTGAGCATCTCCTATCCAATTTCATGGAAGAAAACACATATTTTCAACATCGGTGGATAACAGAAATGTATTTTTTGAAACTTATAAAACCTCCTAAGCATCCAGAACTTTTGCATTCATTGCTGACACAAAGTGTGGACCTCACACAAACTGATACCATCATGTCACAATCAAATGTACAGAGATTTAAGGGTCAATATGCACAACCCTTTCACATTCTAGAATAGCAGGTATTATACCAATGAGATATCATACCCAAAACCAGAAAACAGTTATTTTTTAATCATGATATTCTTCAAAACCACATTCCATCTACAACCAGCTAAAGTCTAACCCCAAAGATTGAAAGCATAACCCATATACATAAACAACTGTGTTAACCAAATTTCAGAAATATCATAATCTTACTTACTATCGGCGGGAGTTTACTGTAGCACCAGTTGGCCTGCGAATGCAGAACACATAAATCTCAATAAGCTTGTCACTGAATCATAGAAAAAAATGACATTGATATTATGATATAACAGGCTGTAACCATCTAAAATGTACCGGTCATACCTGCTCTGTTGCTTCCCAACAAAATTTGGGTTAGGCCTTCCTTGAGTTGAGCCCTTGTTTTGAGTACTTATCACACTCGACCTCTCAAAATTTGCTCCATTTAGTTCAAATGGTTCTCTAGGTTTGCTCAAAATTTTTACATTTGAAAAACCTCCAGCCATACCAAAACTAACACCATTAAGATGTTGGTTTGGAATCACTGAGTTAGAATCAATGGATGGAGCCTTTTTCAATCGAGATTGTGCCATTGGAGTTACAGCAACAGAAGGCAAAAATGAGGAGTAAGGAGAAGATGCTGCAGCTGCTGCAGCAACTTTAGCAACAGCAGCTGTAGCTGCTATCATTTCTTGTGCTCCTTCTCGAAGCTGAATATAGTCACCCTCAATCACAAACAACTGAAAAACACAGTATGGGTTTTTCCAATTGATATGATACACATTATAGTTGGAAACATATTGACTAAGCCTCTTAAGAATCTCACCTCTGGGTGACTGGCCACAAAGTCATCAAGCTTTCCATATTTTTTCTTGTAATCATGCCAGTGTAAAGGAGCAAGCATTTTTCCAAGCCTATTTGGTAACTGTATTTAACACCCAAAAACAAAAAAATTAATAAAAAAATTTTGGCAGGCAGAAAATGCCAAGATACCAGTGGCATGCAGGTAATCTTTTAAAAATTCACTCACCGTTGAACTTATCCGAATTCTACCACCAGCTGGAATGGTGCGAACTATGCAAGTCAACAACGATCTTTCATCAAGAAGAGCAATTTCAGAAGCCTTTCCTGCCATCATGGCATTCATGTGTCCAGTTGAGATCAAACCTTCAGGCAAAGCTGCTCCACTGTCATTGTTGATTGCAGCTTCACCAAGATTGATTGAATTAATTGAACTATCTGATGGAGATGCACTAGCAACAGAACTTGGTTCAGCTATTACAACTTCACCTTGAAGCCCATGATCAGTCAATTTCATATCATTCTGCTCAGAACCAGTACAATATCAAAATAAGCTTATTCTCTCTTCCAAGCTGACCAGATGGCACAACCCAAATAAACACAAAGAAAGACAAACCTTGGATTCACTGTTATGTTCAAGGGTGTTCAATCTTAAAACATCATGAAACTGGGAAGAAATTTGTTGCAGGTTCTTCTCAGGCTGAGGGGCAGCCAGGTAGCTTCTATCCATCGACTCAAGATCCTGTGAAAAAAGAATTATATGGGTTCTGCAACATTGCATACAGAAACAAATGACGTGAAAATTGTGAACAAATAGATTTCAAAGATTAAGAACCTGAGCTTCTACAGTTGAGGATGATATCACAGAGGCTGGTTCAGTCCCTTGGCTGATGTGAACATCAAGATAACCTGAATGAAGAGCCTGTCGATTAACAGACATGTCATACTCATAATTGACATCTGACCTCATATGGTTTTGATCAGTATGGGATGATGGATGCTGATTTGATGCAGAAAGCTGTGAACCCTCTGGTGTAGCCTGAAGAAAAAAGAACTTAATGCATCATACAAGTAATATCCAATAATTGGGATTTACGAAAAAAATGGTTTAATCTAATAATACCTGTTGGTTCTGCCACTGTTGGAGAGGTGACATTGTTGGCATTGAGTGAAAATGCCCAACATGGGATTGAGGAACATGTGACTGCAGAGAATGGGGAACCCCATGTTGATGCATGATGAATGAATGAAGAGGCACTTGTCCAGGTGGAAGATACGAAGGCAACCCTACTAGGGACGATGGAGCAATTGGAACACCAGGAACACGATCCGACTAATGACGAGAGAGAGAATTAACACAGAAATCACAATTATGTACTCAATGCTATGACTATTTGCGCTAGAAAGGCAATGACAGAGAAAAGCAAAGTCAAGGTGGGAAGGAAAAGACAAAGAAAAGAAGAACAATATCATCCTTCTCACTTTTCATTTGGTTGTGTATTGGAGGGAAATAAATATGGACTTTTGTTCATTAATTTGACCACTCTATTATTTATTAAAGTTAAGTATTTTATTCATTCTTATTGTTTTCATAAAAGATTGTTTTGGGGGAGGGGCGTGGCACTGCTAGATTGTGGAGTTTAGGGAATGCATACTTCTCACAAGTGTTTACATTTACCATTCATTGATCATTCCACTCTAGATGCTAAATATATTAGCCATATCTTCCTTTACTACTTCCTAAGGCATAGAGTTACAAAAACAAAATTTATTTAGAAATCGATGATATGGCTGTTATTGAATTTGCTGCAGGACAGGCTAATTTGGATTGAAATCTGCAATTTAAAGTTAATAAAATTCTCTTTGCTTTCTAATAGAGTCAACAAATTTTTATACCTAATGCATATTGCTCTATGCTTGTAATTTGTTCTATGATCCGAACACTTGTTTAGTTGCAACAACTATTACTGCTCCAGTAATCATGTTAGTTTCCATCAAATACATCCAGATTTACACAATACCAAAAGTTGCTAGTTTTCAAGAAACACATATGTGCAGCATAAAAGAAACGATCGTGAAATGAAAACTTTTTCAGTCACTGTGATTTTGTAGATGGGGTGCACAAGAAACTAAAGAGATGCAGTAGTTTAATACTCAGGAAAGATAGGCATGACACTATTTATAGTTGGTTTGTCAATCAACTAAGAAAATATATGGAGGAAGATTGTACCCTTACGATCTCCACCCTAGAAAAGTTTTTTAAAAAATTCCCCTCTATAGTACTTTCAGCACAATGACAATGGAAAAGCAGTAAAATATGAAACTAAGAACAAGAAGCAAAACTACCTGTGTTGAGGCATTGCCAGATGAAGCAAAAGATTCAGCGTTATCTGAATTTCCATTTGGAAGAATGCTTGTATTACCAGTTAAAGCACCTCCATTTGCATCTAGTTGGTTTCCATTGTTCGGAGCAAACTGAGTTGTATCCTTCGAATTATTGTGAGATATATGTGAATCATCAGTGAAAGTTCCACCTCTTTCTCTCGCATCTGCCAGCTCATGTTGAAGCTGTTGTATTGTATGCAAATGAAGTCTCTCCATCTCAGCAAACTGACATTGATTATCAGGAAAATCAGTCAATCTAAATTGAATGAATAGTAAACATCATATGAAGGAAAGGCAACGACAATTAACATCCAAGCTAAAAATAAATTTAAACTTCCACAACAGAATTTGTTGTGAAACATGAATACATCCTAAAACAAATGGAGAAAAGAATGGTAAAAATCACAGAACCTAAAAATGAAAAAGAAAATCCAAAAACAACCAACCTGTCTTTGACACCCTAGCCAGAGCTGGTTAAATTGCTCTGTCCGTTCACGCAATTCTGCCTGTAATGACTGATTTGTACTTGACTGCAACTGAACACGTGCAACCCAAGCTTGTGCCTCCCTCAGTTGTTCGTCCTTGTATAGAATAGTTTCTTGAGCAACCCTATGCTGAAAATAAGAATATTGTTATGCAAGGCACCTCCTAGCCACAATAGTGTATGATAACTATCAAGCAACACAACATCAGAAACTCTTATGTAATTACAGTAATACTTAATATAGTAAACATTCCAACAGGTTAACAAAGAATATTTCAAAAGATGACAATTAAAAGTATTTCACAACCAGGTGTATAAACAGTGAACTCATTGCCTTAACTTCCAAAAAACTATTGCTTGAAAAAGTACAGATATACAAACCTGTTCTTGCAAATCAATAAGTTGTCTTTCTTTTTCTTGAATATGTTCTTGGAGATCATGCATTTGTTTTATGTGCTGAGCTCTTTCAGCTTCAGATTGATCACGCTCTCTTCTGCAAAGGACAAAAACAATTTAAATTTCTTTAAAAGATGTAATCACAACTGCTGAAAGTAATATACCAAAAATGTACATAAACAGCTAGAGTAGCAAGGATCAAGAAACAGCCACCCGTACCATTAAAAAAAAAATAATGAAGAAATTACTTATTCAAGAAGCTATCAATCAACTATGACCTAAAGAAAGGTATATCAATATATATATATATATATATATTTAAAGGCAAAGGCTTAAGTGAATAAGGTACAATGCAAACACAAACCTGAAAGTTGCCAATTCTTTGTTTTGTTCTCTGAAAAGGTCCTCTTTAGCCCAGGCCTACGTAAAATTTAAGAGAAGCCAGTTTACAATAAATTCAACAGAGGAGAAAACGGGCAAAAAGCACAACCAAATTAACCAACCGCTTCACTGTCTCGTTTCATTGCATGAAGCTCTCTATCTTTCTCATCCATTTTCCTTTCCAATTCACGTATGGTCTGCTCTTTTTCAAGTAGTTGCTCCTGCACAACCAAGTTCAGCAACATTTAGGTCAAATGTCAATACAGGCCTTTTAAAAAACAATATTTACTGTCATAAAATTTTAAAAAAAATGTACAATGAAAACAGAACCTAAATGATGATTTAATATCAAAGAATGAAAGGGGCCGGTAGTGTGTGTATTTTAAAGTCATTACTTAAATAAAAACTTTTAAAAAAGAATGAAAAACTCGGAATTTTCCCCAGAGGTTCACATGTGCACGCACCCTATTTAAGATATAGATTTGTCAAGTTATAAATTCAAACCTGCAACTTGGAAGCAGCATTAACATGCTCCTTTATTTGAGAATCAAAGTTGCTTTGCATTTCCATGAACTCAGTTCTTGCAATCATTTGAGCTCTAAGCTCAATCTCCAGATGTTGTAGATCTTCTCTTTGTCTAGCAACACCATGAAGCCGCTGTTGCAATAAGTCAATGTCTAAACTCCCATCCATTGTGATGGAACAAAAGTCCACATCAGCTGGCTCTCTTCCTTGCTGCACCTTAATTAAATATCAACTATGTTCACAATCTGTGTTTTGTTACTCAAATGTAAGCAGCTGAGGTCAAAATCATTACCTCGTATATTGTTCTCTCATCCGATTGCCCTAATTTTGATTGTTCCAACTCCTGCATATGGCAAGTTCCCAATAAATTACAAATTGCAAATCAATAAAAGAACCAAGAATCACTAATGTTCCAGTTAACCGATGAATATTTTCCAATCTCAGTGAAGATACTAAATCAAACACCTTCAATTCTGGCCCTCAAGAACAGGAAGCCTAAACAGTTTTTCAAAAGTGATGAACGATGACACAGTATGAAATAAATATCCATCTCACAAAATTTCTCTTATACTATCCAAATAAATATCACAGAAGCCAAAACTTAACTCAACAACCCATGAGCAAACTTCTAATCACATGAACCACATTTTTGTAAAGACAAAATTAACCCAATAACTTTAATTATAGGTAGAAACACAAGCAAAGGCAGCATATAAAGCTGAAAAAACCCTAATCCTTCAAATGGTCTAAAAGAAAACTGTTAAAACCAATAATTTTTTTTCAAGCTGTTTTTCTCCTATTATAGTTCCAAACTATAAAATTCCCCTAATTTTCAAAATCGAAATTCCTCCTACATTACTGCATTTTCTTTGCAAATGTGGACAATGTTTAAGCGATTTACCACTTCATCACCGACGTTTCGAACAGGATGATGGTCAGAAACGGCGCGCCATTCCTTGCGTGACGAGGGCATCGGCAAAGAACCGCCGCGTGTGGCAGCGACACCGGCCGCGGCCTCCATTTGTTGAATCACAAACTCTTACACTCCTCTAACTCCCTGCTGCTGGAGAAACCCTAATTTTTATGAACACAAAATAGGGCCCTAGAATGGCAGAAATTTAGGGTGATGGGACTGGAAGGTAGCGTAGATGAGGAATTAGGGATGTAGATTTGGGAATTGTGAGGGGGGTTTTTTGAGGGGATTTGAGGGTTAGAGTGTAATTACTGTGAAGTTGACACACAGTCACAGCGGCAGAGAGAGAGAGTGTGAGCGAGAGATGATTGGGTGTGTGAAATTTCCATACTGGGTTTGCTCCCGCCATTTATAGGGCCACTTCGTTGCTTGCCCTGGCCTCATGCCTTCCTTCACGCTCTTTTCTGTCTCGTTTATCACACGCTCCCATTTCTTTTTGGTTCTTCAAGCTCTATTTTTCTTAATTATATTATAATAATTGATAAATAAAAATTGATTATTATTTAATAGGTTAATATAACTGATAATTAAATATTTAAATAATATATAAAAATAAAAATATAATATAATATTACATTATTTAATTATATTATAATAATTTATATATAAAAATTAATTATTTTAAATAATTTAATACAACTAATAATAAATACTTAAATATTAATAAATTTGAATAACAGCAGTGCTAAACGTAGAGAACCCTGAGAGAAACGGCAGCACAAGCTGTCGTTTCGCCTCCCTCCCTCTCTCAGCGTTATAAGTAATAAAAAAATAAAAAAAAAGCCAGTGTTATTAAAAAAAAAAAGAAAAAACGTGATGCTTGGATTAATCCGCCTCTCTCCCTCTCTCAACACTGCTGCTGCAGCACTCGCTCCCTCTCGAGCTTCTCTTCTCTTATTGGTGACTGCAGATCGCTTCAGATCGTTGTTGCATCTCTCCAGATCGTCGTCGCTTATCTCCAGTCGTCCTCCAGATCGTCGTCGCGTCTCTCCAGTCGTCCTTACTCTCTCTAGTCTTCCTCACTCTCTGCGGCCTCACTTGACTTCTCTTATCCTCACTCTCTCCAGTTGTCCTCACTCTTTCGGGGCTTCCTCACTCTCTGCGGCCTCACTTGACTTCTCTTATCCTCACTCTCTCCAGTTGTCCTCACTCTTTCGGGGCTTCCTCACTCTCTGCGGCCTCACTTGACTTCTCTTATCCTCACTCTCTCCAGTTGTCCTCACTCTTTCCGGGCTTCCTCACTCTCTCCGGCCTCACTCTCCGGCACCTGTTGCCCTTTTATGGTTAGTGATTAATTTTGTGTGCATTATTTATAATCTTTTTTTGGAAATTAATTTTGTTAATCACTGTATTGCCATTTAGAGTATTAATTGCAGTACAAACGGAAATTTTGGTGATGATTATTCAGTGACAAAGATGAATTTTTGATGATAATTATTTGGTGATAAATTTAGAAGATTTCTGCCCGTTTATTATTTGGTGGAAATTTCCACCCGTTTATGGATTAATTTTGAAAATTTCGGTGGTAATTATTTGGTGATAAAGATGAATTTTTGGCCTGCAATATTAATCGTGTATTATTTATAATTTTTTATGGAAATTAATTTTGTAAATCACTGTACTACCATTTAGAGTATTAATTGCAGTACAAACGAAAATTTTGGTGGTAATTATTTGGTGATAAAGATGAATTGTTGGTGGTAATTATTCGGTGACAAATTTTGAAAATTTCTGACCGTTTATTATTTGGAGAAATTTTCCGCCCGTTTATGGATTAATTTTGAAAATTTTGGTGGTAATTATTTGGTGATAAAGATGAATTTTTGGCTTGAAATATTAATTGTGTGAGAATTGCTGTGGAAATTGTTGGATTTTTCGTTTGAAGTCTTAATTGTGTGAAAATTGCTGGATTTTTTGTTTGGAATATTAATTGTGTGAAAATTGTTACAAAAATTACTAGATTTTGATTCTCAGAGTGATGTACAAATATGAGTTGCGTGAAAATTTTATTGATCTATTAAGAAAATGTTTAATTCAAGCTGGGGCTATTGCTGTTAGGGGTGGGCAAAAAATCGATCCGACCCAATCTAAAAAAGTTGGATTCGAATCGGATCGGATTGGAGGCTATATCCAATCGAATGCAATATTGCCAACCCAATCGGATCGTGATCGGATCGATTGAAACCCGATTCGATCCGAAAATCCGATCGGATTGGCTAAGAAAAGAAAAAGGGTAAAACACACATGCACAAATCACTATTCACACAAACACACACCGCACCGTCCACACACGTATGCACTATACACCACACACACAGCAGCTGCAGCCTCCCTCATCGGCTCACACTCAACCTCAAGTCAACCCTCAAGTCCTCAACCAACACTCAACAACAGAGCAAAACACACACTCTCAAAGCCGACAGTACCCAACGATAACCACAACCTCATCCCTCAACTTCTCATCTCACTCTCAAGAAGACTAGAAAGAAGAAACAGTGACACACACAGACGCAGCAAGAAAGCGACAGCCGGCCACCAAATGCAGCAACCGGACGGGATCTACTACTACCACCTACTGGATCTGCTGATTCATCCCTCCACCATCACCAAGCTCCTCCTCCAAGCTCCATCCGAACCCGACAAGCGGCAACCCGAATTTGCTTTTTGAAGCTTTGAGTTCGATCCTTCGATTATGGTATATACTATCGACATTTGATAGTTGTACTGTGTATTGGTGTAATATATGTTATATTGTTATTATGTTTTTTTTTTTGAAGAGATATTGTTATTATGTTAAATTGTTAATTAGTTGACCCGAACTAAATACAAATCCTATCTAATCCGAACCCAATCCAAATTGAACATGACTCGATTTTTTGACCTGATTCGGATTGAGTTCGGATGAATTTTAGTCCAACCTGAACAATCCGAAACCCGATCGGGTTAATCCGAACCCGATCTGAACCTGATTTTGCCCACTCCCAATTGCTGTGAATATGTAGTTCTGAATTTGGTATTCAATGTATAGTTTATGTATTACACATGTTGAAAACATATTACAAGCAAACTTTTTTTTTTCTTATGCATTTTATGACCGCATTGTTTGAACTCTTATTTTTTTTTTTTTGGTAGTTAAAGTAGTGTAATAATGATAATGTCATCTAATACAAATGAATGTCGAAATTCACTGCAAATATGTAATGAATGTAGTGACCAAATGGAGTTGTTAACATCAACGACTACAAAGAATTCAAATCGCAAATTTTGGAAATGTAAAGGATGTAAAAACTTTCAATTGGTAGAAGACCATAAATCTAACGATGAGAAAATTAGCTTATTACTAGAGGAAGTTGGGAAGTTGATATTAGAGATTGAGCATTTGTCTGTTAAATTTTCATTGTTGCGCAAAGAACTTGAGCATATGCAACAATGTGAAGTGCAGAGACGATTGTTTAATGATGAACTGTAAATGAGATATACACAAGGATACGATTTCATTAGAATACTTATAATTATTGTATTATGCTTTATATCAAGTTTTATTTTTAAGTTGTTTCAATTTGTACTATTTATTGGAAAAAATTTGTAGACATATATAATAGTATTTTCCCTCCAAATATAACATTAAAATTGTTGTTATAAGTTCTTTATTTTTTTATTGTACTGATTTATGCCATGAAAAATTGTCAAAAAATATCATAAAAAATTATCAAAAAGCTACCAAACCAACAAAATTATAGAAAAGAAAAAAAATAGTGCAATTAATCATCACTACAATTAGTCCTTTTAAGCAAATATAAGCGAAATGATAGAAAAATAGAAAATAATATGAACAAAATATAAGTCAAACATCAATCACATCAATTATTGTCTTCATTAAGATGTAGCAAATGTTGGAAAACCCCACTTCTAGATCCTTCCTAAGGATAATGTAGTTACAAAACATATGGCAGGACTGGTTGCTATAATATACAAAAAATTAAAATATTATATGACATTTTAGAAATTTAAAATCTTAAGTATACACTAAGAAATTAGAATTTTAAGATGACAACTTACTGTGTGCCAATTATAAAGAAATGATTGATAAATATTATGTACACCATCTTGGGTTGGGTATATAGGAATTTAGGCAAATAAAAAAGTATATATGTAAAATCCATATTAAAATTTTAAAATTCAAATTTCTTCATGAATTTAATTTTTACGTTATAGTAGCCTAAAGTCCTATGTTGGTTGAGATTTGCATTAACAGCACTTCCTTCACGTAATGTCTATATTTGCTCAAAAATATACTCAGTTACATATCTTCAAAATAAAAGAGAAGTTCAACATAAAAATTCACAAACTTACCATAGCTACGTTGCCTTGCTCTATGGAGATTTCATTAGGCACTTCATAAGATGATGGTGCATTTTCTTGTAAATCCTATAAAATTATGGTTGAAAATTAAACAAAGATCAAGTAAAATTAGAAAACATATATTTGTATTTCAACAAACCTTGTTTTCTTTTTTGCAGTCTTCTTCTTTTGGGCCGGTTTCTTCTAAATTATAGATTGTTTTCTCAGATAAGGAGGACCGTCTTTATGATGTGTGGCTACTGGATCATTGATTACATGTTCAACATTGTTTTTGCTGCAACTTACTTCACTTGTAACAGTTGTTTCCACACTTGCACACCAAATTTACTTGGACAGATCTTTTAGTGCCTTGTTAATCCAATCCAATACAAATTTGTAACTACTTTTATCATCAGTAGCTATGTCTATAACCTCATTAAAAGCAGTACACATTTTGTCATACATCTCTTGTTGAATGGACAAATGCTATTCATTATAACTTTCACCTTGCTGTAGGATCTCTTCACATCTTTCTTCCACCTTGACAAAATATACATTTATGGAAGTAATTCAACACTGTTACGTATCAGCACTGTAAGGGCATGTCTACAAAGAATTCCCTTAAGCTGAAACTTTGAACAGATACAGCTAACTTTACACACAGCTTCTTAAAAAACAACCTTAAAGCTTCTTTTCTTACCTTGCCCGTGTGATTTACTAATTTCATATACTAATCCCATAGAATTAACTATATCATAATACATTAGTGCAGTTAATTCTTGTTGGAATTCTTTAAATTTAGAAATAATGTATACTTCTTCAATTTGTTTCTCTATCTCATATCTTGTTACACATGGAGTCATTTTTGCTGAAACACTTAACATCTCTTTGCCATTCTAATTCAGCTTTTATTTTCAATGCATTTTTATACTATTTCCCAAGCTGTTTCAAATTTGTTTTTAAGTTAACAAATCCATTAAACAATGGATTCATACTTTCACTTCGCTAAGTTGTTGACATTCATGCCCAAAAACAGTCTTTTAAATAGCATGAAACCCAACGATGCCGCTCCTTATATAAACCGTTCAACTAATCATTATCCCATAAATCATATATTGTAATCATGTCATGCCAAGCTTCCTCAAACACAGTAGGGCTTAGGGAAACATAAACAAAGAAAAGCAACGAAGAAATAATGCTTTCACGTTCTCTAAAAGGCCCTAACTTCTCAGACACCTTCTTCATTATAAGCCACAAACACCATCGATGCTTGGTCATAGGAAAAACATTCTCAAGTACCTTTAGCATTGCTTTGTCTTGGTTTGTAATGATACCAATGGGAGGAGAGCCAAATATGCATGATAACCATGCCTCAAATAACCACGTAAATGTCTCGATATCTTCGTGTGAAATCAATCCGCATACTACCAAAATATATTGGTCATGATGATTAACTCCGACAAAAAAAGCAAATAGCATGTCATACTTGTTGGTAAGATATGTGATGTCAAATGTGATGACATCTCCAAAATATTTGTAAGCTGCTACCCTACTTCTCAAATCTGCCCAAAATACATTCTTTAATCGATCCTACTCATCCAAATCAAAGCTAAAAAAAAAAAAAAACCATTGCATTTTGCTTGCTTTTTTCTAGAAGTAATTTAGAATTGCCATAACATCTCATTCTCCAAGCTGTAATCGCCTAACTTTGTTAACAAGCTTTCTACAATATTTTTCTAGAAATGAGACATATTTTTATATCTACTAGCTTCGACAACATTAGAATTAAAATTCCAGGAAATGTTAATTCTTGCACAATCATTTATTTTAATATGTTTTTTTACATTTACACTAATGTTACGGTTACAAGGAAAGTACCTAACTTTGTCCAGACTCAATCCATAATTGTGTTGAAGGTTTAAAGTTCGAAGAACTCATTTTCCATCTTCATTTACACAACCTCCAATTCTAGCATCACAACTAGTTTTCACAATAGGTTTCGGCTTCAGCACATTAGTAGATTTAATTTCTGATTTGCTGCTATGGCTACATGTAAATGTCGCGTATTTTACAATTCCATCACTCCCTTTCTTATTAGTTAGCTCCTTTATAGAAAACTCTTCCTGTTTACCATAGCCTTTGTAAAATGCCCACATTTCCTTATGATTATCAAATAACATCCCAAGAGTTGGCTCATATTTTTCCAGTTGCACATCTTCGACTCCAGCCTCATTTTCTAAACTTTCCATTTCTACAAAATAACTAATATTTGTATTAAGAATAAATTATTATAAATTTTTGGTCCAGCAAAAATTTTATGTATTAAATTTCTAAAAATTTAAATTTAAAAAATTTCTAAACCAAACACAAAATTTAGTTTAAAAAAATTTCTAAATCAAACAAATTTATCATTATCATTTATCATTATCATTCAACTAGTGAATTGTGTCTAGGAGTATTAAGCAAAATGCAGGTACATTTCAATTATTACTAATATAACATAAAATAATATTCAAAATAAAAAATCACTCTTTAAAATCAAGTAATTACCAGCTTAGTGTTCTGCTTCTAGACCTAGATCGGACAGCGCTTCCGTGTTTGTGTAGAGTTTTGGTAGCTAGATAGAGTGATCTTGCCTAAAACGTGATGTTAGTAGTGGTGGCTAATTTTTTGTCTACTGGGAAAAGAAGTGAATGGCTTTTGGAGTAAAGAAGTGAATGGCTACTGGACTAGAAGATAAGCAAAGAAGTGAATGGCTATTGGAGTTGCGAGAGAGAGAAAAAGTGATGCATGTGATCTTTGCGTGTGAAGTTAGCTTTAGGCCCAATGAAGAGTGCTGCTAAGAGAGAGAAAAAATTGATGCACAGCATGTGATCTTGTCATTTCCACTTTATTTTTAATTATTTTAACATTAAATAAGTGTCACGAGCGGGAGAGAGTGAAACGGCAGCATGTGCTCCAACAATCTTGAAAGCATCACTTACTTTCAAAAACAGCTTAAGATGAATGTGAGGATCTTCTGATGGCAGCCCATTGAATTGTCCTACTGTTTGAAGCATTTGAAACATCACTGGTTTGAGCTGAAAATTGTTAGCTTGCACTTTTAGTCTAATTATTCCAGGATTTATGGTTTGAGAGGTCAACACTGTATAGTCTCGAATGGCTTTGTCTTTATCATCTACCATGTAGATAATATTATTATTCCTTAGTTACCTATGATTGTTTTGCCTATATTGACCTTTTTGTACATTGATCAGTTGTATTTTTTCTCGGGGGTTTAAATTCTCTATATCATGCAAATTATCCATGCCTTTCGCAATTCTTGAATTCTTATGCTCTCTTCTCAATCTCCTTTTAGTCCTTTCAATTTTTGGATTAACTGGAATTCAATAGGTTTATATCTGCACATACAGGGGTTACTAGAGCAATTCTATTACCACCGTAAACAAATTAGAAGAAAACTAATATTTGCACAAACTAAAATTGACTCTACAAATCATAATAAGCACTCAATCCCCGGCAACAGTGTCAAAAATTTGTTGTTATTCTACTGCTATATGTTATAGGTGTCAATATGCAAATGTACACAACAAGTAATGTACTGATGAGTATTTAAATCGTCTCCACAGGGATTGACGTTATTGGACTTGCTACAACAATCTTAATAGTACAATTTCAATATAAATTAAAATAAAGTGATGAATGACATAAAATAAGAAAATGTAAAAGAAAATGAAATGACAAAATGCAATACAATAAATTTTCAAGTCAACTTAAGAGATGTACTTAATGGGAAAAAGTAGTTGAGTGACTAAACTTACTTAATGGTAATGACTTTTTTTTTTTCAATTATGATTCTGTTGCTACAGCATCTACTACAGCACTAGGCAGAATCTTTTATGCATCCATAGTTGTCGCCTGTTAGGATATTTTATATCTAATGCAACCGAACAATTATCAGTTTCTATGCTTACATTAGATATAACATTAAGCGTTCTAGGTTCCAATTGCCGTAGAAGGTGAATCCCTATGTCTAATTAACTCAACTTGGATAACCTAATCTAAAACCATGTATTGTCTTAATTTGTTCCACTAAATCAGACCTTTTTGAGACTCCTTCTTAGTTATTATCCACTACATGGGTGGTTAGCCGAAATAGGGAATTGCGATAAATAAAATAAAGACAAATGCTATAGCAAATACAAAGGAACAAGCAAATATCAGTTAAATAATCATTAAGCTTGTTTAGTACTCAACCACAATAAAATTAGTTCATGATTTGTGATGAATCAGTAACAAAAATCGTTTAAACCATCAAATACGTTGTTCTAAATAAAAGAAAATAAAAAAATAAAGATAAGGGGCTGAGTTACACTTGATCTTGCGATTTCTCCTTCCTTTTCTCCTTAAATCCTATGCTGCAGTCCTCAAATCTCCATTTTTCTTTGTTATTTTTCTTATTGACAGCTCTCATTTTTTTTTTCATCCGTCCTCCTTTTATAACTCAGAATTAGGGCAACCAAAGCCTACAGCGGCATGTCTTCTATTTTTGGAAACCTTGGATCGCAATCTTTCAGTTAACACGCACGAAATCTCATCTTCAGTTGTTACAAGGTTGCTGTAGCAACAACTATAACATCTTCGCTGTTCCAGACTTGTTTTAATTCTTCTGTAGGCAAGTTCCTTTGTCTCCTCTGCAAGTCTGTTGCTGCGGCTTTCCATCCATAAAATTTGAACTTCTTGGTCACCTACAATCACACATAATCAGAGCACCAAATGATCTAAAATAAGATTAAGTTATCAGAATTAAACTTAAACATATGCTTATGTAAAATATAACTAAAATGAAACAAAAATACATAATTTACTTTTAAGTAACATCAGTTTAAGTCTAAAAATACCATGATAATTTTTATTTCATAGAGTTATCATCTTTTTCAACCATTCTGAAGCCATAAGAAACTATAACTTGGTGGAATTTAAGGTTCTATTGTCTAGAGGATTGTTTAAGTTCATAGATAGATTTTTTGAGCTTGCATACCTTGGGCTCTTAGCCTTTAACAACAAATTCTTGTGGTTGTTACATATAAATTTCTTCCTCTAGTTCTCTATTGAGAAATGCAGTTTTTACATCCATCTGATATAATTTAAGGTCTAAATATGCAACTATAGCCAAGATGAATCGTATAGAAGCAAAACTTACTACAAGAGAAAAAGATCTCTTCATAGTCTACGCCCTCCTTTTGGGTATAACCTTTAGCAACTAATCTTGCTTTATATCTCTTGCTTATCCCATTCGCCTTATGCTTTATCTAGAGAACCCATTTGGTTCTGGTAGCTTTACGATTAGGCAAAATATCAACCAAGTCCCAGACTTGATTGAGTTTCATAGACTCAATCTTTTCTTCCATTGCTTTTATCCACAAATCTCTAGCAGACGATGTGAGAGCCTTGCTAATAGTATTTGGCTCCTCACTATTTTGTGAAGTAATAATAAAAGTTTCTCCCACAATATCAAAATGATGACAAGGAATTGCCTACGACTACTCTTTTGAGTTGATTCCCCAGTTGGAATCGAAGTGTTTGGTGTGTTATTCCTACTCAGAGTGGAATCCCCGTAAAGTCTGTACTAATATCAACACCGACATTAAAAGTGATAATATCATTTGAATCTTCCAATTTATAGAATTGAAAATCGTTATCAACTTCTCCAATGCTAGGAAATTCATTTTCTAAAAAATTGATATCCCGTAATTCCAGTTTAGTCACAGTTCCACTTTTATGTTCACCAATGAACACAAAAACTTTTGAGTACTCTGAGTATCTAATAAAGATATATTTTTTACTCCTAGCTCTCAATTTTCCAAACTTATGAGTAAGATTATGAACATAAGCCGTAGACCCATATGGCCGCAGATGAGATAGGTTTGGTTTCCTGCCCGTCCATAACTCATATGTGGTGGAACTAACTGATTTTGAAGGAACTCAATTAAGTACATAGTCAATAAGTAACCAAGCATCTCCCCAATAAGATATTGGAAAATTTGATTGCGCCATCATTGATCTAACCATTTCCAACAACGTTCTATTCCTTTTTTTTGTTGTACTATTTTGTTATGGAGTTCTAAAAGTAGTCAGCTATCTATCTATTCCTTTCTCATTACACAGTTCTTTGAACTATTCTGAAAGGTATTCACGGCTTTAGTTTGTCCTCAGGACTCTAACATTGCTATTTAGTTGATGCTTTGCCATGTTTAGATATAATCTAAAGCAATCTAATGCTTTTGATTTATGAGAAATCAAGTAGACATGACCAAAACATGAATAATCATCAATGAATGTGATAAAATATGAGGCTCTATGTCTAGCTCTTACATTTACTGAACCACAGATGTCATAGTGGATTAACTGTAATAGTTTTTTGGCTCTAATTCCCTTACCGAATGATTTTCTAGTTGTTTTTTTAGCGAGACAATTTTCACATATGGGCAATTCAACCTTGATAAGTAGGCCAAACATGCCCTCTCTTGCAAGTCTTTGCATTTTCTTGTCCTATATGACCTAATCTAGCTTGCCAAATAATTGCGTATATCTTATTATTATTATTTAAAGAAGTAACATACGAAAGGCAACTATTATCATAACGTGAATCATCAAGCATTGTATCTAATACAATAAAACCATTAACTAAATGCCCAATTCCAATAAAGATTGAATTTAAAAAAATCTCCAAACAAACACTGTAAAAATTTAAATCATATCAGAATTCAAGAAGAACAAGAACAAAAATCAAGTTTCGTCGAATCTCCGGTTCATATAGGATATTGTGTAACAAAAGAATACGTCCACAATGCAAAATCAATTTGCAGGTGCCTATTCCTTTTGCTTCAGCTTTAGAGTTATTGCCCATGTATATCCATCTAGTCCCTTAACTGATTCGACGGTACTCTACAAATGCATCTCGATCACTAGTTATATAATCTGTTGCTCCTGAGTTTACAGTCTACACAGGGTGAGATTCAGTTAGGAGTATCGAACTCATAACTAAAGCATAATTCAACAAAATGGAGTTAGGTTTTACCTTTTTCGGCTCAGTGCACTTATGAGCGAAGTGACCTAACTTGGTATAATTGTAGCATTTCATCTTGGTTTTATCTTTTTTCTTACCAGCATGCTTACCCTTTAGGTGCTTCTTAGCATGTGGCTTCTTCTGATCAAGATCAAATCTCTTACTTTCCTGGTTATATTTATGACCATTTTTACGCTTGAAGCTCGAACCCTTTTGCGAGCCTGATTCGGCCATATAAACACGATCAGAAAGGTTAACTGCCTCAAGGCGCTCTACCTCCAATTCTAGGTGATGTTCAATATTATTGAAAGTTTTGATACCTCTTATTATGAGTCATATTCACCTTCATGTGTTCTTAGTATCAGGTACGGATCTTATCACTGCCGGACTTGTTGTTCATTAGATAGAATATTTCCAACAGACTTAAGTTTATGAACCATATTTGACATTTTCCTCAGGTGTTGCCTCATAGTATGATTTTTGCACTTTCGATAAGAATCGAACTTGATTGTGTAAGTCTTCTCAGCTTAGTGCTCAAAGTTCCACCAAACTCGTCTTTCAGAGTGAGCCACATCTTTTAAGCAGTCTCATACTTCTCAAACTCACATATTAGATCATCTTGCATGCTATTCAACATATTATGCGAGCATTGCTATTCTTTTTTTTTTTCCAAGTCTGATAAGCCTCAAGATCCCCCTTGTGTTGAGTAGTATTACCTTGCTCAGGCTCAGTTAAGTGTTGTTAAGAGCTTCTAGAGTCTCTTGCTACTCAAGAATGTATTGAATTTTATAGTGCCAAATATCATAATTGTCATCATTTAACTTTTCACCTTTGCTCAACTCGGCCATAATGTTTTTTGATGCAGATGCCATCTCAACTTTCTTTTAACACAGACAATTCAAAATATAATCAATTAAACGCACAATCAATAATTACACACAAACAACTAATTTTACTGTAAACATAAACCAAAAACATGACAAATTAATATTGAGAATAGAATCAAAAAGTCGTCGAAGCTTTCAACTACCATCCAATTTCCTTTATCATTTTCATCATTAATTTGGTTTTAATGCGCAAAATTATCAGTTCTAATTATGAATTCATTAAGTTCAATTTGTTTAGAACTCCCACTCAATAGAATGATTAATGAGATGCCATAAATGAGTATATAAAGTTGAACAACAACTAGTGTAGAAGTTCATTAATTAAAGTCATAACTATATATTGCTCAACCAACAAAATGACAAACAACGTCTAAAACAATAATAATTAACAAACGAAAGAAATAACCAAACATAGTCAAACTAATATGTAGAATCTTCTACATGTTTTAAAAATATTCTTTGTTACTCGTGACTCTTCCATCCAACTTATACTCAAGTGTATCTCCAAATAAAAACAATTGTTCCTTTTTAATGATCTTGTTTATAGTTTTCTCATACCATAACTTCTGCTCTCTAGCAATACAACTAGCTTGTCTTCCATTCCAAAGGTTCGTGTGATGCTAAGTACTTGAGGTTTGCCTCATTGTAGAAGAAAGACAATGCTCTTCCATTAGCTCAATTTCACACCTCAGCAAATAATATTTATTGCTCGGGATATTCTCAATCTCCTCTAATATGTGAGCTTTAAAGATAAGCGTATTATCATTATTAGGTAAGGAATTTATGAGGAACCATTGATAATAAACCAAATCTACACACTTAGCATCCGTTTTTCCGTAAAGCCAGCTAAAGACCTCATCTACATCTTCTATATTTATACACATAGAACGGTCAGTGTCCATTTTATAATTCTCCATTTTCTCCATAAAGTTCTTCATAAGATAAGCTATCGTTAATCTAAATTAAATCAATGGGTGAAATCCAAGCTCTATATGCCATTAACCCGTCTTTCTTAGTTCACAATTTTCTAATAGGAGGCATATAAGACAAATAACATAAAATTCATATTAGTGATCGTTAACAAACAACTAAATACAAGGTAGAATTTAATTCCAGCCAATGTCTATAAAAAATATTTTCGAGCTCCCACTGGAACGAAATATTTATTAACATGTCATGCTCATCCATGGGACTACATATATTCAATCTGAAATTTTATTTTAAAAATAGAAACAAAAAATAATTAGAAATTTTGATTTTATATTAAAAAATAAATAGAAAATTAAAATTTGAATCAAATGGTATAAACAGCGCCCAAATCGGTTTCCTGGATAGCAAGATGTACAAAAAATACCATACATGACACATTCCCCCACGCGCACAGGCAGACATTTGAACTTCATGCGCGCTGCAGTACATGCTACAGATTTTCAAACGGAGGTAAGAATAAGCTAGAATTGTTGAAAAACCAATTCTGGCACTATTCATCGTCTTCTCCAAAATTAGGGTTTCTGAATTTTAGCGATTGGATACTTGTTTTGGCCATAACTTTCTTATTTTAAGTTCGTTTTTAACAAATCATATATTGTTTGAAAGCTCTTAAAAAGATCTTTCCAATGCTATATTAAACACAATGTTAGGTTGCCTAGATCAAAAGATATGAGCAATTGAAGTTTCAGGTTTCATGATTTCTTAAGGTTCATGCAATCTAAACTCTAGGCCATTTCTATGTCTATCAAATCTAGAATTTATACTTTAATTCTAGTAGTCCAAAATATGAAATTGATAGCCACCAGATCACATATACTTTAAAGAATCAATTAATATAAAAAAATTCAAACTTTTTCATGAAGCAAATTCAACCATATGCATGAATCCAACATAAAAACTTGGCTCTGATACCAATGAAGAAAAATAAAAAAGATTAAAAACTTACCTTTCTTCACAAATCAGGCAATAGAATAATCAAGTGTTGGAGCACGTTAATGGTTGGAAAGAAATCATAGATGGAAATCCTCCTCTATACCACAGTATAAATGCCCTATTATTAATGGATTGTTCACTGTTTTTAATTTTTGTGAATGGGAAGAAGAGAAGAAGTTGAAACAGTAATGTATTTTTCGTTCGATGATAAGTATGTAAAGAAACTAACGTTGGGAAGTTGATTCAATATCAACTTCCCTGTATCAACTTCCCTGTACTAATTGCAGGCCAACCCACCCGTCCAATATTCCAACAAGTGGGACAAACCTGGCTGAAGGAAAAAAAATACAGTGCACATTTATCCAATATGGCTGCAGAAACTCTTATCTTCAAATATGCTTCAACTGATGAAATGTCTTCTTAAAATCATATATCAATTTAATTTGTTAAGTTGACGCATGCCAACAATAGACACTAACTTCTCAAATATTGATGTGGGCAAACCTTCAGTAAAAAGATTAGTAAAATGATCGGCAGAGCGTATTTGCTCGATATTAATTTTTTTTCTTATTAAAGCTCATGAGTGTAGAAGAACTTTGGTGAGAAGTGTTTAGTTTTATCTCCCTTGATGTATCTTCCTCTAATTTGAGCAATACAAGCAGCATTGTCTTCATATATAATTATTGGAATATCTGTTGCAGAAGTTAAATCGCAGGTGCTTAGAATATGATGGATACTAAACTACAACTAAACACACTCTTTGCTTGCTCCATGTAATGCAAGGACCTTTGAGTGATTAAAGGAGGTGGCAATGAAAGTATTCTTAGTCACAAAATTGCCATGCTATTGTAAGTGAAAACATATCTTATTTGTGAACGAGTTTTTTGGCAATTAGAAAGGTAGCATGCATCTGCATAACTAATAAGAGAGTTGGATTCCTTGTTAGCTCACTTAAATAAAATAATCCTAATTCTGTCATTCCGTATGTTTGATGCCATTCCAATGTTTTCGTGTTGGCGTTAAGCTAAATCTCACCAATAATTTATAGAGAATGCAATGTTTGGTCTAGTGTATTGAGCTAGATACTATAAAGTACCTATTGCATTTAGATATGGTATTTTTGGACCAAGTATTTCTTTTCATTCTCTTTAGGGTGGAATGGATCATTTTTAGAATAGAGAGATGAGCATTATCCATATTGAAATGCTTTTAGATTTTTTTTTAACATAAGCAGATTGATGGATAAGTATTCTGTTTCTTTTATGCTTGATCTGCAGGCCGACACAATATTTTGTTTTCACCATATCTTTCATTTTAGATTGTGTTTTTAAATATCCAACAGTTCTTAGAAACTTTTTAGGAGTTCCAATTAAGTTTTTGTCTTCAACATAAACTGCTACAATTCAAATTTTTTAATGAATATGCGTAGGCAAATAGGGTCAATTTTATATCCCTTCTTAATACGCATAGGGACAATTATACCACGTGCATTCTGATTATTTCAATCCATATAAAGATTGTTGTAGCTTAATTGAACATAGGTTATGATCCTTTGGTTTATATGCTTTAGACATTTTGAATCTTTTAGGGGTTTTCATGTAAATATTAGTGTCAAGTGATCGATAAAGATATGGAGTTACTACATCCATGAGACGTATTTCATGTCTTTATTAGAATGCCAAACTAATTAAAAATTAAAAGATAATAGTATCCATCATTAGAGAATACTTATCGTCATAATGAATACCAGGTTATTCACATTTTATATCGAGTGATGTTTCTTCACAATACCTATTTGTATCCAGCGAGTTTGACATCTTCATGTGTCTGGACTATAGGTTCAGAAACTTCACATTTTAGCGGGAGAAGTCAATTCTGCTTGAATTACTTTTTTACATTGAGGCCAATTATGCATTTGTCTAAATTAATCGATAACTTGAGATTCAAAATCATTTGTAATTTTAATAGCTACTATGAATGAAAACACATCGATATTTATTTTATTATGATCCCACAATTTCCCTTCTATAAATATAATTTATAGACTTTTTCTCATTTTTGTGTTTTCATACCTCTTGAGGAGTTACTGCCTCTTTAATGACTTGTGACTCTTCAAGGACCATAAATTTTTTTGAAACTAGTGATTCAGATAATGTGGATACATTTGTAGCTCTAGCATTATTTTTAACAAGATCCTAATCTTTCATTCTCCTCTTCTAAGGAGCACTGCCTTTGGAACCAACTAGTCTACCACATTTCTGACTTGTAGAAAATAACTAATTAACTGCTTCTACAGTTGATTGTTCAATAGGAATAATCATTCGAGCTAGTGTATTAGCACAAGGAATATATTACTTAATTACTTTTGCTGCATCTGTTAATGCATCTGGTAATTGATTTGGAATTTGTTGCAAATGTACCTTCCTTTATACTTCATCTTTATACTGACCGGTATGAGGATCTAAATGAGACAAAATGGAAACTTTTCAAGAAAATTCATTCCTTACTTTAAGAGACTTTCCATTCCCCCACGATGGAAAAATTGTCTCACAAAAGTGATAATTCACAAAACGTGTAGTAAAAAGATCACCCATCAAAAGTTCAAGATATCTGATAATTGAAAGTGATTGAAACCAACATAAATCCCCAAGCAATGTTGGGATCCCATCTTTGTGCACTGAAGGGGTGATATAAGAGCATACACAGCACAATCAAAGGTGTGTTAATGGGAAATGTCAGGTTGTTGACCAAATATAAGTTCTGATGGAGAATATTGATGATAAGTAGTGGGTTTAGAACGAACTAATGCCGCAGCATGTAAAATAGCATGACCCGATGCATATACAGGTAATTTTGTTTACATAAGTAAAGTTTTTTGCAATTACCTACAACCACTGAATCAATGATTTTGCCAATCCATTTTGTGTATGTATAAATGGAACTGGATGCTCAATATTAATACCAACTGATGTACGGTAGTTATCAAATATCTTAGATGTAAACTTAGTAGCATTATCTAGAAGTATGGTTTTGATTAGATAATCTGCAAATTGTGTCTTTAATCTTATAATCTAAGCAAGCAATCTTGCAAATGCAACGGTGTGTGTGGACAATAAACAGACATGTGACCACTGGGCAGATGCATCAATCAAAACTATAAAGTATTGAAATGATCTATTTGGTGGATAGATTGGTCTAGATATATCTCCTTGAACATTTTGTAAAAACGATGAAGATTTATAATCAACCTAAGAAAGGGATGCTTTAACAAAAAATTTTCCTTATGAGCAAGCGACATAAACAATCTCATTGGACAATAGAATCCTGTGGTTCTTTAATAGATATCCAAGATAATTTTCAATAATTCTATGCATTATTGTAGATCATGAGTGTCTAAAGCAATCGTGCCACAATATAAATATTTTTTGATATATGAACTTTTAGTTCATCATTGTGTAGCTCTCAATCGCGTTTATGACTGTGTGATACAATCTTGATGAAAAGCTTAGAGCTTTTCTAATATGTACTTTTTTCCTAAGACATTTTTAATATTGCAGAGATATTTCACATTATTTTCATTTAAAGTCTCAATATAATATCCATTTAAGCAGATATCTTTAAAGCTTAGCAGATTCCTTTTGGATCTTGTTGAATATAAAGTATTTTGCATTATTAGTTTTGTTCTACTTGCTAACAAGGGTATAGCTCTTCTAAACCCTCCTATTAGGTCTGTAGGACCAAATATAGCATTTACATTTCCTTCAAGTAATTTTATTTCTAGGAAATTTTTTTAATTGAAGAATAGTGTGTGTGGCTGCACTATCAGCCAAGAATAGATCCCTACCTTTCGTTTTCAAAATAAATAATCTATTTATAAAATCCATAACCTTAGATTAAATAAATGTTTATGTTAGACATCAAAATTAGATATGAACATTAAGAACATTTGAAGAAACTACAAAAAGTACAAAAGTTAACATGTCAATATCTTAATAATTATGGCATAGGAATGACAGCTTAACTAATGTGGACATTTTTATCATTAATTAAGTCATTTGTTTCCTTTTTATGTCTTCAAAGAAATTAGAGACATTAAGTTGAGTCAGATCAATAGGATCTGAGTTATCGACTAAATTAGCCTCAAATTTTCCTTTACCTTTCTTGGATGCTTGGCAGAAATCTACAAATTATTTATCTGTACTGCAGATACGTGACTAATGTCCTTCTTCTCCACATTGAAATCAAATTTCTTTGTTATCACATCTAGCATTTTTTATGCACATTTTCCACTTCTGGTAGGGTCCGTTTCTATTGTTCCATTGTGCTGAATGCCTATGATCACCACAAGAATAATAACCACGGCCTCTCTTGCCTCTTCGATTACTCTACTACTAGTACTTGTATTAAAATTTGCTTAATGATTGAGAGCCAATTAGACGTAATTCATGAATTTTCATCAAGAGCTCGTTGTTTTGTTCAACAAGTAAAAGAGTTGTTATCAGCTTATAGGACAACATTTGATGCATGAAAAGTAGAGTGTCTTTTCAAGCATATCTTTATTAATATTTTTTTCTCCATGCAATATCAGTTTTGAGGTGATACGAAACAGAGCAGAGTTGTAGTCACATTCGCTTGCATGGTCTCATAATCTCAAGTTTAGCCACTCATATTTGGCTTTTGGAAGGAAAATATCCCTCTAGTGACCAAATATGTCCTTGAGGTTATTCTTAAAAGTTAATAGATCTTTCATCATCAGATATTGAGCTTTCAGGTTCTCATGTAAATTATGGCAAAGGAAAATCATGGCTTTTGATTTTTCTTGCAAGGATGTTTCGTTTCGTCTGCTATAGTGCCTTAAACCCATAACTTGCAGGTGCATTTTTGCATTCAACACCCAAGAAAGGTAGTTTCTTTCGGAACTTTTAGAAGCGTGGATTTGTAGATTCGTGAGATTTGCCATTTTTCAAAACCTTATCAATAATTAAAAGAAAAATAATTATCTCAATATAAATATAAAATATGTAAATGTAAGCAAAAACAAAAAATTATGAAATATGTAGGGGCCTCATGCATGTATTTAAAACGTAATACTAAAAAAAGATAAATAATAATAGAAATTTTATGACTTATCTAATTATGTCACAAGTCTATTATGAAATTATGATAGATTCATGACATATATACGTATGTCATCAATTCATGATTTAATCATGACTTATAACTTAAAGATATAAACAAATAATAGATATAAGTCATGTTTGTGTTATGTAGATTTATATAGTTTTAAAATGGTGCCATTTAAATTAGCTGTAATAATTTTTTATTAAACACTTAAATTATTTTTAAAAAAATAATTAAAGCAACGATTTGGTTTATACTAAACAACACCAGTTTTATAAAACCTAAAAGATGTCAACACACTAAAACTTACTAAGTGTTGAATAAATCAACAGATCCATCTCTCTCTCACATGAATCCCCCTCTCTGTCTAACATTACACAGAACCCGAACCTTGAGCCTCACATCTGCGGCCGATGAATTTGAGCAAGTTCGTGATATATTAAAATTATCCCCTCACTCACTCACTTTGCCATTTCACTGAAAGTTGATACCCCACTGTTGCTCTCATTCAAGCCGTCATTTAACTGAAACATTCCTCATTGAAACTCTTAATTTGTGGAAGAATAATAATAAAAAGAAGCCGATCAGCCATTAAAGTTTCACTGCTGTCGAAGCTTAGTCTGGCACCATGACCGCGCGTCAGAGCACACTGTTCCCACTGTTGGATTCAGCGCAGCATGAAGCTTCTATTCCCACTTTCCTTATTACCGTCATATAAATTCCTGTCACTGTTGGTCTGTGAGGACCTTTCGATAATTTTGGATTTCAAGGATAATTTCGACCTCTATCATTTTTCAATATCTTTTAATACTTAATTTGCTGAGTATATTTCAATATATTATCATTATTTTTTTTTTTATTTTGGCTGTATGTAACTATTAATCCTCGTTTAGAATTTGAAACCTCGTTTTGATAATTTGTTGCTTCATGAATCAAGATTGTATTGCCTAGAGTTTAGGGTTTGTTTTTCAACTAGGTTACTGTACACAATTGGACAGTTAAAGTTTCACATGCTACTATTTTAGGTTGCATTGAACTTAAAATTAGTGACAGGATAGTTTTTGTTTTGATCTGTCATTGTTATTTTGATGTTCATATTTATGCATAAATTTAATTTTTTTTTATTTTTTATTAATTTAATTTTTTATTTTTTATTAATTTATTGTTTTGGTTTCTAGGTATTTTGAGTCGTGCAGGAGGCATGATGTGTAACCAAATCCTCTAATTTTATTTGGTTTCTTTAAAGGTGGGTATTAGTAACGTGAATTGTTTAATTATTTGTACAATAATGAAAGGAACTCTACATGAATGTAGTAGCTATCTACAAACTTTAATTACTTAATAAATGCAAATCTTTATATCTTGAGAAGTATTTGGGTGTCAAATAGGGAAAATATTTATATCTTGATTAATTTGCTTCATATAAAAAGATTTGAGAACATTTTAGTTTAGTTTAATTAATTTTATAAAATGGTTCAATCACATTTCTCTTGAAAAGTAGCATATATAATGATGATGATGCTGCACATCATTAATTTGCAATCTGGAACTTTTGAGATTAAATGGAGATGCTATTGCCACATGTCAAATTTTGAAACTTAAAACTTCAATGGCTATATCCTTTCTAAGTTTTAACCTCCCTTTCTTTTGTATAACATTTGATTAAGTAATTTCTATATGTATTTTGCAAGCATTTGACTTAGCATACTTATTTTCATTTTAGGTCCTTGATGCTACTAACAATGAGTTTTAAGATCCTCCTGGAACAATTCTTGCTAATTGCACAAGATTCTAAAAACTAGTAAGCTTGAACTATTATTATTATTTTTTTTTTTGTGCTTTTGCAATACTTTGTTTGTCACAAAGGAGCTTGAACTCATTTTCGAATATTTTTTACTGTGGAACTTCTAGGAGTTTATATGAATAGGTATGTGATTTGAAAGTAAACCGAGTTTTTTTTTTTTGTTTTTGGGTCTTATTTTGTTTGAAATTTAAGATAAAATTATTTGGTTATAATTCTTTTTTATCTAATTAAAAGTGACGAGTTAGGAACCTATCAAATGGGTTGATCGAGAGGAGTGGCTTTTATAGCTATAATCAGGTGTAGATTTTGTTTGTTTGGAAATACAAGATACTTAAATTGCTAAAACTTTATTTGAATTTTGCTTGTGAATTTTTTTATATTTATTTTCTTTGTAGTGATGAGACGAGGAATTATATGTGCTTTGGGCGAAATAGCTTACCACTTTAGCACTATATAATGAAAATTGTATTCGAAAGTTATGCTTAATGATCATAACTGTACTCTTTTAACTGATACATTGTATGATGAGATAAATGTATCATGATATTATTTAGATGTTAATGATAATTATCTATGCTTGTCGGGCAATGTAGTTCTTTTTATCATATTATATATCACTTAATATAATATAATATAATATAATATAAAATAATATAATATAATATAAAGTAATCAATATAAAATTCATTCCCACCAAAATTAAAAAGAGTAATAATAAGAATTAGTGAAAAAATTATTTCAGCTAAACTAGTAATAAGATTAATAATTGCTGCCAAAAAATTAAAATAAATATCAAATTCCTTGTAATTTTTTTAAAAATAAAATTTAATTCCCGCCAGTTTAAATATTTATCATTTTAAGTGTTTTAACATTTATTTAAATATTAATTTTATAAGAAAAATTTTAGTCATGCATGGACAATATTATGATCATGACAAATTCATGACGGGTAATATATCATAAAATTCATGACACATATAAGCTATTATCTAAAATTTCTTGACACAGCTTCAATGACAACGGCTATCTAGTACGGTGCATGATGGTAAAAACCCATCGTTGTTTAACTTTTTTCTAGTAGTGACTTCAAATTCTAAATTTTAAAGTCATTACTTAGAACTTTAGATTCTCATCACCTCATTTGTGTTGTAAACTTTAGACTACAACAATAATATTAAAAGACAAATCTATGCAAGAATAAATCTTAATTTATTGAAATTAAAATAAGTTGATGAGGTTAAACCATCCATATAAGCAAATAAATTAAACAAGCCAGATTAATAGAATAATAACATATTAACAAAATAATAACAATATAGCCAATATTATAGAACCAACCATATAAATTAAAAATTAGTATAAACAATAAATAATATAAAAAGGGTTAATTACTCCTAGGTGACACATGTTTTGAGAAACTTAAAAGAGGTGACACATTTTTTAAAAATATCGAGTAAGTGACATTCTGTTAACTTTTGTCATTAACTTTAACGAAAATAGTAAATTAATTATAAAATGACATTTCTGCTCCTACAATTAATTACAAAATAATGTTCCTACCCCTATAATTTGTTACAAAATGATATTTTTGCTCCTACAATTAGTTACAAAATGATGTTTATGCCCCTACTCACTTATTTTTAATTTTTAAATAGAAAAAAATAAAAGAAATTAAATCTAAGGTCTAATTAATAGGGCTTTTTTTTTGGTTAAATTGAACAAATTTTTTTAAATCATGTTGAATCAAACTTATTTATGAATATAAAGAAGCAGATCTCGTATGAATTGTAAAGCATTATATAAATCCAATATTTTTATCTCTTTGGTTGTATGAAAAAAATCTATTTTTTCTAATTTTACCCTCGTCTGGAGAAAGTTTACGGTAAAAGTTAACGGAATACCACCCACTCAAGTATTTTTAAAACATGAGTCACCTTTTTAAAAATTGTTAAATCATGTATCAACTAGAGGTAATTAAAGCATAAATAAATACAAATAGTAGAAATTAAATTGGCCACATCAAATTAGCTATCGTGCGAATAACTTGTTATGAAATAAATAGATAATAGTAAATTTTAAACTAGAATAATGTACTTCAGGTACCTTGTTAATAACTTATTATTGATAAGCTTTTGTTGTTCATCACCTCTATTTACACTTGTATAATGGGTAACTAGATGACTTAAACTTTCTATGTGGGACTTTTTTCAAATGGTGAAATTCTCAAGTTTACAACATATTCTTCAATTTTTTTTTCTAATCTATTATAGTTAAACCCTATATATATGAAATGTTAGCTATGCAACCCAAGAGGGGTGGGGGGGGGGGGGGATGAATTAGGTTTTTAAAAACTTAAGCAATTAAAACCACACAACAATTTAAACTAATGTCTTAATGAAATCAAAAACAATAAGTTTGACAATGCACAATATTAAAAGGATAAGGGAAGAGAGAGCAAACACGAGAGCTTTTACGTGGTTTTGCAAAACTCGCCTACGTCCATGCTTCCAACCAAACCAAGCTTGAGGATTTCACTATGCAAGCCTCCTAAGGCTTCAAGAGTTTTACAATTGACTTCCAAGGTGTCAATGAACCTTTATAAATGGTGTTTCACTCACACACACCTTTCTCCAAGTGTTTCCCACACTTACACTCACACAAATTTGATAATGAATTTGAATATTAAAATATATACTCTTTTTTAGAGTGAATATACAAATGATAGCTCAATGATAACTCAGTGTATGTGGATTAGCAAGATGAAAACTCAAGATAGGTTGTATGAACTGATTTTAGCTTGATAGGACTTGAAAAACCTTGTTAGATTTGAGTTTGATTAGAGTTTGTATATTTTGGACAGGAAAACTAACCGTTATTAACCTCCAGAAACTTACCGGATCGCTGCTAGAATGAGACTGGTTAGCCGCTGGGCTTATGCCACAAGTTATCGTTGTAGTTTTGAATTGGAAAATTTGCATGGCTAGCCGCTAGCTATCCATCTTCGTAGGTGGTTAGCCGCCATATTTTGACGACCTAGCCGCTACAATTCCAAAATGTAGTTAGGTCCATTTCCTGAATTTAATACAATACTTATTGATATAAAAAATTTCAAAACTCTTTCATTTTAGTCCATATTTTGAAAAACAACCGATTTCATAAAATTACTTATCTTATAATTATAAAACCTTTAGGTTATAGAAAAAAAAAAAGATGATTTATTAAGCAAAATCTTGAGCTTTCCAAATGCTAAATTATGTATACATTAAATCATACTGGCTTTACAAGAATTATAACAATGAAGATCACTTTGAGCTAATATTTATTCTTGGTCGTGCGGTTGCCCGTTGAGCGTCTTGAGCTTGATTTCACTTGAATAAATTTTGCCCTTTAAGAACTAGTGAAATTGTTAAATATAATAATACATGTTTGTTATTATCAATATTATAGTTTGTATAGCTCTTTAGCCTAACAATATAGGGTTTTTTTTTTCTCTTTCCTCTTGTTCATAGTCTTTTATTTTTTTCAACTCCCATTTTCAGTCGTAAACTTTCATTGACATCCAAGTAGGGATGGAGGAATTCTCAATATCATTTCTCACCCGACAAGAGGAAAAAAATAACTATTTTATTTTTGCATTTTGTTGAATTTTAATTTAAGATACTCTTTTTTTTTTTACCCCTCTTGACTCATTAATCAAAAGTATAAATTATACGATTTTATTTGAGTTCGAGGCTATAACAATGAAAATTAATTTTTAACTGTTGGGTCGTTATTTTTCTAGATTTCAAAGCATATTTCTCCTATGTGTGTCCTGAACCAATGGTACTACTTCTTAGACTAAATAAATTTGGATCATAGTTGGAAAATATCCACTTGATGAATAAGATGAAGTGAGAGATAAATGAAATATCATGTGACATGGATCACTTTGAACTAAGTCACTTTCCTCCAGTGGTGGTTGAAGATGTAATAAACATGAAACAAATGCTTATTGACTTAAATAATAAAGCGTTATTCCAATATCTAGGCCTTAACATTTCTGTAGTATATGTCCTAGAATCTGCTCCAAAAATATAGTAGCAAAAACATTAGGACCTTTATAAGCTTCTTTTTTCAAGACATATTTCCTTTTGTTAACAAACCTTATTCCACATAACAAGGTGGTTAAATTCCTTTATGTAATCTTAGCAAATGTTAAAGCTGCAAAAATAACTGATGGGGGATTTAAGAGGCATTTGGAAGGGTGCCAATATTCTCACTCTGGGAGTAAATATGACTATTACACCAAAATAGGAATAAGCCCAAGCAGCCCACACAAGTATATATCTGATAAAGAATGACTTAGGTTCAACATGACTATTACATCAAAATAGGAATAAGCCCAAGCAGCCCACAAAAGTATATGTCTGATAAAGAATGACTTAGGTTCATTCTTTTCCAAGAATGACCTAGGCATTTAGAAATATTTCCAAGTTGAGTCCTCAATAAAGTGTCAAAAGTGTGGTTTTACAAAGAGTGCTCTAGGTTCATTTTTTACACTCTTTATATATAATGACCTACACACTTAGAAGACATTTACAAATAAAATGCCCAAAAGGGTGAGTTTCCGACAGCGCTCAAGGCATGGTTCTATAAATAGTGGCCTATGTCCATTTCTAATAAAGAATTACCTCATTCCATTCTTTACAAAGAATAACCTAGATATATTTTTTACAAAGAATTACCTGGTACTTAGAAAACATTTCTAAGTAAAACGCTTCAAGGGCAAGTACTTGACAAATTGCCAAACTTGTAATTCTATAAGAGTGACCTTGGTATATTCTTTACAAAGAATGACTTAGGTCTAAGTACTTAGAAATTTTTTCTAACTAAAATGCCTAAAGGACAAGTCTTCGGCCAAGTGTTAAATGCATGATTCTATGACCTAAGTCTATTCTATATAAGGAATGACCTATATAATTAAAAAATATTTGTAAGAAAGTGTCTAAAGAGTGAGTCTTAGACAAAGAGCGAAAGACATGACTCTATATAGGATGACTAGGGTCCACTCTTTATAAAGAATAACCTATACATTTAGAAAATAATTCTAAATAAAACATCCAAAGGTTGAGTAGTCAACAAAGTGCTAAAGGTATGATTCTACAAAGAA
Source organism: Murraya paniculata (assembly GCA_030449075.1). Lineage (NCBI taxonomy): Eukaryota > Viridiplantae > Streptophyta > Magnoliopsida > Sapindales > Rutaceae > Murraya > Murraya paniculata. The sequence goes on from JAEVFN010000041.1 coordinate 563,798, forward strand.
TGACTAAAGTCCACTCTTTATAAAGAATGACTAAGGTCCACTCTTTACAAAGAATGACTAAGGTCCATTATTTATAAAGAACGACTAAGGTCTACTCTTTATAAAGAATGACCTAAGTCTACTCTTTATAAAGAATTATTTAAGTGAAAAATGACCTAGAAACTTAGAAACTATTTTTAAGTAAAATGCCCAAGGGCACCTCGACTAAACCAAGCCATGATTCTTATACACCTGGGGCTACTGACAGAGAGAAATCTCCGAACTAGACCCAAGACCATGACCTCTTCTTCACCTGGATATGAGCTAAATTTCAACAGCAGAACATGGGCTAATCGCAGCCAAAAGTATTGTTCTACAAAGAATGAACTAATATAGTGTTTACTTACTGGAGTGGGAGTAGGGAGTAGGGAGTGTGGAGTCCTCCCACTTCAGTATTTACTTGCTTGTTTAAAGGGGGGAGTGGGAGTCCCACTCCGTGTGCCCCACCCACTTTTAGAGTATGGAGTGAGATTCCACTTCCATCGGGGGATCCACTCCCACCTCTTCATTTTTTACTCTTTTATTAATATAATTTATATTTATTAAAATAAAATAAATAATTTATATTTATTAAATATAATATAATATAATTTACTTAATATTAATATAATTTATATTTATTAAAATAAAATAATATTACATTTATTTAAAAAATAATAATATTATATTTATTTAAATAATATTATTATATTTTTAAATAATATTAAAATAAATAAATAAAATGTTATTATATTCATAGAGAATTAATAATATACCATATACTATCTTTATTTGAAAATATAATATTATTATATTTATTTAATTTAATAGTATTATATTTATTTACTATTAATAATTAATAAAAATAAATAGTTTATTCAAAAAATTAATTTTGTACTATATTATTAATAATAATGTTTCATTTGTGTTGCTCTTATCAATAATTTTTAATTTACATAATTACAATTAAAATTAATAAAAAAATTAATGATTTACATAACCAAAAATATTAATAATTATTATTAAGTTATATAATAATTAATAATAAGATAAATAATTTATTTTATAAATATATTTTTTATCAATATTGCAATGAAAAATTATAATTTTTTAAATAAGGGTAAAATTATAATTTGAAACTATTCACTCCAAATCCAAGACAATGTAAACACATAAATAGAATTCTTATTTTTATTCCACACTTTCATTTCAGTATAAGTAAACAACCTCACTCCCACTCTACACTCCCAAGATTCTCACTCCTCAGGATTCTCAATCCAATCCGAAATGTAAACGCTACCTAAGTGTTTATGGAATACTCTTAACTATTTGTAAGTAAGATTCTATAAAGTTTGCTTACACACAAAATGTCCAAAACAAGTCCTCTTTATGAGGATCCAATACAAGAATCAAACTCCAGTTTGAGCCAATTGAAGGTTAATGGCAAAATCAGGACAAATGTCCAAAGAAAACTTGTCATGAAAAAGTTTTGACACATAATGGTAGGTATCCTTACGCATGGACTTTATAGACACATGTCACTATAGCAATCCCACATGTCATGATGACACTTCGACCTTATAATTCAGGTTACTTAAGTTTTGACTATAAGAGAAAAATAACTATAGAAATGTTGTCATTCTCTCCCTAGATTCTCCTTTTAGAAATTGCGAACAAAAGACAGACTTGAGCATCTTGAGGTTACTGTTGGCAATCCTGGCACCTTTTGACATTTTCTTTTCTTTTCAAAACCTTTAACAGTAAAAATATATTTGACTTGAAATCCACATGTTAATGAAAAATAATCCATAAACCTTGAAGTAGGAGAATATCTTAAATAAAAGCAAGTTATTACATGTTGAGCAATGATTTGCATTAATCGTTAGCATCATCTGCTGGAATGACCAAAAAGACAACGTGGTTATCTTAAGCATGGATGACAATTATGACTACTCTGATGTTTAGGCTGCTGATGAAAGTTTCAAGATGCAAAGATGCACTTTTGACGACAAAGATATTTTGTGGACTTGAAAACTGAAACTATAGTCCTGATGCATCCATCTAACTCTAACAAAATCAAAATCACTAGTTTCATGCACCTCATCTACAGCTAGATCTAAATCTTCAGCCTTGACGCCAAAGAAGAGAACAAACTTTAACAAAATGTTCGATTACCTTCGAGCCCGAAATGATGAACAACCCAACTATAGCAACTTTAATAGTAATGTGGCGAACTCATGCTTTCCCGAACAAGATCTAGAGATGATTTGACTGATAATGATTTGAGGCATGCTCTCAATCAAAGGCGGACAAGAAAAATAGTAGCCTGAAATGATGATGAGCCGTCTGATTACTTGAACAAATGGTTTGAGAAATGAGATTGCAAGATAAGACGATAGCTAAACATGAACTACCATTTACTCAAGGAATCATGAGGGCCAAATACCCATTAGGGTTCAGGCATTTCGCCTCCCATTATCAGGGGCTGCTCACAGGTGGGTCCGAAGGTTAAGACCAAGCTCTGTTTCTTCGTTCAATGAATTGATCTGAGAATTTACAATGCACTTTTATTGTGTGTGACAAAGAGTAGAGCCAGTCACCTACTCTTGACAATAAAACAACATCAAGGTGAATCGTTATAGGAGTACATTCAAAAGAATAAAGTTGAGACAATGCAAGTGAATGGATATGATGATGGGGCTGCTCTTTATAGGTTAATGGATGGCTACAGATGGGTAAGCTGTGGTGGTCAATGGCAAAGAATCCACCATCAACATCCTCGGAGACATTCTTTCAAGCTGAGACAAATGTTAATGCAGGAGAAAGATTTTGAAGTAAAAAAGGGCGAGGAAAACACAAATCGAGTAAGAAAAAGAAAAATAAGGAAGATAAGCGAGATAGGAGACTTGGATGGCCGATCAAGTTACTAGAGAGAATCAATTTTACCCTAGGGACTAACTTAGCTCTCAAAAGCCTCGCTCGCGGCCTCCTGCCCAGTTTGCTAAATACACTTAGAGGTGGCAAAATGAATATTCGAATCTTAAATCAATCTTAAACCAAATTGAGTAAAAATTCTACTAATTCGAATTCGACTTGTTTAATTCATTTAGTAGAATTAAAAAACTATTCAAGTCGAATTTGAATTCGTTTATTAGTTGTTTATCCCATAATAAATGAATCTCTAACAAATTGAATTTTACAAAATATAACTAATAAACAAAAATTAAGCAAAACAAAATATAAAAGAAAAACTATAAGTTCAAAATCTAACAAGATACAAACAATCTAAACCATATTTTAAGATTAAAATATACAGTCATCCAGACACTAATTTACAAATTATAAGTTCTTCTTAAGAAAAGAATGAAAAAAAAAATCTCAAAATATCATCGATTCAAACTCTCCACCATTTTTGCTTTTGTTTGATCATGTCTTCTTTATGAACCCCATTATCCAATGCCAATACCAAAAAATAGTCCTATGATCCAAAGGGACTTTTCTTTCTTGCTTAAATCTTTAATCTTGTTCATTTTCATAAATATTTTTGTGGGTAAATGCCATTTTAATATACCTTTTTGCCCAGCAAAAACTTTGAAGAGTTGCAAGCTACCTAGGAAAAATTGAAAAAAAAAAAAACGTAGCTCAAAAATTAAAAAAAAGAAAAAAGAAAATAAGAGCTTACCATTAGGTAAGATGGTGTTAGCTTCTCTAAACAATCGAAAAAATGAAATTGTAGGGACAACAAAAGAAATTCTCATGGAGGGTGGAGATCAAGAGAAGAGAGGGCTGAGAGAATAGAAAGAAAGAGTGAAAATAATGAGGTGAAAAAAATAGTGCTGGCAACCTTAATTTTTGTTTTCACTTATATAGTTTGTCCCATTATAATTTCTAATTATTAAATTGGCCTTAAGTTTTTGAAAAAATTTAATATAAATTTAAGAATAAATAAGTAATTTAATTAGACGAATAATAAATAAATTTTAAATAAATGGACTGTACGATTCGTTTATGACCTATTATTAAACGAATCTTAAATTAATAAATGAATATATATCCTCAAACTTGGATTCAATTCTTTTATTCAACAAATTTAATCAAATTAACCCATTTATCAAACGAATTAGTTTTTTTCAAATCCAAAACTATTTAATTAGCATTGAAGTGAATCAAATAAATGAATCTTGACCTAGATCGACACTCCTAACTACACTAAGTTGAGTGCCCCTAGGACGCAACTTCTAATACAAATGAACAACTTCACCTTATCTAGAGCCCCTTCTCCGAAATTCAATTGCTAATGAAAAAACCAAAGGAAGTATTGCCACTTTCGTAAAGACATTGGGCGTGTTACGTCTAAATGTTTTGACCTCAATGTACATATTGAAAGTTTAGTGTGACAAGGTCAATCGTAAGAATATGTCAAAGGTCAAGGCAGTCAGGAACATAAAGACCTACTCGATTCTCCAAGGAAACGCAAAGGCAAAGGCAAAGGCAAAGGCAAAGGCAAGCAAGGCAAAGAAAGAAAGAAAATGGTAGTGCTTTGCTGGTAAGGCTTGGTAAGCAACGCATGAACTTGGGGGTTTGAATTCATTTAACCGATTGTTCGCAGAATCCAAAGTTTTGTAGCACTCTAATAATTTTTTTTTTTTCAAGGATATTCGCGAGATTCATCATCCCATTGTGATGCCATAGTCATAACTCTACCTATGGCGAACAAGTGACTTCAACGAATCCTGATCCACAACAAAAGCTTGGCTGATATATTATTTCTTACGGTGTCCACAAAAATTGGATTGGAAGGATCCCAACTAAAGCCATACACTACTCCGTTACATGGATTTACTAGGGAAGTATTATGCCCAAGGTAATAATCGAGCTTGCCGTACCTTTTGGTAAAAGTCCAACCACTCTATAGTTTAATTCATAGTGGTTGATCAACCAAGTGCATACAATTTGGTCTTAGGGTTACCAACTTTACATGCCATTAACATTAAGGCCACAGCTTCTTTTTATCACTACATTGAAGTTTCCTACAGAGGTCGGCATAAGGATATAGCTCGAGGAGATCAGAAAGAGGCTCGGAATGTTATAAGATTGCTTGTAGAAAAGGTAAAGAGTCACTTCAAATCATAAGTCTTAACCCTAAAACAATAAGAGATGATGAACAAGCAAATCTTATTGAAGACTCGGTCAAGATTTCCATCGAAGATGATCCAAGCAAGGCAGTTTAAATTGGGTCCCAGTTAGTCAATCCGCTTAAAAAGCAATTTGTGGATTTTCAAAAGGAATACTCAGTTGTGTTTGTATGGACTCACCAAGAAATATCTGGAATTGACCCAAGGGTAATTGTTCACCGCCTAAGTTGTAAGCCTTTGACGAATTCGTTGACGAACCGGAAACGCTTTGAATTTGCAAGTAGAAGAAATTAGGTTTCTGAATAATGATAAATTTTATTGAAAATAGGAATGAATAGAAATTAGGGTTTTTGACCTTTTTTATAACGAGCCTAAATATTTTGAATTTACCAAAATAGGCAAATCCAAAATATAATATGATAATTAAATTCTCCTAATCAAAATAAAAAAAGGAAAGAAAACGACACACAAATCTGAGTTCTAGAAAAAAAGATAAAAATCCTAGAAGAATAAGGAAAAATAGGAAAAAATCTTAAAACTGAAAAATAACCCAGAAAGAAATGGAATTTCCGGTCTGACCATGGGGCAGAATGGCTAAATGTGGTTCTGAATTTTGTTCCTCTCGTCGCAAACTTCGAAACAGTATATTACACACCCAATACGGACACCTGTAGCCTAAGTTATGGCCTCCGGAAGGTATCCTACTCGCGATACGCAACACCCTACATTATTCATGAAGCAAAAGAAGAGAAGTTTGAATGGTGAGAGAGCAGTAGCTATTAGAAAGAGGTGGACAAACTTTTAAAGGCAAAATTTATCAAAGAGGCTAGGTATTCGGAGTGGCTTGCGAACGTTGTTATGGTGAAGAAAGTGAATGGTAAGTGGAGGATGTGTGTGGACTTCACTGATCTCAACAAGGCATGCCCCAAGTATGGCTTCCTTTTACCACAGATTGATCAGCTTGTAGACACCATAATGGGACATGAACTTCTTAGTTTTACGGATGCCTATTCCGGATATAACCAAATTCAAATGTATGAACCTGAATAGGAAAAGATTGTATTTGTCATCGATCGAGATCTTTATTGCTACAAAGTCATGCCTTTAGGCTTAAGAATGCAGGGGCAACCTATCAAAGGCTTGTGAAAACAGTATTTGCAGCAGATAGGTCGCATGATGTAAGTCTATGTAGATGACTTGTTGACAAAAAGCATGAACTCGAACGATCACATTAGAAATCGCTATGAGACTTTTGATAACCTAAAACATTTCAAGATGAAGCTGCATCCAACTAAGGGTTTGTTTATTAAATATTTGAAGTCTAAAATTTTATTAATTTTAAATCTTTTTAAAAATTTACTTGTTTGTTTTTTATGTTTGATTTTCATAAATTTATATCTGAATAGAAAAAGTAAACTTTTGTCACTTTTATCTAAAAGAAAAAAAAAGGTCTAAATGATAAGTAAATATTATATTCCAAAATTATCTCTATTAAATTTACTTATTTCATAAACAATAAAAATTAATCCATTTTTTTTGTTTTGATTTAGAGAGACATAAATATCAAATAACCATGTTTAAGTTTTTTTAATTTGTAAAAACAAATAGATGCCACTTATATGCAAACACTAAAACAAGAAAAACAAACATGTTATTTAGATATTTGTATTTAGATTTATTTAGACTTCAGAAATATTCAAACTCATTTAGATTTTAGAACCAAAAAAAAATAAAAAATTTAAATGTGCCTTTGGAGTGGCTTTAGGAAAATTCTTAGGCTTTATGGTAAACCAAAGAGGAATTGAAGTTAATCTTAAAAAAATTCAAGCCTTGATCAACATGAGATCACCAAAGAATGTGAAAGAATTTAGTGAATGATTAGACGAGTCGCCGCTCTAAATCATTTTGTCTCAAGAGCTACTAACAAACGCCTCATATTTTTTAAAGCTTTAAAGAAATGGAAGGAGATGAAATGGATTAAGAATGCAAAGAAGCATTTCAGAAGTTGAAAGATTATTTTAGCGTCTGCCACTTTGGTTAAACCATCAGAATAAGAGTTGCTTTTTAATACTTAATAGTCTCTATAGGGGTGACATTAAAATCCGAATTCGGCGAATCCGGATTTGGAAAAATTTGGATCTACATATTAAAAAATGCGGATCCAGATGTGGGAAACCAAGATCTACATGGATCCAGATCCGGATGCAAGTGCATTCGGAAAATCGGATATCCTGATCTGGTTTGATTTTATTTTAAATAAATAATTATATTAAAAATATATATTAAAAATAAATTAAAAATTAAATTTTACTTATGCATTTATAATGATGTTGTACGTTATTCATGTTGAATTATTAATTGTTGAATTATGATTTAATTTTATTTGATATTATTAGAAAAATTATTGAATTTTAACTTAAATTAAAAATTAAATTTTATTTATGGATTTATGATGATGTTGGATGTTATTAATGTTAAATTATTAATTGTTGAATTATGATTGAATTTTATTTGATATTATTAGAAAAATTATTGAATTTTAACCTAAATTAAAAATATACATTAAAAATTAAATTGAAAATTGAAAATTAAATTTTATTTGTGAATTTATAATGTTGTTGTATGTTATTCATATTGAATTATTAATTGTTAGATTACGATTGAATTTTATTTGATATTATTAGTTAAATTATTATTTAAATTATATATTAAATTATTTAATTTTAATTTTTGCGAATTCAGATATCCGAATCCGTATTTTTTTTACAAATCCGAATAACAAATTGTGAATTTGGATCCGGATTCAAACCGGATGTAAGTACATCCGGATCCAAATTTTGCCAACCCCAAGTCTCAACTCTGCAACTGGTTATATTCTTGTTCGTGATGGTAATGGTGTCTAAAGGTTGAATTATTACACAAGTTGAACTTGGATGATGTAAAAACTCGATATTTAAGATTAGAGAAGCTTGGGTTGGTGGTAGTCATTTCAGTACGGAGATTGAGGCCATAGTTCTAAGCCTATGATTTTGACAAACTAGCCATTAGAATAGACTTTAACAAAACCTGACGTGTCGGTGAGGTTGGTCAAATCGGCAGTGGAATTGGGGGAATCTGATATCCAATTTAAGCCTCACACTTCAATCAAAGGGCAAGCAGTCGTAGATTTCATTGCAGACTTTACAAAAGAAGAAACTCCATATTCTAAAATTGTGGACAAAAAATCTGACCAATAGACTCTTTAATTTTATAGGGCGTCTAACAGTAGGGGCTATGGTGAAGGACTGATAGTTATCACGTCAGATGAAATAGAGATCAGATATGCCCTGAGGTTTGGATTTGATGTGACTAATAACAAGGCGAAGTATGAAGCCTTCCTTGTTGGAATTAGGTTGGTGCAAGCCTTCGACGTGAAGAACTAGTTGATATTCAGCGACTTATAGCTAAACCAAGTCAATTGTAACTATATAGCTTGAGATTTAAACATGATTGCCTATATAGGTTGAGTCAATGACTTGCTTAAAAATTTTTATAGGTTTGAAGCAAGGCAAATACCATGAGAATAATGCTCACAAGTTGATGCCTTAGCCCAACTCGCATCTATACCTCACGGAAATTTGTTAAGGTCAATCCCAATTGCTATGATCCTCGAGCAAAGTATCCTACGACCCGAGGTTAAAAAAAATTGCAACTATAAATAGAAGTGCAACATTTATGGAACCTATTGAGAAGTATTTGATAAATAGAGGGTTCTCAGCAGATAAAAATGACGCTTCAAAAGTTAGACTTAGAGCTGCTAGATATTTGTTTATTGATGGTGAACTTAACCAACGAGGCTTTTTTCTTCCCCTATTGAAATGTCTTGCTCTCGAAGATGCAAATTATGTTTTGAACGAAATTCATGAGGGAATATGTGGAAACCACTCGGGCAGGAGGATGCCGGCGTATAAATTAATAAAGCAAGGGCATGTTTGGTCAACCATGCATGAAGATGCCATTGAGTTAATGAAAAAATGTGACACATGTCAAAGGTTTGCTAAAATCCTAAGGCATCCACCTAAAGACTTAATTCCTTTGCTTTGAATTTAGCCTTTTGCCTAATAAAGTATTAACCTTATCGGCCATTTACCTATTGGAAAGGCCAAGTTAAATTTGCCATTGTCGCCATAGACTAATTTACCAAATGGTCGCAGTGGAGCCATTGACAACAATAACGGAAAAGAAGATAGTAGACTTCATCAAAAGAAGTATCACCTGTAGATTCGGAGTCCCTCATATTATCACCATTGGTAATGGCAATCAATTTGACAATGCCAACTTCAAAACCTTTTGTAAATCCCTTGCATAGTGAGTCATTATTCCTCTCCGGCTCTTCCTTAAGCAAGTGGACAAATAGAGGTTGTTAATTAAGTGATTAAGCAAACTTTTAAAACTAAGCTTGCAAAAGCTAAGAGTGATTGGCCGAAGGAACTTATTTTCATCTCCTAGTCATAAAAAACTACTCCAAGGATACCGACTAGCGAGACTCCATTCTCCTTGGCTTTTGGAAGCAGTAGTTCTTGTGAAAATAGGAATGACAACTTATCGAGTCCAACACTTCGATCCTGACTGCAATGATGGACTTCAAGTTCAACAATTAGATTTTTTAGAAGAAAAACGAAGTCTAACGACGATCAAAGTGGTTGATTACCAGGTAAAAGTGGCTCGATATTACAGTGCTCTAGTAAAGAGTGGACAATTTAGAGTTAAGGACTTAGTCTTGAAGAAAGTTCTTCCTAATACGTAAGACCCAGGGATTGGAACCTTTGGGCCAAATTAGGAAGGATCATATATCATGAAAGATGTTGTAAGTGTTGGTTTAAAAATTAGTTTTGCAGCGGAAAATAATTAGATTGCATTTCTCATACAATATATAAAATTATCATAATATAGAAATTGCACATTTACTCTTTCGTAAAAGTAATATAGGCTCCCAAGTCACGATTTACACCACCAAGATTATTAGATCACGATCCTTCACCAACGATCTTCCAAGTTAATTCTCAAATTTGATCTATACTTGACGTGTGGGCGCCTTTATCACTACTGTAAGCAACTAGTAAGAGAAAACTTTTTCTTTCAAGATTAGAGAGAAAGACTCATTTTCCTCTAAACTGTATATTGTGGCTACTATTCCTATTTCTAGAGAAACAAACCTTTTTATATTCCCATTGGTGGAAACCCTAGGCTCCCTTTTTTAAAAAAACAAAAGTGGCGTTTACTTATTCTTGTTATAGGGGGCCCATCTTATAAAATAACACAAAGCCCCTTATACACAAGCATATTAAATGGAGCCTCCTATCAAATAATATATTTAGGCTTGTAACCAAAATTTCTTGTTATCTTGCTTATCAATCCAATAGTGGTGTAATCAATTAAATGAGCTAACCCGGGAATCATATAGGTCCATACAATAGTGGATACAATAATTAAGCCTGTAATTAAACTAACATGATTATTTAACTTCAAATATACTCCACTAAAAGATTGGAACAGACCTCTATAATTGTATGTTATCTAAGATAATGTTCTCGAAAAATGATTCGACCCATGTCACATTGATTTCTTTACTGAACAATCCTTTGTATCACATCGTTAATTAAATTGATATCTCAAATGTCCAACCAATTTAATTACATCTTGTTCCTTGACACTTACTGGCTTTCTCTAATGATAATTTTCAACATACTAATTATGTTAACACACTCTGGCCAGAGAATTCTATGATCAAGTACTAAAAACCAGTCAAGAGATGTGTTGTGCAAATTCTATATTGTTAATTTATAATCTCACTGCTCATAATTGCTTCTACCAAGATACCGGGTAATCTTGACTATAAATGTATGTCGCGCCCATTGGTAACTTAAATGAAATAACAATCACAAACATGAAAATATAATTAACTCAAGATTGAGATTGCAATAAAATCAATGTCTATGAGATTTAATAAGTATGACAGTTATTTTAAGGTTAATTAAATCTCATATGTGATTTAGTTCAATGTAGTCAAACTACATCAGTAAATTCATAAATGATTAAGACAAATCATTCAATGAACTTGTTTCAGTCTAAACATAAATAGAGCGCCTAACTCTATTTATCAACTGTGAACTTAATTTATTTAATCATAAGATAACTTGTATTTATGTCTTCTATGAATCTATATGATGATCATATAAAATACATATAATATGATTAAATGGATCTTATTCAAAATATTTATACAATTAAGATATCTAAAAATATCTTAAATATTTTGTTCATCAGAAAATAGATAATTATATGCTTTAAATAGCACATTTTCCCAACAGTAAGGCCAATGACCTATTTCTTTTCTACTCTTGACGCTAATATCCTGGAGCATGCTTACAATGCTGAGCACCTTAGAGAATATTACCAATAAGTCCGACAAATTTTATGATCGGACAAGTTTTGTTATCAAACTTACGGATTAATAAAAGTTTGTTTCCCTAAAATTTCCTTTGTCATTCACGTAATGATATTTATGTGATGTAACATTGTATCATAATGAAGTTACATAATTCATAACAACCACTGAAGCCATTACTGGATCCAAAAAAGGGAAAGCTTTAAGGCTTATCGTCAAGAAGTTTATATATATATATATATATATATATATATATATTTATTTATTTATTTATATGTGATGTAATTTGTAATGGCTAATCAACAGGACTAACACAATAATTCTAGCTTTAGCTAATCAAAACCAAATCGGAATCAAGATTCACCAAGAAATCATAACAATGATCAATGAAACAGAGATAGATTATCAATAACAAGCTACCAGATTTGAAGGAAAAATTCACACTCTTTCATTAATAAAAAACTGAATACAAACAGACTACTCTCAAAGATGAGATTACAAGATTCACACAGAAAAAAAGAATCATGTCGAATAGGGAAGAAATGAGTGAGAAAATGTTTTTATATCAGATGCCAAAAACCAGCGTTATTCACTCTGCTTCTACTGATTTCCAGAAACCGAGTAACTAACTTTAACAACCCTGGCCATGTCAGCTAAAATTTTCACATAACACCCTTCAACTAAATGCAATCTGCATAACAACCCACAAAGTTCTCATTCGATTTCACTTTAGTCCCCAAATCAGATAACTTTAGTCCCCATATCTTCACATTCTCCACCTTGCAGATCTGATTCAGTTGATTACTCACCATGAAAGCTGTTTAAAAAAAGGTTCAAATGCTGTAGTTCACTCATGAACTTAGTTAGGTTTGGGCGAAATGCCCACAGAATTCACACAGAACTCAAATTTAGCTGTTGAAAGTACTTTAGTAAGCATATTTGCAGGATTTACATCTGTATGTATCTTTGAGATGACCACAGTGCCCTTAGCAACTTTATCTCTAATGAATTGTAGCTTTACATCTATGTGCTTAGTCCTCTCATGATACATTTGATTCTTAACCAACTGTATAACACTTTGATTATCACAGAAAATTTGAACTGATTTCTGATTTAACCACAGCTCATTGAAGATATCTTGAAGCCACATAGATTCCTTGGTTGCTTTTGTTGCTGCAACAAATTCAGCCTCTATTGAAGATAGAGCCACCACAGTCTGTAGAGATGATTTCCAACTAATAATGCAATTGTCCAACATAAAAAGATACCCTGTAGTTGACTTCCTTCTGTCCAAGTCTCCAGCAAAATCAGAGTCCACATATCCCACCACTTACAGCTTGGTTAGATCTTCCAAACAACAACCCATGGTTTGATGTACCCCTAAGATACCTCAGTATCCATTTGACAGCATCCCAATGTATTTTATTTGGCGAGCTTAAGAACCTACTGACTGCTCCTACTGCAAAAGCTATATTAGGTCTGGTACACACCATTGCATACATAAGGCTCCCTACAACCTGTGCATATAGTATTTCTTCCATCTTGAGCTTATCCTTAATAGTATCTGATGCTTGTGACACAGACAACTTAAACTGAGTACCAAGAAGAGTTAGAACAGACTTGCAGTGTTGCATATTAAACCTTTTTAATACCTTCTTAACGTACTTTTCTTGACTCAAGAAAAGGGCACCAGTAGTTCTATTCCTTGTGATCTCAATCCCAAGAATCCTTTTAGCACTGCCAAGGTTTTTCATCTCGAATTCATGGTTCAACAGTTGCTTAAGCTTGTCAATCTCAGTTTTATATTTGCTTGCAATAAGTATATCATCCACATAAAGAAGCAAATATACATCTCCACCTTGATCTGAGTCACCATAGTAAACACAACTATCATACTTGCTCTTGTGGTAACCATTAGTCACCATAAACTCATCAAATCTCCTATACCACTATCTAGGAGATTGCTTGAGTCCATATAATGACTTGTGCAGCAAGCAAACGTGATTCTCCTTTCCTTTTTCTGCAAAACCTTCAGGTTGAGTCATCATAATCTGCTCTTCAAGCTTTCTATTTAGAAAAACAGTTTTAACATTCATTTGCTCAAACTCCATATCAAGTAATGCCACCAGAGCTAATGGAAGTCTAATGGAACTATGTTTGACAACAGGAGAGGATATCTCATTAAAGTCTACACCCTCTTCTGTGTAAAACCTCTAGCCACAAGCCTTACCTTGAATCTTGAAGGTTCAACTCCAGGGATACTTTCATTTTTCTTGAAAATCTATTTACAGCTAACCAGCATCTTGTCACCTGGATTTGGTACAAGTGTCCAGGTCTGATTTCTGTGTAAAGAGTCCATCTCCTCTTTCATTGTCTCAATCCATTTATGACAGTTCTCACTTTTAATAGCTTCAGAATAACTAGCAGGCACCTCAATTGACATATTCTCTGCACTCATTAGTGCATAGGCAATCAGATCTACATAATCATACCTAACAGGTGCTTTGATTTGCCTTCTGCCTCTATCTCTAGCTAGTTGATAGTTCTGCAGATCAGTTTGTTGTGTGTCTGGTTCTTCAGCAGCTTCAGTTTCATCAGATGGACCAGCTTCAGCATCAGATGTATCCATTACTTCATCCTTAGCCCTAAGAAACTCCACCTTAAGCTTAAAGGACTCAGCTGACTTGTTCATATGTCCTTCAACATGCATATCAGCTTCTGTTATTTCCTTTCTAGCTTTAACTATATCTGTTTCATTGAAAATAACATCTCTACTAATAATGCATTTTCTAGGCTACCCACACCAGATTCTGTATCCTTTGACACCATCAGGGTAACCAACAAAGAAACCTTTCAAGGCTCTGGGTTCAAGCTTGCTTGATTTACATATACATAAGCAGGGCATCCAAAAATTCTAAGATTGTCATATTTTGCAGGCCTCCCTAACCACATCTCCTCTGGTGTTTTGAAACCAATGGCTGATGAAGGACTCCTGTTGACTAGATAGCAAGTTGTACTCACAGCCTCTGCCCAAAAACTTCTTGGAAGGTTAGAATTAACCAATATACATATGGTTTTATCAACAAGGGTCCTGTTCATCCTTCCTGCTAAGCCATTTTGCTGAGGAGTAAATCTAACAGTTTTATGCCTCAAAATTCCATTCGTTTGACAGAAGTTTACAAACTCCTTGTTACAGAACTCCAAGCCATTATCAGTCCTTAAGGCCTTCAATTTCCTTCCACTTTGATTTTCTACCAAAGCTTTCCAGACCTTAAATTTACCTAAGGCCTGATCCTTGGATTTCAGAATATAAAGCCACACTTTCTTTGAATAGTCATCAATCAAGGTCATAAAGTATCTACCCCCTGACAAAGATGACACATGAGCTGGTCCCCATGAATCAGAGTGTATATATTTTAAGACACATTTAGATCTATGCACTCTTTTTGGAAACTTGGTTCTGTTTGCCTTTCCAAAGACACAGTTCTCACAAAATTCAAAACTACCAATCTTATCCCCATACAATAAACCCTGCCTTTTAAGTTCTTGCAGCCCTTTCACACTCATATGGCCAAGTCTCAGATGCCAAAGTTTTGTTTTATCTATATAAGACTCTGCTGTCATTACTGCATTTCCAGGAATAGAGGAACCAATTAACACATACAACCCATTCCTCTTTTAACCTTTCATCACAATAACATCCCCTTTAGTCACTCTTATACCACTATTATCAGACTTAAATGAATATCTAGAACTGTTCAACATACCTAAAGAGATCAGGTTTCTCTGTAATTCATGGGCATGTCTAACACCATGTAAAGTTCTAATGACTCCATCAAACATTCTTATCTTGACAGATCCTATATCAACAAATTTCCACTCATTGTTGTTTCCCATGAGAACTCTACCGCCATCAACAAATTCATATTCATAAAAAAATGACTTATTGGGACAAATGTGAAAGAACAGCCTGAATCGAATACCCACTGACCTTCTAGGTTCTTTTTTGATGCCATTAACAGATCAACACTATGATAACCATCATCTAAGGAGTCATCTGATGCCACAGCTGCATCTCCTATTTTTTCTTGATTCTCTCTTTTCTTCTTCTCTGCACAGTCTTTGATATAGTGGCCTTCTTTTCTACAATAGAAGCACTTCCTTTTCTTTTTCTTCTTTTTTGCCTCTTGGTTCTTTCCCTGACCCTTTCCTTGATTCCTATTCTTATGATCTTTCTTCTTTACAGTCCTGACAATCAAGCCTTCCTCATTACTGACTTCATGCCCGTTGTTTCTCTGAATTTCCTTTGAGCTCAATGATGCCTTGACATCTTCTAGGGTTAATGTTGTTCTACCATACAACATTGTATCTACAAAGCCTTCATAGGATTGAGGCAGTGAGCTTAGTAAGAAGAATGCTTTGTCTTCATCACCAATCTTCACATTTTCAACCCCTTCAAGATCAAGAATGATCTTGTTGAAGGTATCAATGTGTTCTTAGAGGGGCACACCTTCTTTCATTGAAAAAGTAAAGAGTTTCTTCTTCAAAAAAAGTATGTGTGCCAAGGATTTCTTCATGCACAGTGCCTCCACCTTGTTCCATATATCCAGAGCTGTTCTTTCTTCAGAGATCTCTCTTAAGATTGAGTCACTGAGACTCAAAATCAAGGTACTGTGGGCTCTGTTCTGGATCTGCTTCTTCTTCTCATCAGGTAAGGAACTTGTAGCTCCATTAGGATCATCTTCTTCCAGAGAAGGCTCAAGACCCTGATGAACAAGTAGAGCCCTCATCTTCATCTTCCAGAGTGAGAAATCACCACTGATGGTGAATTTCTCGATCTCTGGCTTTGGAAGTGACATGGCCAAGATTTCACCAACGCTCTAAAACCACTTGATGTAATTTGTAATGGCTAATCAACAGGACTAACACAATAATTCCTGCTTTAACCAATCAAAACCAAATCGGAATCAAGATTCACCAAGAAATCAAAACAATGATCAAAGAAACAGAGATGGATTATCAATAACAAGCTACCAGATTTGAAGGAAAATTTCACACTCTTTCATTAATAAAAAATTGAGTACAAACAGACTGCTCTCGAAGAGGAGATTACAAGATTCACACAGAAAAAAAGAATCATGTCGAATGGGAAAGAAATGAGTGAGAAAATGCTTTTATATCAGATGCCAAAAACCAGCGTTATTCACTCTGCTTCTACTGATTTCCAGAAACCTAGTAACTAACTTTAACAACCCTGGCCATGTCAGCTAAAATTTTCACACAACACCCTTCAATTAAATGCAATCTGCATAACAACCCACAAAGTTCTCATTCGATTTCACTTTAGTCCCCAAATCAGATAACCATATCTTTACAATATGTATACATGTATGTATGTATGTATCCTAGAGAAGTGCTTAGAAAAAATCTTTTTAAGGAGATGGGCGAAGTTCTACAAAAACACTCATGAGAGAATTAAAATAAAAAGACCTAGGTCTTTTCTTGTAAAGAATGACCTCGGTCTAATTGCTTAGAAATAATTTATTGCTTAGGGATAATTTTCTAAGGACAATGCTTACGGACAAATTATAATAAAAAGACTTGGGTCCTTTCTTGTGAAGAATCATCTACATCCAATTACTTAGAAATAGTTTTCTAAGGAAAACACCTATGGGCAAATTATAATAAAGATACCTAGGTCCTTTCTTGTAAAGAATGAAATACGTCCAATTATTTAGAAATAATTTTCTAAGCAAAATGCACACGGGTGAATTATAATAAAAATACTTAGGTCATTTCTGGTAAAGAATGACCATGGTCTAATTACTTGAAATAATTTTCTAGGGAAAACACCCATGGGTGAATTATAATAACAAGACCTAGGTCATTTCTTGTACAGAATAACCTAGGTCTAGTTGCTTAGAAACAATTTTCTAAAGAAAATGTCTACAGACGAATTATGACAAAAGACCAAGGTTTATTCTTGTAAAGGATGAAACAAGTCAGTGACAAAGGTCCAACTACTTATAATTTTCTAGAAAACATCCATGTGTGTATTTTGATAAAAAGGCTTAAGTCTATTCATGTAAAGAATGACCTAAGTTCAATTACATAGAAATAATTTTCTAAGAAAAATGCCTATAGGGAATTACAATAAAGACTTAGGTCCATTCTTGTAATGATTGGCCTAAGTAAACTAATTTTCTAAAGAAAACTCACCTACAGGCGAGCTACAATAAAAATACATAGGTCCATATTGTAAATAAAAGACATAGGTCCATTCTTATAGAAGTTTTATGAAATCACCCACAGGCAAATTATAATAAAAAGACTAGGTTTATTCTTACAAAGAATCACCAGGATCACTTAAGAAAAATTTCAAAGTAGCTACAAGCAAAATTCTACATAAGGAAATGCTTAGCATCAAGTTAACTAGGCTTCGAATGAAAGAAAATTTTTACTTGACAAAAATCGAAAAATTTTGGACTAAACATTCATCGGGAAAATAAAGCATTTCATTAACATGCTGCGAGCTAGACTAAAAACAAGCCAAAATTGCAGCTGTGGTTACATCTTTAGAAAATTGAAATGCAACAACAAAGACAAACTGAAATGCTACAACAAAAGATGTAAGGAACAGTCTAAAGATCCATGATGTATTCACTCCTCAACATCCCCAAGCATCTTGTCATGTAACTCGGGAGGACGAAGGTGAAGATCTCCATAAGAATCATCAAACACCGGAGTCAATGGTAGCATAATATCTGACACAGGACCAATGGGAACTTCTTTTTTTGCACTAAAGCGGCTTGAACATTAGCATCTATTAATGCAGTGTTAAGAACTTCAGTTTCTGAAGCAACGGGATCCTCATTAGCCATTTAAGCCTTCCCAACAGTTTTACCCTTCTCTCTTTCAAGCTTCTCATCAATAAGATCAAAGTTTAAATTAGGCACATGTTTGAAAATGAAAGCACAGAGATCATCAATCCCACCAGTGTACCCTTGGTACTCTTTTTCTTCAGCTTTTTCAATTTCAATTTACGCTTCCAAAAGGTCATCCTCGAGCTATTCGTTTGATTCTTCAAGATTTTTCACACAGGGTTCAAACTTAGAAATCCTTTCAGCCCCACGATCAATCTTTTCTTTAGCCCTTGCTTGCTTCGTTTTTTCTAATTTCAACTAACTTCTAATGGCTAACTTCTCTTTCTAGAGAGCAATGAACTCAGATTCTGAATTCTTTTGAGCAGCAAAAGCTTGAGATAATTCTTTACTTATGGCGGCAATACGATCTCCACATCCTCAATACGTGCTTCAGAGGATAAGAAATACTCCGAATGCTGCAAAAATAATAATAATAATAAGGGGGCAGGATGAAAAATCAAGCTTGAAAATAATGAAAGAGCAAAAGTTCTTTATGTTCATAATAAGTCCAGCTGCAGTCTTGAGAGTCTCCTTGGCCCCCAAATCTTTTATATTAGCACCTCCAGACTCACTCAAAAATTGGTCGTAATTGATATTACTAGCTTGAGGACATGGCCCTCACACTCCGCATGTCCAGTTGCAGGAGTGTGAGGCAAGAACTGTAGATGGGTTGGTGACCTGATCAATACTGAATTTTTGAGTTCCTTCCTTTGGAATCAAAGTTTAGGCTAATGTACCATCACTCTAATTCTTTGCTATTGCTCGGAAGTAAACCCTTCTCGATAAGTCGCGGTTCTCTACATTCTTTATCTTATCTGATAGTCTGAACCCATCAATGGGTTTTGTCTTATCAGATAACCTCAGCCTTTTTCCTCTCTTTCTTTCTCCAGTAGGTTCATTATTTGAATAATCCATGTTGCGCTTAAATACATGAATAGATAAGGGAATGCTTGGAATAATTTGGTTCTACTCAAACAAAGCTACAATCATGAACTTCTGAGGGCAAATTCAGAGCAGACCTAACATTTTCCTCCTCTTTTCTGAAGAGCGTAGGTCTTTCCCAAATATCTACAGAAAAAATAGAAGCTAAGGTTAGTCAAAAAATTAAATATGTGCCACATGATATATATAAATATGTGTGCATATAAAAAAATCGCACTTGGTTCACGAAAGAGGGTTGGAACCCAAACCCGAGCATCAACGACTTCATCCCTAAATTCCCAATTTCCATTGGCCAAAAAATAAAAATGCTTCGCCTCTTGATTGAGATGTGAATATAATCAAGTAGAACTCATTTGAATATTCATAAGTTTTAAACTATCAAAGGTCAAAATTTTTGGGATTATGACATAAAAGAAAAAGATATTAGAATTCAGTCACAGAGGGGTCCAGAAATTCATAATTTCTCTAACAATCCGTTGGGTCCATATCATTTGGGGCTCAAAAACCCAAAATCTAAAAAATTTGCTTGATATGCAATTAATATTAAATTTTGAACTTGAATAAAATTTACTATGAAATTTGCTTACGTTTCCGTTTAATTTACAGCTGCTTGTGAGCCCCTTTTCCAACACAACCCACATCCCAATTTTACTGTCCAAGCAATAGGAACAAATCCTTACTTCAACTCTCGCCATTTGGTTGCTTCAAGCAACTTGGCAATATTAGGAACCTATTGATCAAAATCTACCTGAATATTCATGCCAAAAGGTAAGTCTTTGCATATGTATATTATATATGTAGTCGTATATACATAAGTTTGCGTGAACAAGCATGCGAAAAAGGGCTAAGATTTTACATGTACGTAGTAATATATCTGTGCACGGATATGTGTAGCCACATACGTAATATTATAAATTTCATATAAGCATATGCATATTACATTTTTATATATATACATGTACCGTTGCATGCATATATTAAAATTTACATCAACATGCATGCAAATTACTAAGTTTTCACATGGTATATTATTATATGTATACAAGAGCATATGCAGATTTATATGTCAATATCTATGCATATATATTCCAAAAAGAAAAAAGGGTGACATGAATAAAAAACATACCTCGCTGTCGGAGAACCACTGAAATCTAGTGCTGCCCCGATAGAAATCTGTGAAGCCCTATTGAAAAACGCCAATCCCTTCACTATAAATTGAGAGAATCTCTTTCTAAAGTAAATTCCCTCACTTTCTAATTGCTTGTGGATACATAGTGGAGTTTGGAGGACATTTATAGATAAGAGTAAGGAGAAGGCCATGAGTTATTTAATGTGATTGGGTAGAAATAACAAAGGTGATTGGCAGGATGGAAGTCAGCCAATAATGGCGTTCAGTGGCATTAGAGAAGAAAAAAATTAAAAGAAAAATATTATAATTTTTTAATTTAAAAAATTACACTAGCATGGACCCATCGAAAGGCCAAGGCTAAAAGCCATATAAAACTCTAGGCCCAAGCTCAGAACACAAGAAGTAAATAAAATTAAAAATAAAATTCTTACTTCTCAAATTTCAAAAGTTAAAGACTTCGGGGAGCATTTGTTATACTAGAATTATACTAAGCCCAAAAAGTCGTCCAACAAAAAATGACCTAAGCATTTATAAAATATTTTTAAATAGAACACCTAAAGGATGAATCTTTATCCGTACGACTGCGAGGTCATGAGTTCAAGTCGCTATAAACTTAACCTTCATCAATTAAGTATAATTTAAAAAAAAAAGATGAATGGTTATACAAAGAGTGACTTAAATTTATTATTTGTAAAAAAAAATCTAATTATTTAGAAAACATTTCTAAATAAAATACCTAGAGAGTGAGTTTTCAATAAAGCGTCAAAAACTTGGTTTAACAAAGAGTAACTTAGATCTATTTTTTATAAAGAATGATGTAGGCCTACTACTTTATAAAGAATGACTTTGGTCCATTTATAATAAAGAATGAGATTCTTTATAAGAACTGACCTAGGCAATTAGTAAATATTTATAAGTAAAACTTTCAAAGGGCAAGTTTTTGATAAAATGCCAAATACGTGAGTCTACAAAGGATGACTTATTTTTTGTTATAATGCCCAAAGGGCAAGTCTTTAACAAAGTGCTAAAGGCACGACTTTTTAAAAATTGACATAAGTCCACTCTTTATAAAAAAAATGACCTAGGTCAATTCTTTACAAAGAATGACTTAAGCATTTTAAAAATATTTCTAAGTAAATAGCCCAAAGGGTGTATATTTGACAAAGCGCAAAGATGTGATTCTGTAACGAATGACCTAGGTCTACACTTTACAAAGAATAACTAGGTCAATTCTTTACAAAGAATGACTTAGGCACTTAGAAAATATTTCAGAGTAAAATGCCCAAAAAGAAAGTTTTCAACAAAACACCAGGCATTATTTTATAAAGAATAACCAAGGTTCATCTTTTATAAAGAATTATCTAGATCTACCTTTTACGAAGAACAACCTAAGTTTATTTTTTACAAAGAAATACCTAAATTCATTCTTTACAAAGAATGACCTAGGCACTTAGAAAATATTTCTAAGTAAACCTCTTAAATGGCAAATCGTCAACTAAGCAGCAAGAGTGTGTTGCACAAAGAGTGATCTAGGTCCATCCTGCACAAAAATGACCTAAGTGTTCAGAGAATATTCTAACAACTTAAAGTAAGATTCTATGAAGGTTGCTAAGATTCTACGAAGGTTGCTTACACAAAAAATGCCATAAAACCAAAAGTTTGCTTACACACGAAGTGTCATAAAACCAATCATTTTTATGAGCAACCAACATAGGAGCCGAAGTCAAACTTGATCCCATTGAGGATCAAAGGCCCAAAATCAAGACAAGTGTGTGAAGAAGACATGTTACGAACAGATTTTGACATATAATGGCAGGATCCTTGTGCATGGGCTATGTAGACACTTGTAACTATAACAATGCCACATGTCATGATTACACCTCCACCTCACAACTCAAGCTGTCTACATAAAGGTCAAAACTTCCACATTTGAGGGTAAGAGAAAAATAAGTACATAAATGATGCCCTTCTTTCTTTAGAAATTGAGTACAAAAGGCTGACTTGAGAATCGAAGAGCTATCACTGGCAACCTCGACACCCTTTGACAATTTTTTTTCTTTTGTAAAACCTTTAAAAATAAGAATGTACATGACCTGAAATTCATATATCAAGAAGAAATGGTTTGTAAAGCTTGATGTAGAAGAATATACGGAATAAAAAGTAAGTTATTATGTGTGCAACAAAAATTTGTAGTGACAATGACATTAAGTAAATTTCGTAATTTGTATAATAATTAAATTTTATTACATAAAAATATTTTATACCTTATACCAAACAAATTTATATGAATATTTTACATCAGATACCAAAATTAATATGCATGTATAATATTTATATATATTTATTTTCTTATAC
Organism: Murraya paniculata; assembly: GCA_030449075.1. Classification (NCBI taxonomy): domain Eukaryota; kingdom Viridiplantae; phylum Streptophyta; class Magnoliopsida; order Sapindales; family Rutaceae; genus Murraya; species Murraya paniculata. Next base: position 586,727 of record JAEVFN010000041.1, read on the forward strand.
CATAATAAATAATTTAGGGTTTCTTTTCACCAACCCCCATGTGGTTGGTTTTATACAAGTCCTTGACATCATAAAAGTACTAGTAATGGTAAATGTATATATAAAAGATTGATTATAGATCCATTTTGTTTGTCTGTGTTGTGGGAAGATGATGAATTGTGGAAAATGTCATTTAAACACAATTAATTGTTTTCGTTGTGGACAAACTGGTCATAGGATAAAAGATTGTCCTAAGAGTTATATTGAAGATGTAAGTTCATGTTTTTACAATGATATAATAGGATGTTGATATAGTGATAAGCGCACTATCTTTTTTTATTTGTTTCTTTTCTACAAGGATGATAGGATTTTGTTTGATTTTGGTACCTCTGATCATTTTATATTTTGGGCAATTATTTGTCATGCAAATACGCCCTTTTAACTCTTATAGGTGATTTAATAGTAATAATCATTTTTTGATCAAGTACAATTCACATTCTCTTTAGAACTTTGCTTCAAAGAAAAGTTTCATGCAATCGATTTCATCAATCCATTGAACAATTCCCATTTTCCCTAGAACTATAGTTTAGAGAAAAAATTTCGTGGAATCGATTTTATCAATTCGAAGAACAATTCACATTTTTCTTAGAACTTCAGTTTCAGGGAAACTATTCATATTTGTCCCTAGAACTTCAGGTAAAGGGAAATGAACTTTGGAATCTATTTCATCGATTCAAATACCAATTCAAATTCTCATGTAACTTCAATTTAGAGAATAATTCACTTTTTTCTATGCAACAATGAGAAAAAGTTCCTCAATAATATTCCTCTACAATCATTCTTTTTAGAAATTGAATCAAGGAATGATTTAAGTTCTCACAAAACTTCAACTTAGAGAAAAATTCTTTGATAATGCTCCTCTAGACTTAAGAAAATTTTAGTAAAAATGATTCTCATTTTTCCGTAGGACTTTAGTTTAGGTGATGAGCTAAAGTGATATGTGCAGTAAGTTGAGGCAGTGATATGAGAAACAATAGGGAGAACTCAATAAAGCCTTGTAGGAGTTAATTTGAGGAGTTGTTAAAGGGAATTGATGTTAGCTCAAATGAGCTTGAGAGATAGCTGAACTGGTCTTGTAGAATATTGAGTGTAATTGGGATGGCTCAAATAAGCTATGTATGAAATATAATTTCAACCTCAAATTGAAAATTTAGCAAAATAAACATAAATATAAATAACATACAATGTTTATATGGTTCAACCTTTGGCCTACATTCAATAGAGTAACTCATCACCAGTCTATTATATAAATGAGAGGTTAAATAAGATTTTAATTATCCAAGATGAATAATATAAGCTAAATGGCTATATAGATATGTTTGGTGTTAATAAAGATGAAGATAATGGATAAAGATATGAAAAGTGATAATATGATAAAGAAGTTTATATAGGTGGAGAATAGAAAATGGAATCCCAAAAGTGGAGAAGTAACTGAGGATCTAAAAGATTGAAAAAGAGAAAGGGGATAGTCCCCCAAATATGGGTGATTAAGACATTTATAATGGAGGTTAGTACTAGGAGAATACATAAAATTTAGGGTTAAATGTCAATCTTAGGTCAAGATGAGAAAACATTTTTAGGCCCTTGCGTCATATTTAGGAAAAAGGACAAGATATTCTTTTTTATACTAGGATTATTCTTTTTCGTAAATATATTGATTTGTCTAATTTCGGCCTTTAATTTCTAAGCCCATCCAATGTGGTAAATTATTCCAAATGACATATTTATATTACTCTAAGTATTGTACCCATTTTACCCTTGTAATTGTCCATCCATCCTTGACTTATTGATTAAAATATTCTTCTGTATTTACCCCCCAAATAAGATCCTCTTTTCTAATGGCGATTGACTCAAGTATGCAAATCCAGCATATATGGCCAATAAATTCATCATAAGCAGTGTTTTGCAAAGCATGCTGGAGTAATGTGAACTCTACAGTGGTACTTTTGACCCACACTGTATTGTGAACTCTTCATGGGTACTCTTAACTTACATGATCGTCTTGGTTTTATAATAGCCTCAAGTTTAATGTTAATTTCCCCTTGTCGAGTATGAAATTGAAAGGGTTTTTAATCATTCTATTTTCATAGAAAGGGCATTTAATCATTCTATTCTTTTTAGTTAATCAGCTCTTATGGCCAACCTCTGTGTGCTCAGCTAATCAACTCTCTTGGCTAACTTGTGTATGTTCTTATCTAAACAACACTCGTGGTAAACTTATGTATGTTCTAAACTAGCCAACTATTTTAAAGTTTGGCAATTATAATTCACTATCATTTAATAGCGATTTTTATGTTGTTCAGCCTTCTTAGATCACCTTCCCTTTATTGGATCTTTGCACTCTCATGTTTATACTAAAATGCATTATCCATTATGTGTTTTGCTTCTAGTCCTTGATATGAGTGAGCTACCTTGCTCAGTACAAGTTAGGTACCGCATTTATATTTATTTCTAGCCTGGGATAGATCGCCTTGATCAAGATAGGTTAGACACTCCACCTATGTTTTTCGAGTGTCAGAATAGTGTAAATCTCTAACACTATATTTAACTATAAAATAGCAACAACAACAACAAAAACAAAAAAAAGAGCAATATAAGTCCTCTGTCTAAGATATTGAGTAGTCAGGTCTGTTCATAAGCCCCATGTTCAGTCTTGAGTCAAAAGTGTCTATAAATAAGACTATGTCATGGCATCTTAGATGCTTTGTTGCTGTGGAAAAACAGCTGATTAATATGCTATATGAGGGCACATTTTGAGTAGAACCCACTTAGCGTAAGTGGAAAATCTTGAGTAGTTCGGATTCTACTCCGTGAGCACTTCGGAATGATATAATTTATACTCAAAATGATGCTTGGGTGAATGAGAAATTGATTCTCAAAGTGCACCCTTGAAGTTGAAAAATTTGAAAGGAAATGGAATTATCCCACAAGGGAAAAATAAGCTAAGGGAGTTGTGTTTATATATAAACACTCATCCACACATGAGTAAGAATCTAAGGATAAAGGCTCTCTCCACAGGGGGTTGCAAATCCAAGCATAATTTCGTTGAACTCGTGTGCACACGCGCGTCCTGCGTACACGAATGTCGGCCCAAAAACTACTCAGGCTTGCATGGGCAAGTTTCTGAATTCCAAATTCCTTTTAAATTTACTGTAACAGTTGCACAATCAATTTTTGGCTGTTGCAGAATTGAATACCTTCAATTCAATGGGTTGTTACAAGAGCAAATTAAATCAAATAATGAATTCAAATATTTAATTTCATTATTCAGCTGTTACGTACCCTCATGTGTATAAAAAGGCAGCTTCCCTTTTCAGTTTTGCATGAAACAAGACACACAAGAGCACTTCCTCTGCCGTTCCAATTTTCTGATCGAGCTTCTGCACCGTTGTTGTTCGCCGGAATTATTTGAGAGTGCTTGGCGAATAATTCGTTCCCATTGCATTCTGGGAAACAGATATCGACAAACCTAAAAGCACTATAGTAGGCGGTAAATCTGTTTTAAGGAGACTATTAATTAACAGGCCTCGGGTTTTCAATTTTTTGTTTTTTCCTTCCTCCGCTGTCTTTTGTATTTCATTTGCTTTGGATTGCTCAATTTGTTTCTTGGTTACTCATTTTTCTTTGTGGTTCATTAAGATCATTTTATGTAACCTCACTTGCTAACTTGCTAAATTTTCCAATAGTTGTAGCACCACTGATCTGTACATTGGTCAAGTAATTGGGTACCATCATTATAAGTGATAGACATTCACATGAAAAATCATTGTTACAGTGAAAAGTATATGATTGAAAAAATAAATAAATAAATAAATTTTGCTGAAGCATAGTTTGAATTCCATTCGTTGATTCTGGCTCCCCTATAAGAGGAAAAGTCTGTTGTTTAATCTTTAATTTATATTTGATACTTGTGTGATGCTGCAGAAACTCTGGAATTTGATCAGAGTGCCACACACACACTTTGGACAAAATAAAGCTTGAGTCTACAACTGGATTTACTGGTGGTTATTTTGCATGTGTAAGAATGAAATCTGAGGGTTGATAAATCCGTGCAAGCTAAATGACAGAGATAAATTGTTTGTTGCATGACTGTGTGATTAAAGTGTTAGTGTTTTTTTAGACTTAAATTGATATTGCTTAGAGAGTAAATGATGTGTTTTTGTTGCATTTTAGTTATATTTTCCATAGGCATATATTTAAGTTTAATTTTGATAACTTAATATTGTTTCAGATTATTTGATGCTCTGATTATGTGTGATTGTAGGTGACCAAGAAGTTCAAATTTTATGGGTGGAAAGCCGTTGCAACATACTTGCAGAGGAGGCAAAAGAACTTGGCTACAGAGCAATTAAAACAAGTCTGGGATAGTGAAGATACTGTAGACGATGCTGCAGCAACCTTCTAAAAATGGCCGATGAGATTTTGCGCGTGTTAACTAAAAGATTGCGATCCAAGGTTTCCAAAATGAAAGACACGTGATTGTAAGCTTCTAGTTGCCCTAATTCCAAGTTATATAAAGAGCACACATGAAATGAAAAAAAGGGCCGTCATTTAAAAAAATAACAAGGAAAAACAAAAAAAAAAGAGAAAAAGAGAGAATTGAGAACTATAGCAGAGGATTCAGCGAGAAGAGGAAGTAGAAATCGCAAGATCAAGTGGAATTCAATCCCTCATCTTTATTTTCTTGTTTTCTTTGATCTATGAGAATGTATTGTGACTAAAACGATTCTTGATATTGTTTCATCACAAATCATGAACTAACTTTATTGTGGTTGAGTGCTAAACAAGCTTAATGGTTATTTGATTGATATTTGCATGTTGCTCTATATTTACTGTAGTATTTTGTCTTGATTCTACTTATCAAAATTCTTTATTTTGGCTGACCACCCATTTAGAGGATACAAACTAAGAACGATCCTAAAAAAGGTCTGATTTAGTGGAATAAATTAAGACAATACATAGTTTTATATTGAGTTTTTCAAGTTGAGTTAATCTCGATTTGAATTGGGTCATGCTTGATCTAAAATTAGTGAAGAACATAGGGATTCACCTTATAGGGCAATCGGAACCAAGAATGCTTAATGCTATATCCAATGTTAACGTAGCAACTGGTCATTATTCAGTTGCATTTAGATATAAGATATCCAACAGGCGACAGCTAAGGATGCATGACGGGTTCTACCTAGTGCTGTAGCAACATAATCATAATTGGAAAAAACAGTCAATACCATTAAGTGAGTTTAGTCAATCAATTACTCAATTCCCAATGAGTGCATCTCTTAGTTTGATTTGAGAATTTATCTTATTTCATTTTGTTTGCCGCATCTTTAATTTAGTTATCTTCATTAATTATTTTCTTTTAATTTAGACTGAAATTGCACTATTAAAATTGATTTAGTAAATCTGATAGCATCAATCCCTATGGAGGCGATCTGAATACTCATCAGTATATTACTTGTTGTGTACACTTGCGCATTGACACCTATAACATATAGCAGCAAGAAATCAACAATAAGTTTTTGGCGTCGTTGCCGAGGTTTGAATGTTTATTGTTATTTGTAGAGTCAATTTTAGTTGGTGCAAAGTATTAGTTTTCCTCTAATTTGTTTACTGCGGTAATAGAATTGCTCTATCAACCCTTGTATCCACAGATATAAACCCGTTGAATTTCAGTTTGATCTAGAAATTAAAAGGACTGAAAGCAGATTGAGAAGGAAGCATAGGAATTTAAGAATTGTTGCGAGCATAGATAATTTGCATGGTATGGAGAATTTGAACCCCGAGAAAAAAATACAATTGATCAATGTACAAGAAAGTCATAATGGGTAGAACAATCATAGGCAACTAGAGAAGAATTATATTATCTACATGGCAGATGATAGAGACAAAGTCATTCGAGACTATGTAGTGTTGACCCCTCAAGCCATAAATCCTAGAATAGTTAGACCAGAAGTGCAAGCTGACAATTTTGAGCTCAAACCAGTGATGTTTCAGATGCTTCAAACAGTGCGGCAATTCAATGGGCTACCATTAGAAAATCCTCACCTTCATCTTAAGCTGTTTTTGGAAGTCAGTGATGTTTTTCAGATTGTTGGAGCATCACATGAAGCAATGAGACTCAGACTTTTCTCATTTTCTCTAAAGGATCGAGCCAGGGCATGGTTAAACTCTTTTCACCAGACTCCATCACTACATGGAATGACTTGGCTGACAAATTTTTAATGACGTACTTCCAATCTACAAAGAATACAAAATTGAGAAATAAGATCACATATTTCCATTAACTTGGAGATGAAAGCTTGTCTGATGCATGAGAAAGATTTAAGAAGTTACTCAAGAGATGCCCTCATCATGGTATTCCTTGTTGTATACAGTTGGAAACGTTCTACACTAGTCTCAATCGAAGCATAAGATTGATGGTGGATGCTTCATCAAATCGGGGCACATTATCTAGGTCCTATAATGAAACTTGTGAAATTTTAGAGAGAATAGAAAATAACAACTATTAGTGGCCATCAATAAGACAAACTATAGCATAAAGAGTAGTAGGAGTTCACAATATAGATGCCTTGACAGCATTATCAACCCAAGTAACCTCATTAACAAATATGGTGAAAGCTATGACTATTGCTCGAGCATTTGTCAACTAAATTACGAAGGTATCCTCTGTTTATTATAGAGAAGGTCATCTATTTGATAATTATCCAGGAAATCTAGCCTCAATTAATTATGTGGGCAACTTCAACAGACAGAACTATAACAATTCTTACTCAACCACCTACAACCCTAGATGAAGACAACACCTGAACTTATCATGGAGTAACCAAAATCAACATGCGACAGTAACCAGTGGTCAAAATGGACCTGTGTAACCACCTGGATTTCACCAGCCAAATCAAGGGCAAAGAAGCACCAGCAATGAGCAACTTAGTTCTCTTGAAGCTTTGATTAAAGAGTATATTGTGAAGAATAAAGTGGTTGTCCAAAGCCAAGCTGTATCCTTAAGAAACTTGAAAAATCAGAGTGGACAGCTTGCTACAGCATTAAGCAATAGACTGCAGGGTAGTTTACCCAGCAACATAGAAGATCCAAGAAGGGAATGAAAAGAACATTGCAAAGTAATTAACGTAAGATCTGGAAAAGATGGTCATATTCTAGTTGGTGTGCCACAAAGAAGAGTTGAACCTATTTCAACCCAAAAGGAAACTCAAGTTGAAAATGAGCCACAACAACCTACTTTCCAGCACACTGGTGTAAACAGCCAAGCTACAATATCTGTAGAAAATGATAATCTAGCACTTGTTAGAGAAGATGCTGCAGCACCAAGTACATCAACCCAGAACATGGCAAAAGAGACCTGCTACAGCACAATAGTTTAGGCACCACCACCCTTTCCTCAAAGATTTTAGAAATAAAATCAAGACAAGCAATTCAACAAATTCTTAGAAGTACTGAAACAGCTACATATCAACATTCCTTTTGTGGAAGGTCTAAAAGAAATGCCCAATTATGTGAAGTTCTTGAAAGATATCTTGGTAAAGAAAAGAAGGCTTGGAGAGTTTGAAACAATTGCTCTAACATAAGAATGTAGCCACATGCTTCAAAATAAGATCCTTCAGAAGCTAAATGATCTAGGCAGTTTTACAATTCCACATTCTATAGGAACTAAATACAGTGGCAAGACACTCTGTGATTTGGGAATTAGCATCAATCTCATGTCCTTTAACAGTGTTCAAGCAATTAGGAGTTAGGAAAATTAGACTCATAACAGTCACTTTACAACTTGTTGACCAATCTCATGCCTATCAAAAAGGCAAGATTCAAGATGTGTTGGTGAAGGTAGATAAATTTATTTTTCCGGTGGATTTTATAGTGTTAGATTTTAAGGCAGATAAAGAGGTGCCAATTATTTTAGGTAGACCCTTCTTGGGCATGGGAAGGACTTTAATTGATGTCTAAAAAGGAGAATTGACCACATAGATTAATAATCAGCAAGTTACATTAAATGTGCTAGACGCCATGAAGAGTCCTGATGATGTTGAAGATTGTAATTTTATCAGTGTTGTGGATTTTACTGTGGTAGAGAGATTAAAAAATTGTTACAATAAGGAAGGAATTAAGGCTGTAACATTTGAAGAACTTGAAGAGAAAGATTTTAAAGCAGTTGGCATAACATGTTTAGGAGAGAAGCAACACATGAGAACAGACAAGCACTTCGAATCTTTAGATCTCTCAAATAGGGAAGTAAAATTTTCTGTTCCTTTTATTGAGTCACCTCCTATTTTAGAATTAAAACTTTTACCTTCACATTTGAAGTATTTTATCTTGGTGACAATAACACACTTTCTATAATCATTTCATCTTCATTAGATACAAAACAAGAAAAATGACTGGTGGTTGTATTGGGAAGATACAACAAGGCAATCGGATGGGCCATGGCAGATATTAAAGGAATCAGTCCATCCATATGCATGCATAATATTCTGCTCGAGGATTGCTACAGTAACTCTGTCGAACAACAGAGGAGATTAAATCCCATCATGAAGGAAGTTGTGAAAAAGGAGATCTTCAAGTGGTTTAATGCTGGAACCATTTAGCCAATATCAGATAGCTCTTGGGTAAGTTCAATACAATGTGTTCCAAAGAAAGGTGGAGTGACAGTTGTAGCAAATGAAAAAAATAAGCTCATTCCTACAAAGACCGTAAGTGGATGAAGAGTCTGCATGGATTATAGAAAGTTAAACAAAGCCATAAAGAGGGATCACTTTCCATTGCCTTTCATAGATCAGATACTAGATAGACTTGCTGAAAAGGGTACTACTGTTTCTTGAACGGATACTCAGGCTACAACCAGATTGCTATAGCGCCAGAGGATCAAGAGAAAACAACATTCAAGTGTACTTATGGAACCTTTGCCTTCAGAATGATGCCATTTGGCCTGTGTAATGCTCAAACAACTTTTCAGAGGTGTATGATGTCTATTTTTTCAAATATGGTCAAGCGAATACTTGAGGTATTCATGGATGATTTTTCAGTTTTTAGGGAATCATATGATGACTATTTGCATAATCTAAAAAATGTGTTTGAGAGATGTACAAAAATAAATTTAATATTGAACTGGAAAAAAATGTCATTTCATGGTACAATAAGGGATAATCTTAGGTCATAGAGTCTCTAGAGAGGGAATAAAGGTGGATAAGGTAAAAATAGAGGTGATTGATAAACTTCCACCACTTACTTCAATCAAGGGCATTAAGAGTTTCTTAGGACATGTTGGGTTCTACAGAAGATTTATTAAGGATTTTTTAAAAAATCCAAACCTTTATGCATGTTGCTTGAATAGGGCAGACCCTTTAATTTTGATGAGAATTGTTTAAAAGCCTTTGTTGAGTTAAAAAGATCTCTTGTTACAGCACCAGTTGTTGTAGTACTCGATTAGAATGTGCCTTTTGAATTGATGTGTGACAATAGTGATCACTCTATTGGAACAATGCTAGAGTAGAGGAAAGGCAAGATTTTTCACTCCATTTATTACAGCTAACAAGACTCTCACAAATGCATAACTCAACTACACCACCACTGAAAAAGAGTTTCTAATAGTTTCTTTTTCATTTGACAAGTTCAGACTTATTTGGTTGGCACCAAAGTGACTGTTTACACAGAGCACTCGGCCATAAAGTATTTGATTTCATAGAAAGATGCCAAATCAAGGTTGATTAGCTAGATTCTTTTACTACAAGAGTTTGACCTAGAGATCAAAGATAGAAAAGACATTAAAAATCAAGTGGCAGATCATCTCTCAAGGCTAGAAACTGATGCAAGCACTCTGACCAAGCACGCCATTGTAGAAACATTTCCTGATGAGCAATTGTTAATGAACAACATGCATAGATGCTGCAGCAATCGGGATTTTCATGGTATGCAGATTTTCCTAATTACTTAGTGAGTGGATTAGTACCACCTGATTTGAGTTACCAACAGAAAAAGAGATATCTCCATGATGTTAGAAGCTATCAGTGGGATGATCTCTACCTGTATAAGATGTGTTCAGACTACGTGATCAAAAGATGTGTTCCTGATGAAGAAATTTAAACATTCTCCAATCCTATTATGCTGCAGCATATGGTGGACACTTTAGAGGATACAGAACAACAGCTAAGGTTCTCCAATTAGGTTATTACTGGCCCTCTATTTTTAAAGATGCTTATGAGTTTGTTAAATGTTGTGACAAGTGTCAAAGAACTAGAAACATCTCTCAAAAGCATGATATGCCATTAACCAACATCCTGGAGGTTGAACTTTTTTTATGTGTGGGGAATAGACTTTATGGGACCGTTTTCACCCTCTTTTGGCAACTTATACATTTTAGTGGCTGTGGACTATGTGTCCAAGTGGATAAAAACTACAGCATTGCCAACAAATGATGCCAAAGCAGTGGTGAAGTTTTTTTAGAAGAACATTTCTCAAGATTTGGCACCGCTAAGGCCATTGTCAGTGATGAAGAGACTCATTTTTGCAATAGGATGTTTACTGCAGCATTGGGTAAGTATGGTATCAAGTATAAAGTTTCTATAGTATATCATCCATAAACAAGTGGTCATGCATAAATGTCCATCAAGGAGATAAAGAAAATTTTGAAAAAAAGTGGTGAATCCCAATAGAAAGGATTGATCTCTTAGACTAAATAACTCTTTATGGGCTTACTGAACAGCTTACAAGACCCCATTGGGCATGTCTCCATACAGAATTGTTTATGGTAAAGCATTTCATTTGCCATTGGAGTTGGAGCACAAAGCATATTCGATAGTTAAAAAGTTGAACATGGATATGAATGCTGCAGTAAAACAAAGGAAGTTACAGCTTTGTGAACTAAAAAAGTTACGGTTGTTCTCCAATGAAAATGCACGAATTTACAAAGAGAAAACTAAGCAATAGCATGACAAACAAATCCAGCAAAAGGAAACTTGTTACAGGACAATAAACAAGTGCCACTCTACAACTCTAGATTAAAACATTTTCTTGGGAAGCTTAAGTCCATATCGTCGGGATCGTTCAAACTCATAAAAGTTTGACCTCATGGTGCTGTAGAACTTCAAGATAAAAGAACAGGACACGAATTCAAAGTCAATGGGCAGAGAGTGAAGCACTATATGGGAACAGTTGTGAACAATCCAATGGAGGATTTATTCCTCAAAGATCCAGCTTGAGCAATTATGGATAGTCAGGCTGAAGGACCTAAAATCAAGCGCTGATTGGGAGGCAACCTAATAAGAAAAGTTGTCTCAAATTTTTAAAACACTAAATTTAGCTTTGAAAATTGTTTAATTTGTCTCATTATTATTTTTATTGTGCCTCTAATTTCTTTATTTTCTTTTATTTCCTTGTGTTACATTGCAGCAAGTTAAAAACAAAAAAAGGCCAGAGAGCATAAAGGAGTTACTGCAACATTGCCTTAAGTATAGCAGACAGAAGGTTGTCTTTCCACAATAGAGGTATTTATTGCTATTGTTGCGGCATCGACTTAGTTGCTATAGCAACGATTTTTACAGTTGCATTGACAGCGACAAATTTTACTGTTGGAGGGCTGACACGCTGATCTAGTGGATCAGTATTTATGTCAAAGACGATTTTGCAATTCTTGATTTGACGCGATATATATCCTTTTCTTTTCCAATTAAAATTTGTTTCACATTTAAAATTATTTCCATATTTATCTTTTTTAATTACCTCTTTCTCACCACTTTCCTCTTTGTTATAAATTAGGGATTTACCTTCATTATTTATTTTACTTTCAAATTATCCTTTCTTCTATAACTCTTGACACAATTACAAGTCTTTTTCATGTTTTTAGTCATTTCTTTTCACAGCACGACAAAACTCACACTAAATTGTTACAACAATGATGAAACTCAAAACACATGTTGTTCGATTGAAGGACCCTGCGCGCTTCCATAGCTATAGAGTCGAGGACAAATTCGAAGAGGTCATTTAGCTGCAAAGCATTTTAGAGGAGAAGGGCTTTATATTTCCAAGTCAACCAATAGGTGTAATGAATACATCTATACTATTACAACACGAAGAGGATGGGTTAAGTTTTGTTCTCATGCCCAAGACCCAGTCCTCGTAATCGTTAAGGAGTTTTATTCGAACATGTTGCAGCAAGACCAACGCAGTATCTTAGTAAGGTAAGTTCAAGTTCCTTAGACGCTAGAGTCATTAATGCATTCTACGATTTATCCGCTACTATTGACAGTGAATATACAAAATTTACTGAGAACATGATTGTTAAAAACTGGGAAGAAATATTCAAAACACTAATAGTAGGCGATAGTGAATCGATGAATGAAGAGGGTCGAGTGGTTAATAGGATAGATTTGAAACTGATTGCTAAGTTTTGGGTCAAGTTCTTAAAATCTAGATTGATACCAACCACCCACACCACCACTATTTCTCAAGACAGACTTATACTTCTCTATGCCATAGTAAAGGGTTTCGACATTGATGGAGGGAAGATTATTAAGCAAGAATTAGAGAGTGTGCAATGAAAAAATAAAAATATGTTGCGTTGTTATTTTCTTCTCTTATCACGAGAATCTGTGAGGCCGGAGGGGTGAAATTGGAGGCAAGTGATGAGCGAGTGAAGAATGAATGGGCCACTATAGTGAGGACAGTTAAGAGGATTGTAGGAGAATCGACAACTGTAGCAACCCCAAAACGCCCTGCTATAGTTAAGACCACATAACCTATAGGGATTGAGAATATACTTCAAGAACTCAGTGAAGCGGTAAAGGCAAGTGTCCAAGCACAAATAGAAGAAAATCAGAAAATTTGGACTTACCTACACCATCTTAAAGCATAAAAGCATCAATTTGCCATGTACATAAAGAGCAAAGATGCATATTTTCTTAAGTTATTGTTATAGTAATTTAATTTTGAAAGAGCTGAGGAAGCTATTGCAGAAGAAAGGAGTGAAGATGCAGAGGCTAAAGGAGAGTCTGAGGAAGAACAACTGTTAGAGCAAAGGGAAGCAGAATATGCTAAAGCCGCAAAGGAGTCAGACGATGGAGAGTAGAAAGCAGAGGAAGAGAAAGAGGAAAAGTAGGAAGACGAGGAGGAAAATGAGGATGAAGCTCAAAAGGGGACTCCTACGAGCAAAAGAAAAGAGAAAATTCTAGTTGAAGAGGAGTCTGAGTCAGAATGGGAAGAGAATGTGAATGTAGGCATTGAGGAAGCAATCAGCAGAGCTGCCAAAACAGAAGAAGCAAAAAGCAGTCTGAGAGACCTTATTGCAAGTATCACTGTCGAGGAATCAACAGTAGCAATACCTGCACGAGCTGCTGTAAAGAAAACTTCAACAAAATCCCCAATTCCAACTCCCAGGTCTTTCAACAAATGCAAAAGGGCATAACCTTCTAGAGGTGCTGCAGCAATGCAAGCACCAGAAGAACCAGAACATAAGAAGACCAAGACAACTTTGTCCAAAGACACAAAAGTTGTTGGAAGCCCTCTTACCAATCCAACTAAGAGTCAGAAGAAGAAACAATCGGTTGCTACACCACTGGGTTCACCAAAAGAACGTTTAAGAAGTAGATCAAAAAAGAAGTGAACCTTATCGGCATGTTCTGCAACAGAGCTCCCAACAATAGAAGAGTACCCCTGCCAACCCAATTTAACTTTTTAAAATTTGGTACCTATTTTTTATTTATTAATTTCATCATTTTTATTTTGTATTTTTTTCTTTTAAGTTTATGCATGTTTGTCTTTTAATTCATTTTGTGTGCATGTGAGGACATAGCACTTCTCAAGTTTGAGGGGCTGTGCTATGGTGTAATATGTCTATAAATGCATGTGTTTGTGATTGTGTGAATAGCTCTGTTTATCTAGTATTTGTTTCTGGATTAGAAAACCCAATGAGGATGAATTGAGTGTTCAAAAGAGGGATGAATGACTACTGAGTGGAGACAGTTTATAGATGAAGGTTGAAATTTTGTCTCAACACTCAGGCTTTAGTTAAGTCTTGTGAGTATGCTGTAGCAAAGCAGGTAGAGCAGCAACGTTAAGAATATCTCAAGTTGGGGGGGGTGTAACTTGAAAATTTTAATGAGTATGTTGTGCTAGATAAGAAATAAAATTCTACTAAGAAATAAAATTCTACTCCAATGGCTTAGTTGCTAAATAACCAAGGCTAAGTATGTACCTCATATGCAGACTTGAGTAAAAAGACAGCAAGAGTTATGAGCATTGTTGTACCAACAAAAAAACAAACAAAACAAAACAAAACAAAAGGCAAGATAGGTCCTCTGTTTAGGATATTGAGTAGCTGGGTCTATTCATGAGCCCTATGTTTAGTCTTGAGCCAAAGGTATCTACAGATAAGACTATATTATGGCATCCTAGATGCTTTGCTGTAGCACCTATAATCAATACATTGGTCAAGTAATTAGGTGTCATCATTATAAGTGATAGACATTCACATGAAAAATCAATGTTATAGTGAAGAATTTTTGACATAAAAAATAAATAAATAAATAAATTTTGCTAAAGCATAGTTTGAAGCCCATTAATTGATTATAGTTCCCCCATAAGAGAAAAAGATTGTTGTTTAATCTTTAAGTTATATTTAATTCTTATGTGATGCTGCAGCAACTCTGAAATTTGTTCAGAATGCCACACACACACTTTGGACAGAATAAAGCATGATTCCAGAATTAGATTTGCTGGTGGTTATTTTGCATGCGTAAGAATGAAATTTGAGGATAAATCTGAGCAAGCTAGATGATAGAGCTATGTTGTTTGTTGCATGACTGTGTGATTGAAGTGTTAATGTTGATGTCATTACTTGAGGACAAGTAATGATTTAAGTTTCAGGGTGTGATAACTTTATGAAATGAGAGTTATCATGATATTTTTAGACTTAAACTAATATTACCTAGAGAGTAAATGATGTGTTTTTGTTGCATTTAGTTATATTTTGCATAAGCATATGTTTAAATTTAATTTTGATAACTTTAATCTTGTTTTAGATCATTTAGTACTCTAATTATGTGTGATTATAGGTGACTACGAAGTTGAAATTTTATGGGTGGAAAGCCACTGCAACAGACTTATAGAGGAGACAAAAGAACTTGGCTACAGAGGAATTAAAACAAGTTTGGAATAGTGAAGATGTTGGAGACGATGCTGCAGCAACCTTGCAATAACGACAGACAAGATTTTGCGCGTGTTAACTAAAAGATTGTGATCTAAGATTTTCAAAAATGGAAGACACGCGGCTATAAGCTTTTGGTTGCCCTAATTCCAAGTTATATAAGGAGCACGTATGAAAAGAAAAAAAATGGGCCATCATTCAAGAAAAAAATAATAGGAAAAAACAAAAAGAAAATAGAGAAAAAAAAAGAGAACTAAGGACTGTAGCAGAGGATTTAAGGAGAAGAGGAATGAGAGATCCCACGATCAAGCGGAACTCAATCCCTCCTCTTTATTTTTTTGTTTTCTTTTATCTATGAGAATGTATTTGATGGCTAAAATGATTCTTGTTACTATTTCATCACAAATCATGAACTAACTTTATTGTGGTTGAGTGCTAAACAAGCTTAATGGTTATTTGATTGATATTTGCGTGTTGCTCCATATTTACTATAACATTTTGTCTTGATTTTACTTATTACAATTCCTTATTTTAGCTTCCACACATTTAGAGGATACTAGTTAAGAATGAGTCTAAAAAATGTTTGAATTAGTGGAATAAATTAAGACAACACATGGTTTTATATTGGGTTTCCCAAGTTGAGTTAATCTCGATTTGAATAGAGCTATGCTTGATCTAAAATTAGTGAAGAACTACATATAGGGATTCACCTTATAGGGCAATTGAAACTTAGTGTGTTTAATGCTATATCAAATGTTAACATAGCGATTAGTCGTTGTTAGGTTGTATTTAGATATAAGATACCCAACAGGCGACAACTAAGGATGCATGAGAGATTCTGCCCAGTGCTGTAGTAGACGCTGTAGCAACATAATCGTAATTGGAAAAAACAGTCAATACTATTAAGTAAGTTTAGTTACTCAACTACTTCGTTCCCATTGAGTGCATCTCTTAGTTTGATATGAAAATTTACCTTATTGTATTTTGTTTGCCGCAGCTTCAATTTAGTTAGCTTCATTAATTATTTTCTTTTAATTTAGACTGAAATTACACTATTAAAATTGCTGTAGCAAATCTGATAACATCAATCCCTATGGAAATGATCTGAATACTCATCAATATATTACTGATTGTGTACACTTGCACATTGACACATATAACATATAGCAATAAGAATCAATAACACTAAGTAACTCTAAGGTCCCAATAAGATTTTCACATAATATTTACAGATACATATTCATAATGAAAGTGATCGTTACGAGGTACCTTGAAGTCCCTATAAGGTCTTTATACATATTTACAGATACATTTTCATAATGAAACTAATCACTATGGGATACTCCTAAGCTCCCCACAAGGTCTTCTTTCGATTTTTACAAACACATATGAATAAGATTAAAAACTAAATAGAGGTAAAGAGAGAATTCCTAAAAGCATGCTTCTTGATATTTCCTAACATTGACATGCTCCATGTGATTTTAAAGGGACATCCATAAAAGTCAACTGTTGCTACTTAGATTCTCTTTTATGTATTTCCTCACTTAGGTACCCCAAGGCTCCACCCCTGCGAGTCATTAGTGAATTCAGTTTTAAAATAAAAATGTATTGTAAATTGCTTCTAACAATCTAATTGTTTCTAACTTAGATATTGCTTCATCTTACACACTTCTTACTACACAAATCTGCATATTTCGTTACAACCATGACATTTTTGTTCACATAATTATTTTCTCTCAATTAACATTATTGGTATGAATCACTAAAAATATATAAAATTTTGAGTCTTTAGATTTAATTCATTTGAATCAAATGGTGACAGGGCAAAAGGACAAGAAAAGGAGTATGTTACTCCAGAAGCAACTTAGATGCAACCAAAGAAGCTAGTCGGCCTTTAGCCAAGTGGTTAGGGCTGATGCCCTCACAAGTAGGTCGAACCCCCACAAGAGCATTGTGGGGGTCATTCATTCCTCAATTATACAATATAATTGAGTGGAGACAATATTCTCTCTTATACAATGTGAGTGGAGTAGACATTTCTCGAATATTTGTGAGGTCAGAAATCTGGGCAGTACTTCATAAGATTTCATGTAAACTAGTTTAAATAATTATTTGATTATAAATATCAGTAATAGTCTCATGTAATAAGAGTTGTAATCTTGAGCAATAGTATCATAAAATTCAAGAAAAAAAAAAGGTGCAGCCAAAGAAAAATTATCTTATCATATTATTGACCATGTGCCAAAGGAAAATAATGTTCTTATTTGTGATAATGTATTTGCACATATTACAGTTTATTCAAAATCATAATGAAAGGAAAATGATTCATAATCGCCTGCTTCAAATCATGTTATAGGGAATATTGACATACAATGTGTGAGAAAGGATAGACAGAGAATTAGTTTTCTGTTAATCCAATTATAATAACAATTTTAATTTACTCTTCAAAAGTGTGAAAACATTAATTTATCCTTTTTTTTTTCTAAAAGATGAGGTAAAATGAGGGGGTGGGGGTGTTGATGAATTTTTTTGGTCTTTTTATTGGTAAATATGGGTAAATTGATGTTTTTAAAGCTTCAGGGATAAAGTGGGGATTCAAAATTATTAAATGAGTGGTGATATTCTACCTCACAATTTTTGTAGGTCCACCTCACTCTGACGAAATAATTACAATAAGTTCATATTACTTTTAAAAAATATAAATAAAGAAGAAGTTTGGAGATTTAATCAAATAAAATTAAATAGATAAACATAACATATAAGAACTCATATTTTTTTAGAAAAATTTGATCATTTTATATTATTAGGATAAAATAATTAAATTAAAATTATCTTAAAATAACTCTAAAGGTCAAAGATAATTGAGTAAAAAAATTTAAGAAGAATTTAATTAATTAATTGTAAAATCTTGTTGTTGATTTATATATTTTATAAATCATGAAATCTTAGTAAAATTATTTTTTGAAAATGTAGGTGGATTTAAAAAATAGTGGGGTGACAATGTATCCCACCCTTGTTAAATATACCAAAAATAACTTCACCGGGCTGACCATAAGTTACCTAAAAAAGTCTTGCTCAAAACTCACCAAACTAACAGCGGTGCGTTCAAGGAAAGAAAGAAGCCTGAACGAGGTCACCTTGTCTTCATTCAACGTCGTATCTTTTCATTTTATTTAGTTCCCATCTACCAAATTGTACCATGTGAACATATTATAAGCGAGTTGGAAAAAACAGTCACGCATCTTTATTTTTGTTATTAGCCATAATAACATCTCGCTAAAAATTGGTATGTATTTTAGTACCAAATTACATAAACTCCTATAATCTAAGAGATATGAAAACTTTGGATTCACGTCAATTTTTAGCAAAATCGGTTACCTTCATATATACCAAATAATAAATGCGTATTAAAGAATTATTAAAAGATTTTTCAAAAGAAATTTTACTGTTTATTTGAGAATCACATTGAAAAAAAGAGTTCTAAAAAACTCTCCAAATAAGATTCTTTAAATAAGATAACACTTTTATCTCTTTTTTAGAAAATCTTATTTAAAGAGTATTTTAAAACTTTTAATTTAGTATTATATTATTTTTTATCTTATAATTTATGAACAGAGATAATTACTATTACCTTATGTAGAGAAAAAGTTTAATTAAAATAATGTATATTTATTTTTATTTAAAGAATCGGTTGGGAGATGACTTTTTTTTTTTCATTCTTCTATTTGTCATAAAAGTAAGTAAATAAATTTTTAAAGAATTAAATTAGAATAATATTTTCATAGTGTTCTTAGGTTTCATCTATGTGGATACTTGAACTGGAATCACAACCCAAATTTGATTTGATCTCTTCCAATACCACTTGTGGTTAGTTGGAGAATTTGATAGAAAATTATAAAAGTTATTAAAAAAAAAGGGACATTAAAGCATGTAAGACGTAAACACAACTATTTTCTGATAATTTATCATGAATTTGTAATTAAATATGCAATTTTAATTGCAACTTAGAATGTTCTTCGTTGATGTGTACAAATGTTTCAGAGAGATATTAACGAGTTTACAAATGTTTGAGGGAGCTATTAACGGGTTTCAGCGGTCATTGGTGATCTGTTTCGACTACCCTTTATGTGAAACGACAAATGGTCAAAAATTTAGAGCTTGAATTGATCATTTCAGACGGGTCGACGGCCTATGTGACAAAAATACAAGAACATTTGCGCAGGTATTGAGAAGATGAAAAAATTAAAGGATTTAAATGATATTTTATCCCCAAAGAAAAATAAAAGCTTACTTTTATCAAGGCAACATTTTCAACGACTTTCTGTCTGCCAGTGCGCCTCGTTAAAACTCTAATTTCGTGTTTGATCGAGTTCATTTTGCTATATAGCTACCGCTAACCAACCAACCTAGCAACTGTCGAATGCTCTGACTTTGACCAATCAAGATCAAGATCAAAGATGGGTCATTGCTGCAGCAAAGGCGTCAACAACGACTCCATCACTCCCATTGACCACCCAAAACAGCCGCCGTCGCAACCCCAGCCGGCGTCTACGCCGCGATACCCACCGCCTGACTCCAGCTCTTTCACATGCAGTCCCTTCCAGAGTCCGCTTCCTGCCGGCGTTGCGCCGTCTCCTTCTCCGGGGAGGAAGTTCAGGTGGCCTTTACCCCCTCCTTCGCCGGCGAAGCCGATAATGTCGGCGATCATGCGGCGGCTCGGGTCGGGCATGCAGGCCCCGCCGAGGGAGGGCCCGATTGCCGGGGACATTGGAGTAAAAGCAAGTGAAAGACAGCTGGATAAGAATTTTGGTTATGGCAAGAACTTTGGCGCCAAGTTTGAGCTTGGCAAGGAGGTGGGCCGGGGGCATTTTGGTTATACTTGTTGCGCTAAGGGTAAAAAAGGCACCCTCAAGGGAAAAGTTGTGGCCGTGAAGATCATTTCAAAAGCTAAGGTGTGTCTTTTTGAATAGTTCTTAACAAAGCATTAATGATGACTAAAAGAAATTTTATCTATTGTTGTTGCTTTTAACAAGTTTTGAGTAGTGGTACAGACAGATAAAGATACATACAAATTGTGCATTGATTTCAATATTGATAGTATTCGTAAGTAGCAAATTGTCATTTGGGAAAGCCAGATTTTAGATAAATGTTATTTTGGTTGCTTTACGTGAACTTCTTTCGCTCAATTTGTTAAGGGTATGTTTGAGATTGAGGTGCTGCCACAGCTTAAACAGAACGAAACAGTTGAAAACATGCTCTATGTTGATGTGCATACTTTTTTCCAATATGATCAGTAGCATTGGTAATGAAGTTATGGTAAATTTTGTAGATGACAACAGCATTAGCGATTGAAGATGTTCGACGGGAGGTGAAGATATTGAAAGCCTTGTCTGGCCATAAACATATGATTAAATTTCATGATGCGTTCGAGGATGCAAATAACGTGTACATAGTCATGGAGTATGTGTTTCCTTTGTTGTAGTTTTATTTTCAAAACACTTATGCTTGTTAATCATGTTTCAACTTTTCATTTTAGTGCTTGTTTGCTGGTAATTCTTGTATATATGTACATATTTGCTTAATCTGAATACTATCAAAATGAAACCATCCATTAGGCATCAAAAAAATCCTCCAAGAGTGTTTAGTAGTTAAAATAGCCTCTTAAATTGTGGCTTAATATACGTGTATAATTGATTTACCATCAAAAACTGCAACATTTGTTCTATAGTAATTCTTTCTTGTTTTTTACCAGATTTTGTGAAGGTGGAGAATTACTGGACAGAATTTTATCAAGGTAAATGATAATGCATTATTTCTCTAACTGTTTGTTTATTTACTTTTGATCTGAGTAAAGTTTGATATTGTTGTTTGTTATTATTTCTTCATTGTAGAGGTGGCAGATATCTAGAGGAAGATGCTAAAACAATTGTTGAGCAAATATTAAACGTGGTTGCTTTTTGCCATCTTCAAGGTGTTGTTCACCGTGATCTAAAACCAGAGGTATGACATTGGGATTAAAGCATTGTGTTGTCCTTTTCTTGTGTCGTTGCATTTAAAGTTATTATTATTCCTTTTTGTTTTAATTACTATGTAATAAAATAAATTGGTGGTGCCTTTGCAAATGTACATCACAATCTATCACTGTTTCATTCATCTTCCAACCTTTAGTTGATGATACTTACTTTTATGACTGCGTTGGCAGAATTTTCTTTTTACCACAAGAGAGGAGGATGCTCCACTGAAGATTATTGACTTTGGCCTATCTGACTTTGTGAGGCCAGGTAGCTATCACATCTTGATTGACTTGCTTTTAACTTTATCCTGCAGTAATAAGTATGTTGGTGGTGAACAGTGGCCTTTTGATGGTTAGATGAAAAAGTTTGGGTCATCCTCTTTGTGGCCTTAGCTCACGTCCAAATTTGAATGATAATTTTGGTTTCTTATATATATATATATATATATATATATATATATTGTGAATAAAATTATTAAACAAGTGGGATATTATGTATATAGGAGCCCTTTACTACTTCCCCACCGGATACAGGGATGACTTTGTTATATCTGTCTACACAGGGCCCCAAGTTGGCTAAGTTCTATCAGCTGCATCATCTTCATTCCTCTTTGCTTCCTTGAATGCATTAATCTTCTTAAAAAGATTGCATTACTGAAGACATTCATCATGTTTTCTGCAAAGTCTACCTGCCTAGTGAGAAAATGGTTTTCCTAAATCTTCCATAACAGATTAGTATAAATTTTAGTCTTTGAGGTCAACGATTATTGAGAACCCCGTACTGACTGACTGAAATGTTGATTCCTGAAATTTATATGGGCTCTCCTTAATTTTTTTTTCTGATGATAATATGTGGTCTCTTTCTTTCTTTCTGCTGACATATGTGATTTTACTTGTCTGTAGAGTCACATAGAGGCATCTAATGTGCCATAAACCATTGTAGTTGCTGTCCTTTGACGATAAACTCTAAATAAATTATTGCTCTAGTAATTAACTGTAAGCTCGAATAAACAACATACAGTTTTGGTACTTTCTCAGATCAACGTCTCAACGACATTGTTGGCAGTGCATACTATGTTGCACCTGAAGTACTTCATAGATCATACAACGTTGAAGGAGATATGTGGAGTGTTGGAGTTATAACATATATATTGTTATGTGGGAGCAGACCTTTCTGGTCTCGCACTGAATCAGGAATTTTTCGTTCGGTTCTTAGAGCTGATCCTAATTTTCATGATTCACCTTGGCCATCCGTATCACCAGAAGCCAAAGATTTTGTGAGAAGACTTCTCAACAAGGACCACAGGAAGAGAATGACTGCCGCTCAAGCTCTAAGTAAGTAGAGAGAAAAACGAGATTGATATGCATGTATATACAAGTACATGAATGGTATTGATGTAATTTACGGTCTAAAACTAATAAACACCCTTATATTTGCAGCTCACCCATGGTTACAAGATGAAAACCGTCCTGTGCCTTTGGATATTTTGATCTACAAGTTAGTTAAGTCTTACCTCCGTGCCACACCTTTGAAACGTGCAGCACTAAAGGTAATTTTCTAACTTGTCATCACAAACAAAGGCAAATGGTATTGTAAGAACCCTATTATTTTTCCCTTCCCACAAAGCAAAAAAATATTTAAAATGAGAAAAAAAGAGGTAAAAAATAAAAAGAACACACGAAAATGTTCATGTGTCACCCACAGGCTTGTCTTTATCTGGCGTTTTCAAACTCCGGTGGCTCATGTTATATATGTCAGCCACCGTTTGACTCATGGAAAAGCTACTCCCATGTATTGTTGCTGCTTGCCATCTCTGTGATCAGCTCTTCAATAATCTTCATTTTGCTGGTTTTCAATATGGCTGCAGGCACTTTCAAAAGCATTGACAGAAGAAGAACTTGTGTATCTTAGGGTACAGTTTATGCTGTTGGAGCCAAAAGATGGTTGTGTCTCCCTTAATAATTTTAAAATGGTTAGTTGCTGCTTTCTCTTTATAAAATAGTGTCACATTGTGCTTTTTGTTTTTCCCCTTAATGATTTAAGAATTGTTTTATGTAGAAATCAGCTTAATAAATTTTAGTTGCCGATACGTCATGGTGATCATTTTAATATTTTTAAATTGCTCATCAGTCATGGTGTTTTCATGATCATTTTAAGTTCTCAAAGTGCAGGCTCTTATGAGACAAGCGACTGATGCTATGACAGATTCAAGGGTTTTTGAAATTTTAAATGTGGTAAGTCATCTTGATACATCTTAATCCGCTTCTCGGTGACAAGTGTTATGTTAGATTAACGTTAAGGATGATAAAATTGCAGATATTCAAGATATTTACGTTTTTCATTTTCTAAGGTTGTAATACTATTCTATATCGTTGTATAAGCTTTTATGTAATTTCAGTGAATTGATGGATAAATTAAGAATGAGCTAGACATGCCATGTACAGGTGACTTATTATCAAACATGCTTTTTTTTTTGGGGAAATCTTCTTTACTTATTGATAAAGAAGGCAGTTGATCGCAAAATTTATCTGTTGATTATTATAACCATTGTTGTCATTTTATTTTTCTTTTCCGGTCTATTTTAAGTGCTATCACACTGCTTTCGCAAAAACAAATTATTTTATTTATCCTTCTATTACTTCATGCTAACAGCGGTTTTAATTTTTTAATATAAGATGGAACCTCTCTCATATCAAAAACTGGCATATGAAGAGTTCTGTGCTGCTGCTACTAGTGTATATCAGCTTGAGGCACTTGAGAGGTGGGACCAGATTGCAATTACAGCCTTTGACTACTTTGAACAAGAAGGAAACCGGGTCATTTCGGTCGAAGAATTGGCGCTGGTACGTATATCTGTGGTTAGTGGCAGACTAACAGCTATATTCACTTTCAAGTTTCAATTTACTGAGATTTCAAATACTACTCACCGCAGGAATTGAATTTGGCACCTGCTGCATATTCTTTACTCAACGATTGCATCAGAAATTCGGACAGGAAACTGAGCTTTCTTGGATATAAGAGGTTTTTGCATGGTGTGACAGTACGGAGTTCCAATACAAGGCACCGGTAACATATGTCAGATAGTGATAGAATTATTGACTGAATTTTTATCATAAGTGTTTTTTTTTTTAATTCTTCTTGAATTCAAGGACAAACGTGTATAAATGAGGTGTAGAGACAAATATATATATAGTCCCGGATTTTAAAGTGTGGGAAAGTCTGGAAAAATTTTAAAATTGTAGGATTTAATAGCATTATAAAATTAAATTTTGAAATAGTACTGTTTTAAAGTTTTTCTGAATTTTCCTGCACTGTAAAATCTTGGACTGCCTATATATATATATATATATTGGGAGGCAAGGAGGCAACACAACTGCACTGAAATAAAATGCCAGTTTCGTGTCAAATGAGCATATACATAATTAAGAGGCACATTTTGAAGTGTTGCTACCGAAAAAACCAGTGGTGCTACATCTAGCGCTTTTCAGTGAGTCCTCATAAAACCCCCTTCCTAAAAATACCCTGGTAAAAAATTTAAAAATTTAATAATTCTAATAATACCAACATAATTCCAACTCAGGAAATATCTCTACTCTTTTTTAAAAAAATGAACCCCCAAAGGCCAAAAACCACTGGTTTGCAAAATAATTTAGATCTTTAACGAAGCTCTGTCTTCCTCTTTCTCCAGAGATTCCTTCACAGTTTTACTCAATTTTTCATGCACAATGAATAAGCATACAATACTTCGTTATCATATTTGCAGTATTAATAATAGACCATGGGGATGGGGAAATAGATCAAGATGTTAACATCGTTATCATCAAAAGATAGGAGCTTCAAACGCATCAACTGACAATCTGAGTTGTAAAGCGATCAATTTTGAGCTCATCAGGATTAATTCTTGTTTTTTATTGGTTGGATTACAACTTACAGACACATCATATTTTATGTATATAGTTATTAATGACATAAGAATTAAATGGTAAATCGTCAATTCGATTGAAAAAAAAAAAAAAACCAAAATTGCTATCTTCATCATCTCCTTGATTTTCTCCTTTCGATCCTACTTCAGATGTCCCTCCATCCTTTCCGGTTCGATTAACAATTTCTGATTTATTTTTTATTAGAAATATCATTCTGATTTACTGTTATATTCTAATTTGTATGACAAGCAATAAAGAAGAAAAACACAATTATGAACCGTTCTCTCCAAAAAAGAAGCATTAATTCAGTGAATAACTTCTCCCCTTCATTCACTTATCTAAGTTAAATATAAAACTGGTTACACGACAATGTAACTTACAATAACTGAATCAAACTGCTAGAAGATAATAATTAAAATAACAGTAACTTCCATCACAACTCACTAACATGACTCACTGACTCAACTAGTGAAACTCAACTCTAATGCAACGCCTAGCCAATTCTCACGTAAACAACATGCATGAATAATGAGGCACCCAACTCACAAGTAAACTGCATGCATAAATAAATTAAGCTCACATCATTCCACCCCCGTTTGAATGAACCTTGTCCTCAAGGTTGAAATCTGGGTAACTCCTTGAAAATCGCCATTTGTTCTCCCAAGGGACATCCTCAAGTGGCAGACCTTTCCATTTAATTAAAACCTCGGTCTTCGGTTGATATTTATCTTTAGTAATAACTCTGGTATCAAGTACAGCTTCTGGTTGGGGCATTACCTCAAGATTATCTGATAGGGGAGGCAACTATTGCTCAGCAGTTGTTAGACTGCCAATCTTCTTTTTCAGGTTGGAGACATGGAATACATTATGCATCTTCGAGCCAACCGGAAATCCAATTTATAAGCAACTGGACCAATTTGTGCTAGAACTTCACAAGGACCAAAAAACTTGGGTGCTAACTTGAGAGTTCTTCGCAGAGTAACTGACAACTGGCAATATGGTTGGAGACGAAGAAAAACCCAATCACCAACAGCAAATTCTCGCTCAGTACGATGTTTATCAACCTGAAGCTTCATCCGATCCTGTGAGAATTGGAGATTATGCTGCAGTAACTTAAGAATTCCATCTCTAGACTTAATTTTGTCATCCACAACTTGAACTTTAGTTAACACCTGAAGTATAAGACAGTAGAGATGGGGTTTGATTCCATAAATAACTTCAAATGGAGTGAGTTTGGTAGAAGAATGAACAGATGTATAATAACAATATTCAGCACTAGCAATCCAATCCATCCAACGAGTCGGGTGATCTTCAGTAAAACAATGAAGGTACTGTTCAGGAGTATGATTCAGCGCTTCGGTTTGTCCATCGGCCTAAGGAGGGTAACTTGGAACTCCTACAAAGTTGCGTTCCTTGCAGTTTAAATAGCTCTGTCCAAAACTTGCATGTAAACTGATACGAATATTAAAATTTGTAAGGAAAAATAAAATACAGAAAAATTAAGTCACAAATGGGGTTAATTTAAGAAAACTTAGACCTCAAATAAGTATTTGGTTATTTGAGTTACCATTAAAATCTCAAATAGGACTTTTATGTTGTCAAAATAATAAACTCATGATCTTTTTTATTAAATAATATTAAGCTTTATATACTAAAGTTTATTTAAGATTACAACTTAAAAATTAGTAACATTAGGTATGTTTTCACATAATATTCTACTACTTCCATATAGTTCTACAAAATAAGTGCAATTACTTCTGACTAATTCAAAATTAACCAACACCATAAAATTAAGTAAATAAAATAAATAATTTTAATTATTTTAAGAGTTTGTATCATTCCTTCCCCCTTGAAAATACCCTTGTCCTCAAGGGTATATTATTTTGAAATAATTAGTTTTCTCTTATGTTTCCAATTCAAAATTACATATAATGATGCCTTGAAGCTCTTTTGAAAATTCTCCATTGATCTAACTATGTTCTTCATCTCAATTTTTGGCACTTTACCGATGAACAATTTCTGATCATGGTGGCTAGGTAATTTGGCTTTGTCCTTAAAATCTCTGCGCCTTTGACTAGTAAGAGAAAACTCTAACCTTTTGAATGTTAATTTGTGGAATTTTCTTCAATGATGCCACTACTTTGCTACATTGTTTAACACCTCCATCATGCGTTGCAATTGCCAAATTGTCACTTTGTTAGATGCTGAACTTCAATCAAAGATGTAGAATTTTCTTTCACATGTTTGATATGATGGCTACATGAGTTCAACCCTGCATCCCATGTTCTTGATATTTCATCCATTTTGCACAACAATTTCTTGTTAAGTTCCTTCTGGTCAACAATCGTAGCCTCCATCATCTTCTGAATCCTCTCAAGTCTCTGCTTCATTGTAAGGATTTACTCCTTTTTTATTACCAAGCTCTGATACCAAATGATAGTATTTGGTATCAAAGCTAGTCAACAAATAAGGAGATCAAATCTTTACAATAAAACAAAAATTAGAGAGGATATAGAAATTGATAAAGGTTATGATCCTTAAATAAAAAGAATTTTTAAAAAATTATCATGCGTGATGGGTGAAATGCTAATCAAATTGGATGCAAAGTTCAATTCATCTTCAAGTATCCATAATAGCAAAAATATAGAAGAAAATTTACATTTTCAATTGAATTGAAAAGTTCCCAACAAGGTGGCCTTGTGGCAATCTCAAAAGAAGATGAAGTTGTTCAATATTGTTGATTTCTTATTGCTATATGTGTTAATGTGCAAGTGTAAAAAACAAGTAATATACTGATGAGTATTCAGATCGTCTTCACAGGAATTGATGTTATCGGAGTTGCTGCAGCAATCTTAATTGTGCAATTTCAGTCTAAATTAAAATAAAGTGACGAATGAAATAAAATAAAAAAATGTAAAACACAAAATGCAATACAGTAAATTCTCAAGTCAACTTAAGAGATGTACTTAATGGGAAAAGAATAGTTGAGTGTAAACTCACTTAATCGTAATGACTGTTTTTTCTAATTATGATTCTGTTGTTACAACATCTACTACAGCACTGGGCATAATCTCTCATGCATCCTCAGCTATCGTCTGTTGGATATCTTATATCTAATGCAATCCAACAATGACCAGTTGCTACGCTAATATTAGATATAACATTAAGCACTCTAGGTTCCAATCGCCCTACAAAGTGAAACCCTATATCTAGTTCTTCACTAATTTTAGATCAAGTATGCCCTATTTAAATCAAGATTAACTTAACTTGGGAAACCCAACCTAAAACCATGTACTGTCTTAATTTATTCCACTAAGTCAGATATTTTTAGGCGCCTTCTTAGCTAGTATCCTCTAAATGGGTAGTCAGTTGAAAATAAGAAATTGCAATAAGTAAGAAAAAATGCTAAAGCAAATACAGAGCAACAAGCAAATATCAGTCAAATAACCATTAAGCTTGTTTAGCACTCAACCACAATAAACTTAGTTCATGATTTGTGATGAAATAATAACAAGAATCATTTTAGCCACCAAATACATTCTTATAGATAAAAGAAAACAAGAAAATAAAGATGAGGGGTTGCGTTCCACTTGATCTTGAGATCTTTCCTTCTTTTTCTCCTTGAATCCTCTACTGCAATTCTCAAATCTCCCTTTTTCTCTGTTTTCTTTTTATTTTTCTCTATTATTTTTCTTAATGATGGCCTCCCTTTCTTTTCATGCGTTCTCCTTTTTATAACTCAAAATTAGGGCAATTAGAAGCCTACAACTGCGTGTCTTCTATTTTTAAAAGAATCTTAGATATCAATTTTTTAGTTAACACGCGTGAAATCTCATCTGTAGTTGTTACAGAGTTGCTGTGGCTACAACATCTTCACTATTCTAGACTTGTTTAAATTCCTTAGTAGCCAAGTGCTTTTATCTTCTTTGCAAGTCTGTTGCAGAGGCTTTCCATCCATAAAATTTGAACTTCTTGGTCATTTACAATCGCACATAATAAGAGCACCAAATGATCTAAAATAAGATTAAGTTATCAAAATTAAACTTAAACATATGCTTATGCAAAATATAAATAAAATGCAACAAAAACACATCATTTACTCTCTAAGTAACGTCAGTTTAAGTCTAAAAATCCCTTGATAACTCTTATTTCATAGAGTTATCACACCTCCAAACTTAAACCATTATTTGTCCTCAGGTAATGACAACAACATTGACACTTTAATCACTCAATCATGCAACAAGCAACTTAGCCTTGCCATATAGCTTGCCCGAATTCATCAACCCTTAGATTTTATTCTTAACATGCAAAATAACCACCCGCAAATTTAGTTCTAGACTCAGGCTTTATTCTGTCCAAAGTGTGTATGTTGCACTCAGATCAAATTCTAGAGTTGTTGCAGCATCACACAGGCATCAAATATAACTTAAATATTAAACAATAGATATTTCCTTTTATGGGGGAACCAGAATCAATGGATGGGCTTCAAAATGTGCTTCAATAATTTATTTTTGTAATTCAAATACTTTTCACTGTAACATTGATTTTTTATGTGAATGTTTATCACTTGTAATGATGACACCCAATTACTTGACCAATGTACAAATTAGAGTTGCTGCAGTAAGAGCATCTTAATATGCTATAACGTAATCTTATCTATAAACACCTTTGACTCAAGGCTGAACATGGGGCTCATGAACATATATGGCTACTCAATATCCTAGACAATGGACCTATCTTGCTCTTTTTTTTTTTTTGTTGCTACAGCAATGCTCATAACTCTCGCAACCTTTTTACTCAGGTCTGCATATGGGGTGCATACTCAGCTTTGATTACTCAGCAACTAAGTCGTTGGAGCAGAATTTTATTTCATAACTAGCACAACATACTCACAAAAATTTTCAAGTCCCCCCCCCCCCCAACTTGAGATATCTTTAACCTTACTGCTCTACTTGGCTTTGCTACAGTATACTCACAAAACTCAGCCAAAGCCTAAGTGTTAAGACAAAATTTCAACCTTCATCTAATAACTGTCTCCACTTGGCAGTCATTCATCCCTCATTTCAACACTCAATTCATCCTCTTTGGGTTTTCTAATCCAAAAACAAATAATAGATAAACAGAGTTATTCACACAATCACAAACACACGCATTTATAGACACATTACACCATAGCACAACCATAGCATAACCCCCCTAAACTTGAGAAGTGTCGTGTCCTCACATGCACACGAAATGAATGAAAAGACAGACATGCATAAATTTAACAAAAAGAAATGCAAAATAAATAAGATAAAATTAATAAAAAAAGAAAAGGTCTAGAATTTAAAAAAGTTAAATTAGACTGGCAAGGGGTACTCCCCCTATTGTTGGGAGCCTTGCTGCAGCACATGTTAATAAAGTTTACTTCTTCTTCCACTTTTTAAACGTTCTTTTGGTAAACCCAGTGGTGCAGTAGTCTGTAGTTTCTTCTTCTGGCTCTTAGTTGGATTGGTAGAAGGGGTTCCAGTAACTTCTATGGCTTTAGGGAAGAGTTGTCTTGGTCCTTTTATGTTCTGGTTCTTCTAGTGCTCACATTGTTGCAGCACGTCTAGAAGGTTGTACCCTTTTACATTTGCTGGAAGGCCTAAGAGCTGGGATTGGGGATTTTGTTGGGGTTTGTTGTGTAGTAGCTTGTGCAGGTGTTGCTGCTAGTGGTTCCTCAACAGTGATACTTACAATGAGGTCTCTCAGGTTGCTTCTTGCTTCTTTTATCCTAGCTGCTCTGCTGATTGTTTCTTCAATGGCTGCATCCATATCGTCTTCCTATTCTAACTCCAACTCCTCTTCGACCAGAATTTTCTCTTTCCTTTGCTTGTAGGAGTCACCCTTGGAGCTTCCTCTTTCTATTCCTCCCCTTCTTCTTGCTCTTTCTCTTTTTCTTCCTTTGCTATTTGGTCTCTACCTTCTGACTCCTCTACTACTTCAGCATCTTCAGTGTCCCCTTGCTCTGGCATCAGTTTTTCCTCACACTCTCATTCAACCTCTACATCTTCACTCCTTTCTTCTGTAGCAGCTTCCTTAGCTCTTTCAAAATTAAATTGTTGTAGCAATAACTCAGGAAAATTTACATCTTTACTTTTCATATACAGGGTAAAGTGATGCTTTTGTGCTTGAAGATGCTATAGGTAAGTCTAAAATTTCTGATTTTCTTCTATTTGTGCTTAGACACATGCCTAACTGCTTGTTTGTGGATGATATGCTGTAGCAACTTTATACTTGATCCCATATTTAGCCAATGCTGCAACAACCATTATGTTGTAAAAATGAGTCCCTTCGTCATTAACAGTGGCCCTAGGGTTGTCAAATCTTAAGAAAATTTTCTTCTAAAGAAACTTCACTACTACTTTGGCATCATTTGTTGGCAATGCTACAGCTTTTACTCACGTAGACACATAGACCACAGCAACTAAAATGTATAAGTTGCCAAAAGACAGTGGAAACGGTCCCATAAAGTCTATTTCTCATACATAAAAAAGTTTAACCTCCAGGATGTTGGTTAATGGCATTTCATGCTTTTGAGAGATGTTTCTTGTTCTTTGATATCTGTCATATTATTTAACAAAATCGTCAGCATATCTAAATAAAGGGCTAGTAATAACCTAATTGGAAGACTTTTGCTACTACTCTGTGTCCTCCAAACTGTCCACTGTATGCTGCAGTGTGATAGGACTGGAGAATGTTTGAAATTTCTTCATCACAGACACATCTTCTGATCACATAGTCTGAACACATCTTATACAAGTAGGGAGCATCCTACTGATAGCTTCTAACATCATGGAGAAATCTCTTCTTCCGCTGGTATTTCAAATCAGGTAGTAGTAATCTACTCACTATGTAATTAGCAAAATCTGCATACCATCAAAATCCCGATTGCGTCAGCATCTGTGCATGCTGTAGCATTAACAATTGCTTATCAGGAAATATTTTTGTGATGTCATGCTTGGTCAGAGTGCTTGCATCAGCTTCCAACCTTGAAAGTTAATCTGCTACTTGATTCTCAGTGCTTCTTTTGTCCTTGATCTCTAGGTCAAACTTTTGTAATAAAAGAGTCCACTTAATCAACCTTGGTTTGACATCTTTCTTTTAAAGCAAATTACTTTATGGCTTAGTGGTCTGTGTAAACAATCATTTTGGTGCCAACCAAATAAGCTCTGAACTTGTCAAATACAAAAACAACTGCCAACAACTCATTTTCAGTGGTTGTGTAGTTGAGTTCTACATTTGTGAGTCTTACTAGCGTTATGAATGAAGTGAAAAATCTTGTCTTTCCTCTACTCTAGCACTACTCTAATAGAGTGGTCACTACCATCACACATCAATTCAAAAGACACACTCCAATCAAGTGTTACAACAATTGATGTTGTAACAAAAGCTTTTTTTAACTCAACAAAGGCCTTTAAACAATTCTCATCAAAATTGAAGGGTTTGTCCTACTCAAGCAACATGCACAAAGGTTTGGATATTTTGGAAAAATTCTTAATAAATCTTCTATAGAACCCAGCATGTCCTAAAAAAATTTTAATGCCCTTGACTGAAGTAGGTGGTGGAAGTTTATCAATTACCTCTATTTTTGCCTTATCCACCTCTATTCCCTTTCTAGAGACCATATGACCTAAGACTATCCCCTCTTGTACCATGAAATGACACTTTTCCCAATTTAATATTGAATTTGTTTCTTCTCATCTCTTAAGCATAATTTCTAAATTATACAAACAGTCATCATATGATTCTCCAAAAACTGAAAAATCATCTATGAATACCTCAAGTGTTCGCTCGGCCATGTTTGAAAAGATAGACATCATACACTCTAGAAAGTTACCGGAGCACTGCACAGGCCAAATGGCATCCTTTTGTAGGCAAAGGCTTTATAAGGACATGTGAATGTTGTCTTCTCTTGATTTTCTGGTGTTATAGCAATCTGGTTATAACTCGAGCATCCGTCTAAGAAATAGTAATACCCCTTTCCAACAAGTCTGTCCAGCATCTGATCTATGAACGACAATGAAAAGTGATCATTCCTTGTAGTTTTGTCTAACTTTTCTGTAATCCATGTAGACTCTCTATCCAGTTACAGTCCTTGTAAGAATGAGCTCATTTTTTTTATTTGCTACAACTGTCACTCCACCGTTTTTTGGAACACATTGTACTGGACTTACCCGTGAGCTGTCTGATATTGGGTAAATATTGGGTAAATGATTCTAGTATCAAGCCACTTGATGATCTCTTTCTTCACAACTTCCTTCATGATAAGATTTAATATTCTCTGTTGTTTGACACAGTTGCTGTAGCAATCCTCCAACAGAATCTTATGCATGTATATGGACGGGCTAATTCCTTTAATATCTTCCACATCCATCCGATTGCCTTCTTGTATATTTCCAATACAGCCACCAGGCTCTTTTTTTGTTTTGCATTCAATGAAGATGAAATGATTATAGGAAGTGTGTCGTTGTCACCAAGATAAACATACTTAAAATGTGAGGGTAAAAGTTTTAATTCTAAAACAGAGGGTGACTCGATAGATGGAACATAAGGTTTTACTTCCTTGTTTGAGAGATCTAGAGATTCTAAGTATTTGTTTGTTCTCACGGGCTGTTTCTTTCCTAACCATGCTATGTCAGCTACTTCAAGATCTTCCTCTTCAAATTCTTCAAATGTTACAGCCTTAATTTCCTCATTACTACATCAACTATTTAATCTCTCTGCCACAGTAAAATCCACCACACTAATAAAATTACAGCCTTCGACATCATCAAGGCTCTTCATGGCGTCTAGCACATTCAATGTAACTTGCTGATCATTAACTCGGATAGTCAATTCTCCTTTTTGCACATTAATTAAAGTCATTCCCATGGCTAAGAAAGGTCTGCCTAAAATAATTGGTACCTCTTTATCTACCTCAAAATCTAGCACTATGAAATCCACCGAAAAATAAATTTATCTACCTTCACTAACACATCTTCAATCTTGCCTTTTAGATAGTCATGAGATCGGTCAGTAAGTTGTAAAGTGACTGTTGTTGGTCTAACTTCCTCAACTCCTAATTGCTTGAACACTGGTAAAGGCATGAGATTGATGTTAGGCCCCAAATCACAGAGTGCCTTGCCACTGTATTTAGTTCCTGTAGAACATGTGATTGTAAAACTGTCAGGATCCTTTAGCTTCTGAAAGACTTTGCTCTAAAGGATATGGCTGCATTCTTGTGTTAGAGCAACTGTTTCAAACTCTCCAAGCCATTTTTTCTTTGCTGAGATATCATTTAAAAACTTCACATAATTTGGTATTTGTTCTAGAGCTTCCACAAAAGGAATGTTGATATACAACTACTTTAGTACTGTTAAAAATTTACTGAATTGCTTGTCTTGCTTTTGTTTTTGGAATCTTTGAAGAAAGGGTGGTGGGTGCCTAAACTACTGTGTGATAGCATGCTATACAGACTGCTTCTCTTTTGCCATGTTTTGGACTGATGTAGTTGGTGCTGCAACATTTTCTCTAACCGGTGCTAGATTATCATTTTCTGCAGATGGCGTAGCTTGGTTGTTTACATTAATGTGCTGAAAAGTGGGTTGTTGGGATTCATTTTCAACTTGATTTTCTTCTTTGGTTGAAATGGGTTCAAATCTTCTTTGTGGTACACAACTGGAATATGAACATCATTTGTAGATCTTAAATTAATTATTTTGCAATGTTCTTTTCCTTCCCTTCTTGAATTTTGTGTGTTACTGGGTAAACTACCCTAAGGTTTGTTGCCTAATGCAGTAGCAAGCTGTCCAATCTGATTTTTCAAGTTTCTTAAGGATACAACCTGGCTTTGGACAACCGCTTCATTCATCACAATGTACTCCTTAATAAAAAAGCTTCAAGCGAATTGAGTTGCTCATTGCTGGTGCTTTTTTACTCTTGATTTGCTTAGTGAAATCCAGGTGGTTGCGTAAGTCTATTTTGACCAGTGGTTGCTATTGCATGTTGATTCTGGTTACTTCTTGAGAAGTTTGGGTGCTGTCTCCATCTAGGGTTGTAAGTGTTGAGTAAGGATTATTCTGGTTTTGTTTGTTAAAGTTGCCTACATAATTAACCGAGGCTGGATTTCCCGAACGGTTATCAAATAGATGCTCTTCTTTACAATAAACACAAGATACCTTAGTAATTTGGTTGACAGTTGCTGCAGCAGTAGCCATAGACTTCACCATATTTGTTAATGAGGTCACTTGGGCTGATGATGTTTTCAAGGCATCTACATTGTGAACTTCTATTGCTCCTCTTGCTGCAGTTTGTCTTGGTGATGGCCATTAATAGTTGTTTACTATTCTCTCTAAAATTTCACAAGCTTTGTTGTAAGACTTAGAAAATAAGGCCCCATTTGCTAAAGCATCCACCATAAATCTTGTGCTTGGATTGAGACCATTGTAGAACATTTCCAACTATATACAGCAAGGAATAACATAATGAGGGCATCTCCTAAGTAACTCCTTGAATTTTTCCCATGCATCATACAAGCTTTCATGTTTAAGTTGATGGAAAGATGTGATCTCATTTCTCAATTTTGCATTCTTTGTAGGTGGGAAGTATTTCATTAAGAAATTGTTAGCCAAGTTGTTCCCTGTAGTGATGGAGTACCACCATCAATCTTGTGCTTGGATTAAAACCATTGTAGAACGTTTCCAACTGTATACAGCAAAGAATACCATGATGAAGGCATCTCTTTAGTAACTTCTTGAATCTTTCCCATGCATTATACAAGCTTTCATTTTTCAAGTTGATGGAAATATATGATCTCATTTATCAATTTTGTTTCTTTGTAGGTGGGAAGTACTTCATTAAGAACTTGTCAGCCAAGTTGTTCCATGTAGTGATGGAGTCTGGTGTTAAAGAGTTCAATCATGCGCTGACTTGATCCCTTAGAGAAAATGGGAAAAGTCTGAGTCTTAATGCTTCTTGTGATGCTCCAGCAATCTTGAAAGCATCACTTACTTCCAAAAATAGCTTAAGATGAAAGTGAGGATCTTTTGATGGCAGCTCATTGAACTGCCCCACTGTTTAAAGCATCTGAACCATCACTGGTTTGAGCTCAAAATTGTCAGCTTGCACTTCTGGTCAAACTATTCCAAAATCTATGGCTTGAGGGGTCAACACTGCATAGTCTCGAATGACTCTATCTCTGTCATCTACCATGTAGAAACTATTATTATTCCCTAGTTGCCTATGATTGTTCTGTCCATTTTGACCTTCTTCTACATCGATCAGTTGTATTTCTTCTCGAGGGTTCAAATTCCCTATAACATATAAATTATCCATGCTTGTAGTAATTCTTGAATTTCTATACTCCCTTCTCAATCTCCTTTCAGTCCTTTTAATTTCTGGATCAAACTAGAATTTAACAGGTCTGCACAAACAATGGTTGCTAGACCAATTATGTTGCCACAGTAAACAAGTTAAAGGAAAACTAATATTTTGCATCAACTAAAATTGAAACTACAAGTCACGATAAACATTAAATCCTCGGTAACGGTGCCAAAAACTTGTTGATTTCTTGCTGCTATGTGTGTTAATGTGCAAGTGTACAAAACAAGTAATATACTAATGAGTATTCAAATCGTCTCCACAGGAATTGATGTTATCAGACTTACTACAATAATCTTAATAGTGTAATTTCAGTCTAAATTAAAATAAAGTGACGAATAAAATAAAATAAGAAAATGTAAAAGATAAAATGCAATACAGTAAATTCTGAAGTTAATCTAAAAGATGTACTCAATAAAAAAAGAGTAGTTGAGTGACTAAACTCACTTAATGGTAATTATTATTATTTCCAATTATGATTCTGTTACTAAAGCATCTACTACAGCACTAGGCAGAATCCCTTGTGCATCCTTAGTTGTCGCCTGTTAGATATTTTATATTTAATGCAACCCAACAATGACTAGTTACTACACTAACATTAGATATAACATTAAGCATTATAGGTTCTAATTGCCCTACAAGGTAAATCCCTATGTCTAGTTCTTCACTAATTTTAGATCAAGCATGACCTATTCAAATCGAGATTAACTCAACTTGGGAAACCTAACCTAAAATCATGTATTGTCTTAGTTTGTTCCACTAAGTCAGACCTTTTTTAGGCTCCTTCTTAGCTAGTATTCTCTAAATGAGTGGTCAGCCGAAATATAAAATTGCAATAAGTAAAATTAAGATATAATGCTACAATAAATATAGAGCAACATGCTAATATCAGTCAAATAACCATTAAGCTTGTTTAGCACACAACCACAATAAAGTTAGTTCATGATTTATGATGAAATAGTAAAAAGAATCATTTTAGCCATCAAACACATTCTTATAGATAAAAGAAAACAAGAAAATAAAGATGAGGGGTTGAGTTCCATTTGATCTTGTGATCTCTTATTCTTTCTCCTTGAATCCTCTGTTGTAGTCCTCAAATCTCCCTTTTTCTTTGTTTTCTTTTTATTTTTCTTTATTATTTTTCTTAATAATGGCTCTCCCTTTTCTTTTCATGCGTGCTCTTTTTTATAGCTCAGAATTAAGGTAACCAAAAGCCTACAATGTTGTGTCTTCCATTTTTGGAAACATTGGATTGCACTCTTTTAGTTAACACACCCGAAATCTCATCTACGGTTGCTACAAGGTTGCTGCAGCAACAGCTACAACATCTTACTGTTCTAGACTTGTTCAATTCCTCAATACCCAAGTTCTTTTGTCTCCCCTGCAAGTCTGTTGTAGCAGCTTTTCTTCCATAAAATTTGAACTTTTTGATCACCTACAATCACACATAATCAGAGCACTAAATTATCTAAAACAAAATTAAGTTATCAGAATTAAACTTAAGCATATGCTCATTCAAAATATAACTAAAATGCAACAAAAACACACCATTTACTCTAAGTAACATCAGTTTAAGTCTAAAAATGCCATGATAACACTTAATGAATGATAACTCTTATTTCATTAAGTTATCATTCAACAGTGCAACAATCTTATGGGTTCATTGCAAACTCAATGTCTTCAGTAAGTTCACATTCTGAAGCTCAAAGTTCTATTTGGCCAGCCAAAGGTGCAAGGTGTCTTCTTAAAGTGCGAAGCTGAAATGGTTAAGCACCATGATGAAAAAACATTCATCAATAAAGCACTAAATATTGAGATGAAGAATATGGTTGGATCAATAGAGAATCTTCAAAAGAGTTTTAAGGCATCATTATATCTAATTATGAATTGGAAACAGAAGAGGAAGCATATTATTTCAGAAAAATCTGCCCTTGAAGACTAGGGTATTTTCAAGGGGGGAGGAATGACACAAACTCTTAAAATAATTAAAATTATTTATTTTATTTACCTAATTTTATGATGTTGGTTAATTTTAAATTAGTCATAAATATTTTCACTTATTTTGTGGAACTATATGTAAGTAGTGGAGCACTGTGTGAAAACATGCCTAGTGTTACTGATTTTTAGGTTGTAATTTTATATAAGCTTTATTATATAAAGCTCGATGTTATTCAATAAAAAGTATCATGAGTTTATTAATTTGGCAACATAAAAGTTGTATTTAGGAGTTTATTGATTTTTTGAATAACCAATACATATTCGAAGGTTTGGGTTTCCTTGAATTAACCCTATCTATCATCTAAATTTTTTGTTTCATTTAATTTTTCCTTATAAATTTTAGTGTTTGTATCATACCTTATAAATTATTTGAATTAGTCAAAAGTAGTCTTCGTCTTTAATGAGTATTATGTAAAAACATGCCTAGTGTTACTAATTTTTAGGATATAATCTTAAATAAGCTTTATTATATAAAGCTTGATGTTGTTCAATAAAAAAGGTTATGAGTTTATTATTTTGGCAGCATAAGAATTGTATTTGGGTGTTTATTGGAGTCTCAAATAACCATTTTTCATCTTATTTTTCTATTTGATTTGATTTTTCTGTTTCATTTTGTTTTTCATTATTATTGGATATAATGATGTACAATAATTTATATAATAAGAATATGATACGAACACTAAAGTTTATAAGGAGAAATCAAATGAAACAGAAAAATTAGATAATAAATAGGGTTAATTCAAGGAAACCCAAACCTCCGAAAAAGTATTGGTTATTCAAGAAACTAATAAACTCCCAAGTACAACTTTTATGTTGCCAAAATAATAAAATCATGATACTTTTTATTGAATAACATCAAGCTTTATAAAATAAAGCTTATTTAAGATTAAAATCTAAATTTTAGAAACACTAGGCATGTTTTCACATAATGCTCCATTACTTACATATAGTTTCACAAAATAAGTGCAACTACTTTTGACTAATTCATAATTAACCAACACCGTAAAATTAAGTAAATAAAATAAATTATTTTAATTATTTTAAGAGTTTGTATTGAATCCATAAATATTTGAGACTTTGCTAATATGTGAAGACTACAAATTGTCTACCTAACTAATAAGCACGGAGGCACAACAAAAATGACTCTATAAATTGATGGCGGTTTGATTTCATTGTTGTTTACAAGAAAAAGGAAGGAGAATATTGTAGCAGATGCCCTGTCTCGAAGAGAAGAATTTTGCTCAGCAAAAATATTGGTTCTCTCTCAGCCAATGCCAGATTGGGTGGAAGCCATTAGAGTGGAGATTGAAAAGAACTTGGTTCTTCAAAGGTTAATGCAGCTCGAAAAGGAAGGTGAAGCATTGGGACCATGGAGAATTCAAAATGAGTTACTTCTCTTTAAAGAGAAAATTTATTTGCCTACGAATTCTTCTCTCATTAATGAAAAAATTGGGGCAACTCATGGTAGAACTCATGAAGGGTTCCAAAAAACTTTGCACTGAATTCTTAGCACATTTTATTGGCAGGGCATGAGAAGGCTATCAGGGAGTTTATAAAGAATTGTGACATCTGCCAACGACATAAGGTTGAGAATATAATGCCTACTAGATTTTACAACCTTTGCCTATTCCTAGTCAAATATAGGAAGACAATGCTACAGATTTCATTGATGGATTACCAATTTCAAAGGGAAAATCTACCATTTTGGTGGTGGTTGATCGGTTATCAAAATATACTCATTTCTTTGCAATGTCACACCCGTACACAGCTGTGAGTGGTGCATAAACTTTCTTTGATCATATATTTCATTTTCATGGGATGCCGAAATCTATTGTGTGTGATAGAGATTCTACATTTACAAGTCCTTTTTGGATGGAATTGTTCCGGTTTAATGGCATAAAATTCAATTTTAGTTCAGCCTATCATCCTTAAACAGATGGACAAAGTGAGGTGGCGAATCGAACAATTGAAATGTATCTACTTGTTTCACAAGCTCACAACCCACACATTGGGCTCTGTAGTTAGCTTGGGTTGAATACTGCTATAATACAAGTTGGCATTCAACTATAAAAAGGAACACTATTTGAGGCAATATATGTATGAGAGCC
Organism: Murraya paniculata; assembly: GCA_030449075.1. Taxonomy (NCBI): domain Eukaryota; kingdom Viridiplantae; phylum Streptophyta; class Magnoliopsida; order Sapindales; family Rutaceae; genus Murraya; species Murraya paniculata. The sequence continues at coordinate 627,339 of JAEVFN010000041.1, forward strand.
TCTAAGCTTGCTGTCTTACATTCTTGGAACTGCTAAAGTGGCTGCTGTTGAAGAGGAACTTTTACGGAGGGATATGGTTTTAAAAGACTTTCAATAAAACATCAAGAGTGCTCAAGCAAGGACGAAGAGGATTTATGATTCCAAGCACATTGTGAGGGAATTTTTCCGCAAGTGACTGGCATGGGCAGACCTAGCTAAGACCTAAGAGTTGGCATTCAACTATAAAAAGGAACACTATTTGAGGCAATATATGTATGAGAGCCTCTAAGCTTGCTGTCTTACATTCTTGGAACTACTAAAGTGGCTTCTGTTGAAGAAGAACTTTTACGGAGGGACATGGTTTTAAAAGACTTTCAATAAAACATCAATAGTGCTCAAGCAAGGACGAAGAGGATTTATGATTCCAAGCACATTGAGAGGGAATTTTTCCGCGGATGACTGGCATGGACAGACATAGCTAAGGCCTACGAGGGGCTTCAGCCCCTTCTGGGCCATTAATTTTTCTTTTAAAATATACACCAATTCCCTTATGAATAAATTAAATAAAAAAGATTTAGACGCACTTTTCATATTATAAAAGACTTATAATTAAGTGGTAAAAGTGTTATTTGATAATTTTAAAGTCTTAGTTTAAATCCCTATAACCACATTATTTTGGTTTTCTAAATATATTATGAAAATTATTTAGAAAAAGAATACTTTCATGCATGTAAAATAAATAATTTATTATAATTATTATTTAAAATTTAAAAGAAGATAATGAAACTTGAATTTGTAAGACTTAAAATGTATCTGCGTGAACATTTAAAGAAATCCAAATTAAATAAATTTTTTTGAACTAAGCCCCCCCTAATTTAATTTGAAGTTATAACCATCTAGGCATTTTTAATGAGAAAATATCTCAAGCTCTCCCCCAAATATTACAGGCCTTTCAAAGTCTTGCAAAGAATTGGTGCAGTGGCTTATAAATTGGAGTTGCCTGGAGATGCTTGTATTCATCCTGTTTTTCGTGTTTCACTTTTGAAGAAGGTGGTGGGACACAATATTAACGTTCAATCTTAGCTTCCAGCAGTAATTAATGACAAAATGGCTCCTGTTCCATAAGTTGCGTTAGAGTATCGAAGGCGAAAAGGAAAAGGAGAAGTCTTGGTCCATTGGCAAGGCCTTTCACCGTCGGAAGCAACATGGGAAGATATTGAGTTCATGAAGAATCAGTTTCCAGATTTTGCATTTGAGGATAAGTGACTTCTTTAAGTGGGAGGGAATTTGTTACTAGCAATAAACACATGTGCTTTACATGGCTACTTAACTTGCTACGTGGCCTTGAATTAGTCTTTGTTGAATAAGTCTTGTTTATCAGTTTTGGTTATTAAGTTTAGATTTCATTTGAATAAGTCTTCTTATTTACAAGGACCTGAATTTGTAATGGCTCTATTTATTTGAAGTTCAATGAATAATAGAGTATGCTTTTACCAACTTCACTTGAAGTCGAACATAGGAGGATTTCGGTTTCCCTTAAAGTACCCAACTGTTACAACTTTATATTAATTCTTTGTTGAAGAAAAACTTTGAGACGCCAAAATAAGTAGAACTAAGGATGCCGTACCGTAAACACAGGATCCCTGTCACTAATAATAGATTTCGAAAGACCATGCAATTGATGATATGCACAAGAAAGGCATGGGCCATAGTAACAGCTGAATGTGGGTGGGTGAGAGGAACAGAATGAGCATATTTTGACAACCTATCAACAACAACCATGATCACCGACTTCATTTTTGACAATGGAAGCCCTTGAATGAAATCCATAGACACATCAATCGATATTGACTCAGGAATACTCAAGGGCTGTAGAAGACCTGCCGGGATACAATTTTCAACTTTGCATCTTTGACAAGTATCGCATTCTATAATGTAGTCTTTAACACTCTCTTGCATATGTTGCCAATATAAAGAACTTTCAATCCTGGCTAAAGATTTTTGCAGCCCATTTTTGCAGCCCATAATGATCGTCAAGTGGTGAAACACGAGTGAAGGCTAAAATTTTTAGAATTAAAAAAGAATGAGGGTTTAGCAGGATGCGATTTTTATATAGCCAAACTCCATCTCTTTTGACATATTTTTGTGAAACCAAAGGAAGAGAATCTACAGTTACCACAAGTTTGGTATAAAAAGGTGTTGGGTCCATCTCATTTGGGCCATCTCATTCGGGGCCCAAAAGCTGATAGTCCCAGACTATTGCTCGATGTGTAATTATTATTAGATTTTGGACTTTGATGAAATTAACCAAAAAAAATTATAAAAGCAAGTGAAAGCGACAGCCTTAGATGAATAATCGCAAAAGATGAGTAAAGAAAAAGATGAAAGAGTGATAAGTGGTGCAATATTAAATTTGAAGACTTGGGTTTGAATCTTTGATTAGAGGATCGAAAGGCGATTTTAACTTTATTTTTTCTCAAATTTGGAGAGTAAATTCTTAGCGTCGGCCTCTACAATCATACCAGTCTTGATTTTTATTTTATTCTATCGTTGGCTATTATTTGAAATACCCACTTATTAGAGAGATAGCTGTTAGGTTATTACTATAAGCCAAGATTGTTGAAATTCTTGATATTATTAACCTCTAGTATTATCTAGAGAAGAATTTGCTTTATAATCCTACTAATATAGTGGAAGATTATCTCATACTACGATCTTGTGATTTTTCCTATTTTAGGTTTTTCACCTAAAATTTGTATCTCTTGTGGTTGATTTATTTCTTTGGATTATATTAGATCATTTTCTGTATATTTATTTGTAGTATATATCTTGTTTTAATCACACAAAAGGAGAAAGAGTTTTTGTTTCTACTTAAATTGTAGCTATTTGTGTAAGTCCATTTTCTAACAAAGTGGTATTAGAGCATCAGATTTTGTATTTTTATTATTGAGATCGAGGAGTTTTCGACATGCATAATTAAATTAAAGTCATGAAATTATGATATTTGAAAGTCTAGAATGAAAAATCTATTGTACATGAAAGACTTACATGAACCCATTAACGACAAAGAAGCTAGACTGATTGATTTAGATGATAAGAAATTGGCGCAATTAAACTAGAAGGCCGTGAGTATTATTAGATCATGGATTGATCAATGTGTGTACCACCATATAGTGAAGGAATCCAGGACTGATATTTTTTGCAGAAAATTAAAAACAATTTATGAGTAGCCAATAGCATAGAATAAAGCCAATCTAATGAAAAGGCTCGTTGACTTGAAATACAAGGAGGGGTTTGAACACACTAGGGAGTTTAAGGCTTGGTTGATCAGTTGACTACTATGAAGATTATTTTAGATGATGAGTTATAAGCATTATTGTTGTTTAGTTCTTTGCCTTAACAGTTGGAGACATTAGTGGTGTCATGAACAATTCAGTGCCTAACGGGAAATTAATCTTGGATATGGTTATAGATATGCTACATAATGAAGAATCTAAAAGAAAGAGCGTTGAAGCAGTTCCCTCTGAGTCAGATGCACTTGTTTTAGAAAAGCAAGAAATGTGGGGGAGAAGCCAATGCAGAAATTCCCTCTAGCAGAACAATGATAACATCAGAGGAAGATCTAGATCTGAGATAACAAACTTCAAGTGCTTTCATTGCCAGAAAATGGGTCAAGTTAAAAGAGAGTGTAGATTGTGGAAAAGAGAACAGGCGAAAGACAAAGGTGATGCTCAGAAAAATGACAAAGAGAACACTATAACCACAATTGATGGTGATAGGGGTATTGTTTATGATGGGAGCTCTGTAAATATCACTTGCCATACCAATAATTTGGTGATTGATTCAAGTGTTTTGTTTCATGTTACTATACATCATGATTACTTCACATCATATGTTAATGGTGATTATGGCCATGTTCGGATAAAAATGAGAGAGCATCTAAGATTGTGGGCATAAGAGATATTTGCTTGGAAACCAGCATTAGCTGTATGCTGTTACTTAAAGATGTCAGTCATTTGATCTCTACAGGAAAACTTTAATGATGATGGTTATACTAGCCAATTTAGTGCAAGAAAATAGAAGCTCATCAAAGGATCTCTAATGTTAGCTAAGGGGAGGAAAGTAAATACTATCTATGTGATAGAAGTTAAGATAAAAAAAGAAGATGTGAATGTGGCTGTAAAAGATTCTGGTATTGAGACACGGCACAAAGACTTGGTCACATTGATTAGAAACGGTTAGAAACTCTTACTAGAAAAGAATTTCTACCCAGCTTTACAAGTATGTCCCTTAAAACTTGTGTTCATTTCTTAGCTGGAAAGTCACACAGAGTAGTTTTTAAAAGCTTTTCTCTATCTAGAAAGTCACAAATACATGATTTGATTCACACTGGTGTTTACATGATGCAAAGTAGATCAATAGGAGGTGCACTTTATTTTGTGACTTTTATTGATAATTGTTCTGGAAAAGTATGGACATTTGTTTTGAAATCTAAAGACCAAGTGCTTGATACATTTAAGTTCATCCATGCTTATATTAAGAGAGGGATAGGAAAAAAACTAAAATGTGTCAAGGCAGATAATGGTGGTGAGTACAGAGGGCTATTTGAGCAGTATTGCAGCAGAATGGTTTTGCACAAAAGATGAATAAAACAACTGAAGAAAGATTCAGGTGTACTGTTTTCTAATGCTAAACTTCTTAATCTTTTTGGGCAGAGGTTACGTATACTGCAGTTGATTTGATTAACCTTTCTCCTTTAGCTCTATTAGATGGTGATGTGCTTGAGAGAGCTTGGACCGGAAAAGATGTTTCTTATAAACACTTAAGAGTGTTTGGTTGCAAAGCATATGTTTACATCCCTAAGGATGAGATATTGAAGCTTGATGATAAAGCCAAGTAATTCATTTTCTTAGGCTATGGACATGAAGAATTTGGGTATAGGTTATGGGATCTAGTGGCAAGAAAATAGATTAAAAGTAGAGATGTTGTGCTTCTTGAAGATCAGTTAGTTGGTGGTGCAGAGAAAGCGGTAAGTCTCAGTTATCTCCAAAGATTCTTATTATCCCAACTTCAGTTTCTCTATCTATAATTCATGATGATTGTGAGGGAGTTGGAAAGGATAATAATGAAGGTCTAGCATAACCAGTTAAGCAAATACCTCTAGAATCACCTGCACCACCAGTTGAGTCAGAATTGAGAAGATCCACTAGAGAACACCGACCTTCCACTAGATATCCTCCACATGAGTATGTGATACTTACAGATAGAAGAAAGCCAGAATGTTTTGAAGAAGCTATATCTCACCAGCATAAAAATGAGTGGGTTAAAGCCATGAAAGATGAGATGAAATCCTTGAATGAGAACTATATTTATGACTTAGTAAAGCTTCCTAAGGGAAAGAAGGCACTGAAGAACAAATAGATTTACAGGTTGAAAACTGAAAATAACTCATAACAGTGATACAAGGCTAGATTGGTTGTGAAAGGTTTCGGTCAGAAGAAATGTGTTGGTTTTGAAGAAATATTTTCTCTTGTGTTGAAGATGTCTTCTATCCGAATTGCTTTGAAATTAGCAGTTAGCTTAAATTTGGAGATTAAATAACTTGATGTAAAGATAACTTTCTTGCACTATGACTTAGAAGAGGAAACATACATGCAACAATCTAAGGGGTTCAGTGTCAAAGGCAAAAAAGAACTTGTATGCAAGTTCTTCAAAAGTCTGTATGGGCTGAAAAAGGCACCAAGATAGTGGTACAAAAAGTTTTTATAGAGAATCATAGTTTCAGCAAGACTAAGTCTGACCATTATATTTTTGTGAAGAAGTTTGGCGTTAATGATTTTATTATTCTTTTATTTTATATAGATAACATGTTGATTGTTGGCCATAATGCTAGTAAGATTAATAATTTGAAGAAACTGCTTAGCAAGTCTTTAGCAATGAAGGACTTAGGACCAGCAAAACAGATTCTTGGCATGAAGATTTCCCGCAATAGAAAATCTAGAAAGTTATGGTTATCTCAAGAAGCATATGTTGAAAGAATTCTTAAAAGATTTAACATAAGCAAAGCAAAATCTGTTTGTTTTCCACTTGCGGGCAATTTTAAACATAGTTTCGAGTATTGCCCTACAAGTTTCTTATGCTTTAGTAGTTGATAGTTTGATGTACACCATGGTATTTGCAAGACTAGATATTGCTGATGCAGTCAGTGCAGTCAGTCAATTTCTCTCTAATCCAAGCAATGAGCATTGAAGGGCAGTCAAGTGAATTCTCAGATATTTCATAGGCACTTCCAGAGCTTGTTTATATTTTGGTGGTGACAAACTTGTATTACAAATTTACACAGATGTAGATATGGTAAAGAGATATTGATTCAAAAAATTCTCTATCATGATATTTACTCACCTTTACTGGGAGAGCAATCTCATGGTAGTCAAGACTTCAGTAGTGTGTTGCTTTGCCTACCACTGAAGTAAAATATATTATAATTACTGAAAGTTGCAAAGAAACCTTGTGGGTCAAGAATTTCTTATAAGAGCTGAGTCTGAAACAAGATAGCTATATTGTGTACTACGACAGTCAGAGTGCCATTCACTTGGTAAAGAATTTAACATACCATTCGAAATTCAAACATATTAATGTGAGGTATCGTTGGATACAAGACATGCTTTAGAAGAAATATTTACAGCTTGAGAAAATTCACACAATAGAGAATAAATTAGATATGATGATAAGTCATTGCCCAAGGAGAAATTGAAAAGCTGTAAATAGATAGCAGGCTTGGTGGTACCCCCATATGATCTAGAAGGGGAGATTTATTGTGTCCATCTCATTTGGAGGCCCAAAAGCCCATAGTCCAAAACTCTTGTTTGATGTTTAATTATTATTAGACTTTGGACTTGAATGAAATTAACACAAAAAGTATATTAAAAAAGCAAGTGAAAGCGGCAGCTTTAGATGAACAATCGCAAAAGACGAGTGGATGAGAGAGAGAACAGCGGCGCAATATTAAATATGGAGGCGTGGGTTTTTAATTTTTTATTAAATGATCGGAAGACGATTTTAACTCTATTTTTTTCAAAATTTGGAGAATAAATTTTAATATTGTCCTCTATAACCCTACTGATCTTGATTTTATTTATATTCTCTCGTTGGCTATTACTTAAGATACTTACTTATTAGAGAGACAGATATTAGGCTCTTATTATAAAACAAGATTGTTAAGATTCTTAATGTTATTAACCTCTAGTGTTATCAAGAGAAGAATTTATGCTGTAATTTCATTAATATAGTGAAAGATTATATCAAACTACAATTCTGTGATTTTTCCCAATTTGAGTTTTTCACGTAAAATATATGTCTCTTGTGGTTGGTTTATTGTTTTGGATTGTATTAAATTATTTTCTTTATATTTATTTATGATACACATCATGTTTTAATCACACAACCCCTTTCTTTCTATTTAATTTGGTGTGAATCATTTTCCCAATAAAATGATCAAACAAGACTTCTTGTTTTAAGCTTTCGTACCAATCAACCACAGGCATTAAGTTTGGGAAATCTGTCTTTGACAGTAATGCTGTTCAAGGCACGATAGTCAACACATATGCCAGCCTCCATCAGCCTTACGAACCATTAAAAAGAGAAAGGACTGTGACTTGGACGAATGACACTTGTTTTGAGCATCTCTTGCACCATCTTTCAATTTTAGACTTTTGATAACAAGGATACCGATATGGTCGAACATTAACAAGAGCACTACCTTCAAATAAAAAAATATGATGGTGATGGGATCTACTTGGTGGTAACCCCTAGGGTTCGTCAAAGACCATGGCAAACTCATCCAAAAGTGTTTGCATGTCTGTTGGGGCTGATTCCAATCCACTTTGTAAACATAAAGTGGCAATCTGAAGCAATAATCCACGTTCCCCCATTTTCTTAATTTTATCACCAACAATAACTCCTAATTTTGTATGAGTCCCAATATTTTATGATTGTGGATTTTGTCAGTGAACACCGTGGTCATTTGCTGGAAATCCCATTCAATTCGTCCTAAGGAATGAAGCCATTAAACACCTAGTACAGCCTCACATCCAGCGAGTGGTAGAATAAAAAAATCAGCCTTAACCTGTACTCCTTGAATAGAGAGAGAGAGAGAGAGCCCTAAACATACTCCATCACAATTCAACTTGGTACCATTAGCAACCATAACTTGAAAGTGATTATCTTTTATGACTGGAAGCCGTAATTTTGAAACCACACAAGGGTCAATGAAGTTGTGTGTACTACCACTGTCTAATAAAATGGCAATATTGGTTTTACGCAACTACACTCATGGTATAAGGATGGCTAGAGCCAGTCATTGCATGAAAAGAAATCTCAGGCTCTGCTTGTTTTTCGGGAAATTGTTGGTGCGAATCATTAGCAACATCTTCAAGTGCCTTTTGGCTCTCTTCACTAAAACCTCACCATCTTCATGAGATGCTTCGATCATAAATAGGCAAGGAGTACGACACCTATGTCCAGGAGCAAACTTGTCATCACAATAGTAACATAACCCACGGTCTCGCCAATCCTTTGCCTCGCTTGGAGTCAAACGTTTAAAAGTTGACGGCGGTGTGGCGTTAGACCGAGTTCACAACAACCTTGTACTCGAAGTACCCAATTTAGGAGAACTAGGAGATAAAGAACGAGGCATTAAATTCGTTTTGCGGAGGTTGGACTTTTCCTCAACAAGCCTTGCAAGACCTATAGTAGTGGACAACAAACAGGGACGCTGCATCTTCACCTCCAATCGTATCTCATCTTTTAGTCCCCCAACAAATGAGCCTACTAAAAAGGGCTCGGGCAAATCATCTACCAATTGGGAAAGTTTATCAAACTCTTCTTGGTAAGCAACAGCACTTGTCCACTGTTAACTGGGATAAAGCCTCTGTTTCATCATCAAATTTTATTGGTCTGAACCTTTTGAAGAGAGCGCACGAAAACTTAGCCCAGGTGACTGGGTCCTTGGTTTTTGTCATCCATCGATACCATTGAAGCGCTGCTCCTCAGGATGAAAAGATGCGAGTTGCACTTGCTACTCCTCTGCAATATTCTGATGCTCAAAATACTATTCAGCTTGACAAATCCATCCGTATAGGTCCACACCATCAAAATTTGGAAAGTGCAACTTCAGCCGTCGCACAAGGTTATTGTCTATAATTTTATAAAAGAGCTAGATGTTTCAGCAATTTGTGAGTGATCTCTTGGCATTGAATGGTTGCCAACGTTTGTGCTGACTTGAGCATATTGAACACTCAATTTATCACACATGGATGTCAAACTTTGAAGTTTGCAAAGGACCTCCTGCATGATTGCATCCTGGTCCTCAATCTTCTCAGTAATAAAAGCTTTAAAGTCTGCATCTTTCTTTTGTCTTGTAGCATCAGCCATAAACGCTCTGATACTAAATGTATATTCTGATTTGTATTACAAGCAACAAAGAAGGAAAACACGTTATTGGAGAGAACCGTTCTCCCCAAAAAAGAAGCATTAATTAACTCAATGAATAACTTTCCCCTTCATTCACTTTTCTAATTTAAATATGACACAAATTACATGACAATGTAACTTACAACAACTTAACGAAACTGCTAGAAGATAATAATTAAATATAAATAACTTCCATTACAACTCATTAACATGACTCACTGACTTCTAACTAGTGAAACTCAACACTAATGCAACGCCTAGCCAATTCTCACGTAAACAACATGCATGAATAACATGCATGAATAAATGCGGCAGCCAACTCACACGTAAACTACATGCATAAATAAATTAGGCTCACATCATTTACAACTTGGAAAATGAGACCTTGTAACAAATGTTCATGATGGATAGACTCTGAGCCTTTAGCATTATATATAAGAAATAATACAGTGGTTTAAAAGAAATTAAATAAAATTCTTGACTTAATAAGAAAATAATCTAAATCTCGAAGAATCCGTTGCTCAGTTTGATATATTGTATCGTAAATATGGATAAAAATAAAAATCTATTTCTATAGGCTCTAATTCTGTCTTAGTCTGAGTTGTTCTTTTTTTATTTTATCCAAAATTCAAGTTCTTTAACAAATACAAAGTATATAAAATATCTTTAAAAGCAAAGTCTGTATATAACAAGTTAAATATATGTTTTTTTTTTCTTTTTCGTTTTAAGTAAGCTGTACAAAATTATACGAACTTTGTTTGAGCAACACTTGGCCAAGCAACAGTATAAGTTATATAGCGAAGAATTATAATGAAAATTTAAAGATGATATCGGACAAAAAAGGGTTTTGTTATTTTTGGAAGTTTTGAATATTGTAATTACCAATTTATTTAAAATCATCCTTTTTTGGGCAAATTTAGACAGCACAAACAAAATTTTGTTAATAATAATTTAAAAAAAAAAAAGAAAGGAAAGATATCACAAACTATAACGAGACCCAATAAGCCAATGTGATTAAGAAGTAGTCATATACGCATAAAAAAATTTCCTTTTTTCTTAGAAGGTAGTAGGGATGGTAAAATCTTCCACTGGTTTGGGGATTTATGGGGCTCCACCCTATATGGGGTGAATTTTAAATAATTTTTAAAAAATAGGACGGAGAATGGAGAAAAAATAATCTACAAATTCTTAATGGAGTGAGATTTGGTTTTGTACTCTCCACTCCATTCTTCATTATATATAAGTATTTTTTAATTTTTATTTAATATCTTTTATTTTATCTATTATAATATTGGTTAATAAATTTTCTTTTTATTTTTACCTAATATAAATAGGATATAAATAAAAGAAAACCTTACAATATAATTCTTATTCCACCATAAAACATTATTATGTTTTCTTTTCTCTCTTAAAGCACTGCTCTCTTCAAACATTTTTTTGTTTTGATAATATTTCAAGATATTATTTTAAATTTTTGGAGATTTTTTTAAATAATTTAAACATTTTCCACATGAGGATTTTTCATTCCCAGCCCACTTAATTTATTAAGGAATGGAAGGGAGAATAGAAATAAAATTTTTAATGAGGTGAGGTGGGGCCCACTGCTATCCCTAGAAAGTGAAGGTAAATTTATTTGCAGGCAATTGCTACCTTGCAGCTGCTGTAAGTTACAGCAGCTGTAAAAGTGGGTGAACAGTACCACACACATTTTTGCAGCTGCTGTAACTTACAGCAGCTGCAAGGTAGGGGATCATTGTTTGCAACCTCTCACCTTTTTTAGAGTCAAAGTTTGATTAAAAAGACTTAAGGGGACTCAGTCATGTCCGCAGGTGCTAGGGCCATGCATACAAAAATACACTGTTGATACTGAGATCATTGATTTAAAAAAAAAAAAAGAAAAAAAGGTAGTTTTTTTATTTTTTTTCTCATTTATATTTTTGTGCTCACCAATAATAATACGACACGCATCTATCTTGTAAAATTACCAACGCGACACGTGTGAGTATGTAGAGGTTTCAATCTCTCATTAAAAAGGAATGATAGCGAGACTGAAATCTTTTGGTTAATTTTATAAATTCAAGCTAGCTTGAAGGATTTAAATCAGTCTTCGATTCTGTATGCTCCAAAAAGTTGTAATACTATTTCCCATTCTTTAACTAAAATTAGTTTTTGATTTTGAAAAACTAAAATTAGTTTTTGATTTTGAAAATCATGTTCTGTGGCTGGAAAATTCAACTTGTGTTTTCTCTAACTTTATCTAATAGAATACTTTAGGGCGCACGAGGTACTGTTTCTTAATTGGTATTTTTTAAAAAAAATAAAATCAGAATGAGAATGTTATTTTGTAGTTGTTGTATTTAAACTTAAATATATGTCAGGTATTATTTTTTGTGTCTTATATTTAAAAAATTAAAACTATAATACATGTTCGATAGACGTAATTAAAAATAATAAAAATAATAAGTATGTGTTCAATAATATTATTTTAAAAAATAAAATTTTCAGCATATAAGTGCATACTTATAGTTAAAAGTTATAAAATTGTTAAAATTGATTTATTTAACCTCTTTTAATTAATAAACAAATTATTAAATTTTACATACACACACGAGATTATAATTAAGACATATTAGCATTACGTATAAATATTACCAACAACACACGTACGCTTAATAAAAAATAACAATTATCAAATTATTTGATTAAAAAATTATCAAAAATTACAACACAGTCACCCGAGATCTAGTACGAGTTGTGAGCATAGCTGGCTCTTTTCTGATTTTGTGCAAGAAAATAGGGGAAGTGACTAGTGACTCCAGATGGGAGTGGTGTCATTTTGAAAGTTCTTGAGAAGTTGTTCTAATTTGTAGTGACACAACAGTAATGTTAACATCATGTGTGAGAATTACAGTAAAATTGTACTAAAATTGCTAGGGAAAAAAAAAAAGCTAATAATGCTTCTCCATTAAGTCCAACAACAAACCAATCAAGCCCGGTAGCATCAATATCTGTATTGCTTGACTCCTAGCTATTGGTCTGTTACCAGAGACATGAATTTCTTTCTCACCCATTTTGCTAAACTCTTCAACTCGTTTCTTTCCAATAAGGTGATTAAATTGAATAAAAGAACAATGTCAATTAAAAAAAATGATGAAAAAAAAAAAGCAGCAACATGTATAACCTGGTAAGGGAGAGAGAGGCAGAAGTTGAGGTAATTAGAGATAAGATTTGATGACGAGTGAGAGAGAGGAAAAAGATGAGATAAAAAAAATTATATTTTAATTATGGTTTGGAAAACGTGTTAAATATTGTTTTTTAATTTATTTTATGGTTCGTTTTGAAGATTAGAGGAAACGTGTATAATCTGTTTTGGGTTTTATTACTGCCAGCCAGATTTTTGTTTTGTATGTTTTACAGTTTGTCTTTTAAAATATGGCCTACCGAATAAGTTCTACAGTTAAAACCTTAAAAATAAAAATAAAAATAAAAATGGACAGTTAAAACCTTAAAAATAAAAATAAAAATAAAAAAAGAGCCCACAAAACAATTTCGAACATATCCGTCGGCGGTACTTTCTCAAAAAGAAAATTATATTTTACTTATGCTTTAGAAAATGCATTAAATATTATTTCTTAATTTATTTTATAACCTGTTTTGAAAATTAGACGAAACATGTATAACCTGTTTTAGATTTTATTACTGTTAGCCAAATTTTGTTTTGTATGTTTTACAATTTATTTTTTAAAATATGGCCCACCGAACAAGTTTCACACTTGAATCTTTGAAAACAAAAACAAAAACGAAAGTTATAAAATAATACTCAACATGCCCTTACTTTCTCATTAAAAAATTATATTTTACTTATACTTTGGAAAACTCATCAACTATTGTTAATTAATTTATTTTATGGTTGTTTTGAAGATTAGAAGAACAACGTTGATGTTTATTCTGAGTCAAAACCTAAGGATTTCAAAAATGACGCCATTTTAAGAATTAATTTTTTAGTTTAAAATTTAATATCTTTCTCTTTTCCTTTTGCGTTTTCCCTTTTCTTCCCAACTACAGACTCCCTTAATTATTATCGTCCTTCTAGATGACAGGATTTAGCTTACAAAAAAAGCAAAAGTTGAAGCTTGAATAAAGATTATATTCTCAAATTGCAGTGGCTACGAACATTTCTTGGAGAAGATTTGGTTGATCCCTGAAATATGAATTTACACATTTAGAGTGGCTACAAACATTTCTTGGCAGAAGATTTGGTTGGTCCCTAAAAGATGAGTTTCAATTCTATGTGGTCTTTGCCATAAGGTAAGGTACTTTCTTTTTCATTCCTTTGGCAGCAGATTATTTTTCAAAGCTTGAATTTTTCTTGAATTTTGTTGTTTTATTTTGCAAAGCAAATTTTACTAATAGTTGATGATGATATTGTCGTTGTTGTTAAATTAAGTAATGGGTAACGATCTTTTCTTTTTCCTCTTTTCTTCTATATTGGCATATCTAACCATCCATCCCTAGCTAATAAAGCTAGGTGTCCATGCTTATGCTCCGTTCAAGCATTTGTTTTTTCTATATTTCATTTTGAATCTTGAGCTGTTTCTCACCATATTATTAATAAGATAATTGAAGACACTACATGGTTAGTACATGGGATGTGAATTTTTAGCTTAATTAGAATGGGTTTAGAACCACTGTACATTTGATGAAGTTGGGATAATTAATTAATGATATTTTGAATTATTTTAATTTACAGCAGTAATGGACAATTTGAAACAAGTGGATGAGGTTGATGAAGTCGAGGAATTGCATGATTTATACATAAGACGCTGATTTTGAAGAAAATAATGAGGAATTATTGGAAAAAGTTGTAGAGCCTAATGTCACAAGATGAGTTTAGCACACAGCAAACCCTTGTTGCACTTAGATGACTTCTAGCATACAAGTCACTGAGTAAGTCTAAAACACTTCTCAAACTAGCCAACCAACAATGCTTGTGACAAATGCTAGAGAAAAGTAAGAGTAGTATGGCCAAATATAATTTTATTACTCACTAAAGAGTAAATTACAAGAGAGCTTTTCACAAGAGAGCTTGAGAGCTTGTGTGTGTTGTGTGTGTTGTGTGTGTGTGCTGGTGGGTGTGTGTGCGGTGTGGTTGGTGTGGTGAGCAAAAATGGCAAGTGCCATGGGGTATTTATAGACTTGGATGCCAAGCTCTTGAAGCTTCCTAGTAACTTATATAAATATCTCCTAAGACTTAAATGCACAGTTGTAGAAAAGTCTAGGTAATTGGTAATTGTAGAGAATTCAAGATTTTTGGCCGAGCTAGGTTGATTACTGAGCGCACCATGGCTAGCTAGTTGTGCGAGGCGGCCCAGGGCTGAGTGCACTCCACTGCTGAGCACATCCTACTATTATGTTGAGCGCACTCCCTTCTAAGTGAACCCATGTTTTAAGCGCATTCCGCCATTGTGCTGAGCGCACATCCCTTCTAAGTGCATCATGCTGCTAGGCAGACTTTTATCGAGCACAATTGCAGGAGTCAAATTTGTCTCAATTTGCAGGAGATTTAAGCGGCCCATGACAATTCTCCCTCATCTATGCTCGCGGCGACCTCGTCCGAGTTCTCGTGCTTGAACCTTTGGACACGTTATGTGAATTGCCATAGATATTCTTCGCATTCCTATGTTGCTTCACATTCGAGGAGCCTTATCCACTTGTGACGCGTGTGGTCTTCAGTTCGTCTCCATTGGCGATGTGCACTTGTTCCAACCTGATCTCGTGATCCACTTCACATCTAGGTGGTAACTTCTTCGGAAGCTTTGGAGGCATAACATCCTTGATCTCGTCGAGGACATCTTGGATGAGCGGAAAGACTTGTCTTGCCAAATCCTTATAATCTTCTCCCTCGTTGAGCAGTCGAATGGAGACCAAGTGGTCGGGATAATTTTTTTAATCCCTTTTGTATTGCAAGGCTAAGAGTGTCTTTTTCTCAAGTTAGGCACGCTCGGCTAGTACCACGCATGCTTTACTACGATCGAAGATGCTTAGTGAGTTTGTGGTCGGCAATGGGAAAGCATGGACTTTGTTGAAGAATTCTATGCCAAGGATCATTGCGAAGTCATCCATCGGTACTATCGAGAAATCGAGTTTCCTGTTCCATGTCTTAAGCATAACGTGTATGCCTCGTGCGGTTCCCGCAAATGGCTTGGCGGGTGAGTTTACTACCTTTATGGTGCCTCTACTCTTGGTCGACATAAGGCCCAGACACTCGGCCTCATCTTCAGAGATAAATTTGTGCATCACGCCGGTGTCTAACAATGCACGGACGACTTGGCCGTTGATGAGCGCACTAACGTACATGAGCCCTTTCTTCATGTGGGCAGGTAGTTAGCTCACAAGTGCTCCAAGGTGTTGGAGCGAACCCATGCTGAGTTGGGTTCCTCCGTTGTCGGTGTTGGTGGCCCTTAAGCTATGCCACGAGGGCATTAAACGACTTCTTCTCTGGATAGTCATAAACCCAATATGGGCCGTTGCATATGAAGCATGGGCTTCGAGGTTTGGGCGACTATTGTTTCTCCGATTTGCTTTGCTCGTTCTTGCCGCTCGATGGCTTTTTTTGCCCCCAATCTTTGTGGCTATAGGGCTTGTCCTCGTGAACGTCTCCCCAACCATTTCCATGGTTAAGCCTCTTGTCTTTGGCTTGGGCTGAGTAGTCGACAAGTGATTTCACAATGGCAATGGCATCATCGAGAGTTTGTACACCATGCCTATCAAGTTCCACCTTGTCCCATTCTTGAGGCCGTCTTGGAAGTAGAATAGAGTATTTATCGAACATGTCAGTTATCTCAAGCATAAGGGTAACGAACTCGTTGATGTAATCGTGAATGCTACCCGTTTGGTTGAGCCGACGTAGGTGTGCTCTTGCCTCTTTCTCAGTGTTACTTGGGGGAAAGTGCTTTCAAATCTCTTGTTGAAAAACTGCCCATGTGTTGATGGCACAAATACCTTTGCGCATGTCGCCATGCTTCCACCACCACCATAATTGTGCGACACCTCAAAGGAATGTGGGTGTTGTGCCCACCTTCGATGCCTCATCATGAACACCAATGGCATCGAAATATTGATCTAGTCCAAAGAGAAAGTTGTCTAAGACAGTGACATTGCATGCACTATCGTAGGTGTCGGGCTTTGGTACATTAATACGGTGTGCATCACTTGTGCTTGTCGAGGCTTGGCTAGAGGAGAGTGTGCGCTTGTTCCAAGCCCAATCCGAGCGAACTTCGTCGACCTCTGAACGAATCGCTCGTAGCGCTTTTTGTACAAAGCTACGCAAGTTAAGCAGCTCATCACGAAGTTCTCGAAACTCTCCTAAAAGAGAGTTGGCTTGGTCTTGCATGAGGGCCTTTGTGGCTACCATGAACTTACCATACTCGCTCTCGAGACGATCAATCCTAACCTCCAAAGTGTCGAGGGTGTCCTGAACAGCGGACATAGAAGTTTCGAGCGTGGCCACGAGAGGCTCCAAGGCATCAACGGATGGGGCCTTGGACTTGCCGTGCGACTTAGCTTATGTGCGTCCCTCCTCACGGCCACGGTTTGGCTCAAGTGGAGCCTCCACACCGATAAACCCTCTTGTGATATGCTAAGGGGATTGGCCATTGCACGTGAGCTAGTTGTGTGGGAGTGAACCTTAGCTCTAATACCACTTGTCATGGGATGAGTTCAGTGCACTGCAAACCCTTGCGGTACTTAGACAACTTCTAGCACACAAATCATTAAATAAGCCTAAAACACTTCTCAAACTAGCCAAGCAAGAATGCTTGCAACAGATGCTAGAGAAAAGTAAGAACAATATAACCAAATATAATTTTATTACTCATTAAAGAGTAAATTACAAGAGAGCATTTTACAAGAGAACTTGAGAGCTTGTGTGTGTTGTATGTGTGCTGGTGGGTGTGTGTGTGGTGTGGTTGGTGTGGTTAGTGTGATGAGCAAAAATGGCAAGTGCCATGGGGTATTTATAGACTTGGATGCCAAGCTCTTGAAGCTTCGTAGCAAACTGCATAAATATCTCTTAGAACTTAAATGCTCAATTCTAGAAAAGTCTAGGTAATTGGTAATTGTAGTGAATTTTAGATTTTGGGCCAAGCTAGGTAGATCGCTGAACGCACCGTGGCTAACTAGTTGTGTGAGGCAGTCCAATACTGAGCGCACTCCACTGCTGAGCGCATCCCGCTGCTGCTGAACGCACTCCCTGCACTGAGCGAACCCTCATTCTAAACCCATCCCGCCATTGTGCTTAACGCACATCCCTTCTATGTGCATCCCGCTGTTAGGAGGACTTTTACTGAGCGCTACCGTGCGGGTCAAATTAGCCTCCGTTTGCAAGAGATTTGAGCGGCTCGTGACACTAAGGTTGGGATGCATTTTAATAGTCATAGTGAAATGTTTGAATATTACAAACCTTATGGCCTACAAAAGTGATTTCCAGTTATCCGAAGATCTTGTAAAAAAAGGGAGGACGGGAGTATGATATATGTGATATTTACTTATGGGCGAAGCGGCAAGTCAAAAGCCAAACCCAATCACGTTTGCAGCTTTAAACAAACCAAAAAATTAGATGCAACACTAAAATTGGAGGACATTTGGAATTTGTTTGTGGAAAATGGGTAATTAAAATTTTGTATCTTGAACACAACCATGTTGTGAGTTTGAGCAAGAGTAGGTATTATCAATGCAACCGTAACATAAGTCCTTATGTGAAAAAAAACATCTTGAAATAAATCAAGAAACATAAACTAAAATGGCTCAAAATTTCAAGTCTATTGTTGTTGAGGCTAGTGGCTTTGGAAATGTCTCATTCTTAGAAAAAGATACTAGAAATCATGTTGACAAAGTGAGGCAATTAAGGTTCAGATAAGGAGATGCTGCAGCAATTCAGAATTATTTTAAAAAAACGCAAGAAGAAAATGATGGGTTTTTCTTTGCTCTTGACTTGGATGGGGAGGGCCATGGAGCTAAAGTCCAAAATATAGAAGAAATAGGTGTTTCCACGACTCTAGTCAATTCTCTTCCACTTAATCCCTATTTCATGGCCACATATCTTTTCGGCTAAGTAATGGGATCGATTAGAAAATGTATTTTGGGCAGATCTAAAAAGTAGGGCAACCTACAAAGACTTTGGAGATGTTGTTATATTTGATAGCATATACTTTACAAACAAGTATAACATGCCATTTGCTCTTTTTATGAGAGTTAGTCATCATGGTCATTCTATTTTATTAGGATGTAAGTTGATTTCGCATGAGAGTACTAAAACATTTATGTGGTTATTGACACATGTCTATCATATATATTCAGCTCTTCTCCTTTGTAATCATCGGCTCTTCTCCATTTGTAATCATCACAGACCAAGATAAAGTGATAAAATGCAATTGAGATTGTTTTTCCAAATACTAGGCATCAATGGTGTTTATGGCATATACTGAAGAATATGCTTAAAAAGTTGGGAAGGTATGCAGAATACCATTACATTAAAGCTTCATTGCATTGTGCTGTTTATGATTCACAGACTCCTGTTGAATTTGAGGAAGCTGATCTTGGTAATAATCAGTGAGTTAAGTGGTTTATATAAGAAAAGATATCATTCGATTCCATGTTTTGTTAAAGCTACTTTTTGGATTGGAATATCAACCACTCAACATAGTGAAAGTATGAATGCTTTCTTTTAAGGGTATGTTAACTTAAAAAAAACTTAGAAGCTATTTGTGGGGAAATATGAAAAAGTAATGCAAAGTAAAATTGAGCAAGAATGGCAAGCAGATGCTACGTGTTTCAACCAATGAATGCTATGTCGTACTAGTTTTGCAATAGAAAAGCAAGTTCAAGAGGTATACACTATTTCGAAGTTTTAAGAGTTCCAACAGGAGCTAATAAATAAGATGTATTATGAGATTTTCAATTGTGGTGGATCAGAATATGAAGTCATTGAAAATGGTGGAAAGAGTAAATAAAAGACTTTTAAAGTTATTTCTAAAAAATGAGGGTGAAATTCGTTCTATGTGTTCAATGTTTGAATGTAAAAAGATTCTTTACAAACACGCCATTGCAGTGTTGTCGCGTAACCATATAAAATTACTTCCTAAAAATTATAACATACGAAGATGGAAGAAAAATGTGCGGAGATGCTACAATAGAGTGAAAGTCAGTTAAAAATATGAGGAATTTAAGCATTGAACATCAGTGATATAAAGAAAAGTGCGCTGCTTTTTATGATGTTGCTGATGTAGCTTTAGAAAATGCAGAAAGTCATAAAATTATTTTGGTTTGGATAAAAAGGTAATGAAAGATGTATCTATGAGTATTCACTATGACAGTGATGATACAACTATTGTTAGTGCGGTGAGAAGTTATACTAAAATCATACATGATCCGGTAATAACTCATTATAAAAGTCGTCCACCTTGTCAAAGAAAGTAAAAGCAATTTAAAAAGCTAACACAGAAGTCGAACAATGTTTTATTAAGTACAACTATAGAGGTAATTCTATTACACCAAAGTAATTTAAATTAATTTAATACGTTCATTTTAAAGTAATTTCATACAAATTTTAAATGTGCCTTGCTTGCTTTTGTAGGACTCAAAAGTACATGATTTATCTTTTCAAGTGGCTACTACAATCCCAACATAAGAGAGCAATATGGTTATAGTAATTCTTTTTTTATTTGTCATCTTCATTTAGTGTTTACTTCCACCTGCTATTAGTGTTTTTTATTTTCATCTAATTGATGTAATTTGTGCTTATTTTTACCTTTGTTCTATAGCTAGCAAATAGGCATTACCACAACATGCTTTTTTTCCCTTTACTATTAGTCTTGAATAAATTATGAAGGAGTTCATCATGTAAACTTCTAACAATTATCACAACAAAAGTTCAAGGATGCCAATCGAAGGGAGTTTTTAACTAATGAACCAAGCACATGATTGAAGCCCATTGAAGTTGGCTTGATGAATTAACAAAGTTAGCTTGTGTTTTGATGTATTATTTTGTCTTTGCCATCATTTGAATCCAAACTAGATATTCAGTTGTTGAATGTGGTTAATCTACATCTATAAATGCAATTTATGTTTATGCTGCTATTTAGTCATTTGTATCTTTTGGGTTTAGGGCATGATGAGATTATATTTAGGTACCACAACATTCTTCCAACATTAAAGTAACAATTTGAATCTAAAATCTAACTTAATAAAGTGAAACAACTCATAAATTTATATTTCAAGGAACTTACTATTACATATGTCTATGAGTCTTTTCTTGGTATAGAGTTCAAATCAAAACAACTTAAAAACAACACTTGAATAGAAAACATAGTACGACAATCACAAGTATTTTAATAAAATCATAGCTTAGTGTAAATCTCCTTCGAAGTTCGTCATCAAACAATCACCTCTGCACTTCACATTCTTGCATATGCTTAAGTTTTTTGTGAAACAATTGAAATTAACAGACAAACACTCAATAACATTGAAATTATCATAAAGTTGTGATTAGTATGCTTAGTTAATAACATTGTTGCTCTATCATCACAGTAGCTTAACCAGACTTGTTATAAAGCCACTTATTCATACTGCATTTATATGGAAATGTTGTACCTTGTTTGGTTCTAGAACTTTTAAGTGATCATGTCCTTGAATGCCAGCATTATACTTATCAAAATAAAAAAGGCACTTGAAAGGTTGAATAACTGGTCATGTAATTTTAAATGTCATTGTTGGGGTTTATAAGATAAACTTAATATATCTTAAAGGTAAATAGTAACGGGAGATTGATAACTTTCACCAGCAATATGATAATATGAAAAGCACATGAATTTTGAAACACTAACAGATGTGAATAAAGTTTTAGGGCAAAAAGCCCCTTCATACCACTCAAAAAGATAAGTTCAAGCGACATGTGAACAACATACAAATCAGCAATGATCATTCTAAATTCTCAAAGATGCAATGTTCCATACACCCTTAGAAGAGGAAACTAAAAACAAATTAATAATAATTTCAACTTCATCTTGTCTTCCTAATAACAAAACTTAAATCATCCTTATTTTACCAAAACCTAAATCAGTTAAAACCTAAATCAGTTAAACCTAAATCAGCCAAAACCTAAATCAGCTAAAGGTTAAAGCATTATCTCAAGTGTATAAGTATCACGTTGGTTGTGTCTATCGCGCGGTGGTTGTGGGGAGTCGTGCCTGTGGTTAGAGTTATGGCTGCCACTTTGTGAGTGGCTGTGGTTGTCGTGTGATGGGAAGTCATGCTCTATGGTTGGAGATCGTTGCTGCTTTGTGGGTGGCTGTGGCTGCTGCGTGATGGCTGTCAATAGTGGCAGTGGCAGTGGCTAGGGGCACGAGTGATGGCTAAGTTGTGGGTAATTTTAAGAGAATTGTGGCTGGAGAGTGTGACCTCAATTGATAAAGGAAAGGAACATAACCTTGCAAATGGTGCATTTTTTGCTTAAGTAAAATGGTGCATTTTGAAGTTGGGGTTTGACTTAGGGTTTGACTTAGTGCAAATAGCATTTTTTAACCTAAAATAAGTTATCCACATTTCTTCTCAAAAAAATAACATTTGCACCGAGTCAAATCCCAAGCCAAAACATAACCAAAAAACACACCATTTACAAAGTTATTTTCCTTTCCTATATCGATCAAGGTCACACTCTTCAGCCACAATTACTCTGAAATCGCCCACAATTCAGCCATCACGCTTACCCCTAGCCACTGCCATTGCCACTGTCACCATCGACAACCATCACGCGACAGCCACAGCCACTCACAAAGCAACAGTGAACTGCGACCATAGAGCATGATTCCCCATCACACGACAGCCATAGCCACTCAGAAATTGGCAGCCATAACTCCAACCACAGCCATGACTTTACACAGAGCACGACTCCCCACAACAATCATGTGACAGCCATAACCAACATGATACTTTTGCATCTGAGGTAATGCTTCGATCTTTGGTTGATTTAGGTATCGGTAAAATATGGATGATTTTGCTTTTGTTATTAAAAAGATAGGATGAAGTTGAATTATTGTTCATTTGTTTTAGTTCTTTTTTTTTTTACCCTCTTTTGAGGGTGTATGAAACATTGCATCTTTGAGAATTTAGAATGATCATTGCTTATTTTCGTGTTGTTTGCATATTGCTTGAACTTATCTTCTTGAATAGTATGAAAGGGCTTGTTGCCTTCAAACTTTATTCCCATATGTTAGTGTTTCATAATTCATGTAGTTTTTGTGTTGTCATATTGCTGGTTAAAGTTATCAATTTCCTATTACTATTTACATTTTAAATATATTAAGTTTATCTTATGAACCCTAACAATGGCATTCAAAATTCCATGACCAATTGTTCAGCCTTTCAAGTGCCTATTTTATTTTGATAAATATAATTATAGCATTCAAGGACATAATCACTTGAAGGTTCTAGAACCAAGCAAGGTACAACATTTCCATATAAATGTAGTATGAATAACTGGCTCTATAACAAAGCTAGGTACTCTATTATAATGATGGAGCAATAATGTTATTAACTAAGCATACTGATTACAACTTTCTAAAACAGCCGTCATACTAATTTTCAAATATTGATTTCTTTTTCTGGCTGTAGGACTGTGAAATGTAAGAAAGATGAAAAGATTAGATCTAGGTAGCAATGAGATAAGCGGTTTTCCAACGACTAAAGGTGACTGTAATCATTTTACTTTCTGATTTCCTTCTAGTGTTGTGGAATGATTGATGATGTTGGAAAATAAATCATCTTTGTTGTCAACTTAATTTTCTTAATTTGGTAGTTGAAATGCTGAGAATTTGGAGATTTAATGATTTTGGGTATGAATTGACCACTTAACTTTGATCTTGCTTTTTATCCTAGTGATCATGGGGTGAGCTGGCCTTAGTTATTCTCAAGTTGCAAGCTGGGTTATAGTGGTTTGACATGCTAGTTCTGTTTGAGTTAGTAGTACTCTGATTTATCATATATTGCTCATGGTTTTCTAAATTTATGCTTGGTAAATGAGAATTTTCATAATTTAAAAGAAGGTTGGTTTGAGGCTCTGAGCGTACTAAGCATGATCTATTTTTTGTCATTAAGATGACTAGTTTTCTTATGTAAGAATAGGATGTCCAATTTGTTTGCTGACTCTATGCACGTGGTGGACTTGACATTGGACTAGATGGACATATGAACTCATTCCTACTAAATCATTTCAATAAAAGGAAACTCACTTTATCTTTAAGATGATATAAGCCTCTTTTAGCCACTCATTACAGCACCACCCTTTGCATTTTTCCCTTGGCAAATCAAATACAACCTTTCGAGTGCTTGTTTTATTTTGATGAATATAATGTTGACATTCAAACACATGATCACTTGATCAACCAAGTTGTGATACTATTTTAATGTTATTTTTCTTCTTGGGCAATTTCAACAATTTATTAATCACAATGTCATCTAGCACAAGTGAAATTCGAAATGCATTGTATATATATAATGGATGCAGTGATCAGATAGAGTCAAATAGAGTTGTTAATATCACGTATAACAAAGAATCCAAATCACAAATTTTGACTTTATAGAGAATGTAAGAACTTTCAATGGGAAGAAGACCGTAAGCCTAGCCAAGAGAACATTGACTTGTTAGTGGAGAAGGTTATGAAGTTGGCATTAGAGTTGAGTGTTTGTTCATTAAATTTCAATTATTTCATAAAGAATTTGAGCATATGCAAGAATTTGAAGTGTATAGGTAATTGTTTGATGATGAACTTTGAAGAAGACAGACACCAGGATATGATTTTATTAAAATACTTATGATTGTTGTACTATGCTTTCTATTCAAATATTATTTTTAAGTCGTTTTAATTTGTACTATGTACCAGAAAAAGACTCGTTGATATATGTAATAGCATTTTCCTCAAAATATAAGTTTCTAAGTTGTTTTACTTTATTGAGTTAGGAATTAGATTCAAATTGCTGCTTTAATGCTGAAAGAATGTTGCGATGCTTAAATATAATCTCATCAAGCACCAAACCCAAAAGATAAAATGACTAAACAACAGCATAAATATAAATTGCATTTAGAAATGTGAATTTACCACATTCAACAGCTGAATATCTAGTTTGGATTCAAACGATGACAAAAACAAAATAATACATCAAAACACAAGCTAACTTTGTTAATTCATCAAGCCAACTTTAATGGGCTTCAATCATGTGCTTGCTTCACTAGTTGAAAACTCCCTCCGATTGGCATCTTCGAACTCTTGTTGTGGTAATCGTTGGAGGTTTACATGATAAACTTCTCCATAATTTATCCAAGACTAATTGAAAAGGGGAAAAAAAGGCATGTTGTAGGAGTGCCTGTTGTGCTAGCTATTATACAACAAAGAAAAAAAAATTACTAACAGCAGGTAGAAGTAAACACTAAATGGCAATGACAAATAGAAAAAAAACACCATAGCCATATTACTCTCTTGTATTGGAATTGTAGTAGCCACCGGAAAAGCTAAATCGTGTACTTTTAAGTCCTACAAAAGCAAGCAGGACACATTCAAAATATGTATTAAATTAATTTAAAATGAATATATTACATTAATTTAAATTACCTCGACGTAATACAATTACCTCTACAGTTGTTCTTAATGAAGCATTGTTCGACTTCTGTTTTGACTTTTTAAATTGTTTTTACTTTCTTTGACAAGGTGGATGACCCTTACAATGAGTTACTAATGGATCCTATATGATATCAGTACAACTTCCCACCCTACCAGCAACAATTGTATCATCATTGTCATAGCGAATGTTCAAAAATATATCCTTCATTATTTTCTCAATCCAAGCCAAAACAATTTTATGACTTTCTACATTTTTGGAAGCTACATCAGTAACATCATAAAAAGCATCACACTCTGCTTTATATCGTTGATGTTCAATGCTTGAATTCCTCACATCATAATTGACTTTTCACTTTACTGTAGCATCTTTGCACATCTTTCCTCCATCTTCACATGAAATACTTTTCTAGAAGTAATTTTATATGGTTACGTGACAGCACTACAATAGCATGCTTGCAAAGAATTCTTTGACATTTAAACATTGAACACACACAACGAATTTAACTTTAAAAAGTCTTTTCCCTCTAAAAAAAAAAAACTTTAAAAATTCTTTTATTTACTCTTTCCATCATTTTCAATCACTTCATATTTTGATCCCTCACAATTGAAAACCCTACAATGCATCTTATTCATTAACTCTTGTTGAAATTCTTGAAATCTAGAAATATTTTATACTTCTTCAACTTACTTCTCTATTGCAAAACTAGTACAACATGGCATCTATTGACTGAGACACCTAGCATATGCCTGTCACTCTTTCTCAATCTTACATTCATATTTATCCACAAATTGCTTCAAAGTTATTTTTGAGTTGACATATCCATCAAAGAAAGAATTTATACTCTCACTATATTAAGTGGCTGACATTCCAACCAAAAAAAATAGTTTTAACAAAACATAGAACTCAATGATATCTTTTCTCATATAAACCATTTAACCACAGATTATTACCAAATCATATTTCTCTAACATGTCATGTCAAGTTTCTTGAAATTCAACAGGAGTCTGTGAATTATAAACAAAACAATGCAATGAAACTATAATCATGATATTCTGCATGCCTTCCCAACTTCTCAGGCACCTTCTTTAGTACATGACACAAACATTATCGATGCCTAGTATTTAGAAAAACACTCTCAATTGTATTTTTCGTCACTTTATCTTGGTCTGTGATGATTCCAAGGGGAGGAAAGCTGAACATATGTGATAGCCATGTGCCAAATAACTATGGAAATGTCTTAGTATCCTCATGCGAAATGAACTCACATCCTAACAAAATAAAATGACCATAATAATTAACTCCTACAAAAGGAGCAAATGGCATGTCATACTTGTTTGTAAGGTATGTGGTGTCAAATATAACAACATCTCTAGAGTCTATGTAGGTTGCTCTGCTCCTTGGATATGCCCAAAATACATTTTTTAAGCAACCCTCCTCATCCAAGTCAAGATTGAAAAAAAACCCATCACTTTTTGCTTGCATTTTCTTAAAATAATTCTAAATTGCAATGGCATCCCCTTGTCCGAGCCTTAATCACCTCACTTTGTCAACATGATTTCTAGCATCTCTTTCTAAGAATGAGACATTTTCAAAGCCATCAGCCTCAATAATAATAAACTTGAAATTTTGAGCAATTTTAATTCATGCTTCTTCAATTATGTCAAGCTGTTTTTTTACATAAGAACTAATGGTACGATTGCATCGATAATACCTACTGTTGCTCGAACTCACGACATTGTTGTGTTCAATGTACAAATTGCTAATTATCCCTTTTCCACTAACAAAATCCAAATGTCATCCAATCTTAGCATTGCATCCAATTTTTTGGTTAGGTTGAAGCCACAAAACAAGATTGGATTTGGTTTTTGACTTATCATTTCCCTTACAAGTAAATGTCAAATTTCTCATATTCCCTTCATCTCCTTTTTTACAAGATCTCTGTATCACTGAAAACCCCTCTTATAGGTCATAAGCTTTGTAATATTCAAACATTTCATTAAGACTATTGAAACACATCCCAACCTTAGGCTCAGCAAATTTTTCCACCAATTCCTCATTATTTTCTTCAAAATCAACCTCATGTATGTCCTTCAATTCCTTCACTTCATCAACCTCATCCACTTGTTTCAAATTGTCCATTACAGCTGCAAATCAAAATAATTCAAAATATTATTAATTAATTATCCCAAATTCATCAAATGTACAATGGGTTATAAAACGATTCTAATTAATTAAGCTAAAAATTCATATCCCGTGTACTAACCATGTAGTGTCTTCAATTAGCTTCTTAATAATATAGTAAGAAATAGCTCAAGATTCAAAATGAAATATAGAAAAAAAGTGATTGCATCACAGCATAAGCATGTACACCTAGCTTTATTAGTTTGGAAGGGATGGTTAGACATGCAATATAGAAAAGAAAAAGAGGAAAAAGAAAAGATCATTACCCATTATCTTAACTTAATTTAACAACAACGGCAATATCATCACCAACTGTTAATGAAATTTGCTTCACAAGATAAAACAACAAAATTTAAGCAAAATTTAAGCTTTGAAAATAATCTGCTGCCAAAGGAATCGAAAAGACAATACCTTACATTATGGCAAAGACCATGTAAAATTGAAACTCATCTTTGAAGGACCAACCAAATCTTTTGCCAAGAAATGTTCGTAGCCACTGCAATTTGAGGATATGATCTTTATTCAAGCTTCAATTTTTAATTTTTTTGTATTTATTTAAGCTAAATCTTGTCTCCTAGAAGTAAGATAACAATTAAGGGGGTCTGTGGTTGGAAAGAAAAAGGGAAACACAAAAGGAAAAGATAAAGCAGATGTTAAATTTTAAATTAAAAGAATTATTTTTTAAAACGACGTCGTTTTTTTAAATCCTTGGAGTTTGACTCGAGATAAACATCAACGCTATTTTAGGTCTTATTACTGTTAGGTAAATTTTATTGTATGCTTTACAATTTATTTTTCAAATATGGCTCACCGAACAAGTTCCACACTTAAAAATAAAAATAGAACAAACGAATACCAGACACTTATTTTCTCGTTTAAAAAATTAAAAAAGGAGGATCGGGGAAGAGGATTGTACCTTCCTGGCTCGTTTGACTTCCTGAGCCGGTCTTGCTTCCTGGGCCTGTATGGCCAAGTATTTTCCGTCCAAACACCCATCATAAACCATGATTACCTCAAGCCTAGTTTTTAATAAGGGTTGTGTTCTTCTAAGTTCCAGCAATCGAAGTTGCAACCGTGGAGGCGTAGCCCGTGCCTTCAACTCAAGTACTGAATGAGGCGAACGACACAAAACTCGGGTTGGTTGGTGAGGGACATTTCAGCTTCCTTTTCAACCTTTCTGAGTTTCACGGCAAAACATTTTATTCTTGTTAATAATATTCGCTATAGTAAAATTACGAGAATACCCTGTTATTTTCACTATTGTTTATTAGTGTGTTAGCAACAGCTGCGCCGTATATCTGTACTATTTTTTAACTATTTGAAACATTTTTTTTTGTCGGTAACAATTTTTTATTAAATATAAAATTTATATTTTTCAAAATAGAACAAGCAAAACTTGTTGCGGCTACACGGTGCAGGCTAATGTACCATAGCGAGACCCTCCTCATTAGTATTAAAGGCCAAATCCACCAAATGTGCAATAATTTTAATGAATTGACAAATGCTTATCCTTGTGTTTTGTGTCTCTCGTCTTTTAGCAATTGACAACTAAATGCTTATCCATGTGTGTTTTATGCCTCGTCTTTTGGCAATTCCAAAAGCTGTAAGTAAAACCCTTTGCTCAAGTATTTAATAAGTAATATTTAAATCACTATTAATCGTGTCTCATTCGTTTACGTTTCGCCCGCTAGCAACTAGGTCCCCACTTTCATCCGTTCATATTAAAGCATCAATAAAGCCAGAAATTTATTTATATTTAAAAAAATTAAAGAAAAAAATAAAGATGAAAGGACAAATACAGACAAATCAAAAAGTATTTATCTTAAATTTTTTATTTCAAAAAATTATCTTAAATAACATGACATTGATTAATTAATTAATAATATAATATAATTAATTTATTTATATTTTATAAAAATTATCAATCACTTAATAAATAATAAGTTGATAAGATAAAATTTAAAATACAAAATTTGAGACGTACAACATTAGTCATCTGAAAATCTTCTCATTTAAATTTTCGTCGATATCATCTAATAAGGCAACAATCTGAAAATAAATAAATAATCAATCAAGACCACAATTAAATTGATGACTTTAATTACAGAATTGCGAAGAATTGCCAAATAAAATCATGCTCTAAAACACCAAACATGATGGTGGTGGTGGTCGTCGTCGTGGTGATGGTGGTGTTCATGTTGATGAAGAGATCTATCCTTATCGATCATGCCCTGGACGGTCCGAAACTCCTCCACGTGGCAAGGTAAAGTAATGGGACCTTTCTGATCAAATCCATACTCTTCTTCAGCTTCCTTTAACAACTGCACGAACAGCGGATGATTGATGTAAATCACAGGAATCACAAATTTTTGCTGCTCTTCACCTTCTTGACCCACCAAGATTGCTAAGCACCCCTTTGGAATATTTCTCATCTCATCTTTTCTCCCATGATGATGAAAATGGATATGCGGTAAGTGAAGATGAAAATTTAGATGGTGATGGTATCCTGTTCCCATTTCAAGATTCAACCCAAAACAAGAACAAACCCTAATCTTTTCTTGTCAATCAAGAAAGAAAACAAAAAGAAAGTCGTAACTTTCTTGGTAATTAATAAGGTTATAAGAAAACAAGAGAAAAAGGCCAAGGGTCGGAGGAAGAGATGGCAAGATTGAAGAGGGTAAGAGAAGAGTCAGTAAGAGTTCTTGGAATGTTGCTCATGATAGATGATAATGAAACATATGAGGAAAGAAATTAAATGGAGAATGAGAATTTTGTTGGGGTCAAAGTTTGGTGTATATATATATAGGGAAGAATTAAGTAATTAATGAAAAATAATGAAAAGTAAAGAGAATTCTAGGTCTAGGGTTTGCTTAGTGTATACTCAAAGGTTCTGTTTCTTGTTGATTTCTAATTTTCTAGATAGATACGTTGCAACAGCTTGCTGAATTAGTCGTACTTTAGGTTAGCTTTATTTTAGCCGTGTAAGATATATGCTATTTTACAGCTGGTATTTGCATATGGGTCACAATTTATGTTTCTACTCGAATACAGAACGTGGTTCCTTTGACTTCTATTATTTATGGATAGGTAAATTTTGACGTTAATTGCAGCAAGATAATGTGATGAACGAGTCAAAAGATAAATAAATTTCATTAATATTAAGAGATGAAGAGTTGTATAAAGTTCAACATGAATTGCAAGTTAAATTTCATTTCAATCAAAGGTTTAGTAAATAAAATTAAAGCCTTTACTCTTGCTATAACCCTAGTTCAAATAATAGTAGGAGATAAGGATTGATGTTTATTAGTTGATGGAGGTTTCTCTTTCCATTCAAATAAAGACGAAGAAAAAGGTAAAAATCTTATATAAGTTATTATCATTTTTCTAAATCATAATTTAAAAAAAATATAAGGAGAAACTTATTATAATTATATATATAAAAAAAAAATTGCAAGCTCTGTACCATACAATATTTATCGGATAGCATTTCCTTGAATAATAATAAAAAAAAATCGTGGCCTTTAGTTTGGAATACATTAATGATAAATATACGGTTTCAATTATCAATGACGTGTAGGGTTTTGTTGCACACTAAATACGCTTAATTTAATGCATCTTTCTATTTTGCATTCTCATTTTCTAAATGTTACAAATAAAAAAACTCTACACACTTGCATATACCTAAATAATCCTTCATCAACTACATATATATTTTTAGTAATTATACACCTACTAGCAGGCTGCCAAATTTTTATATGGTCC
The DNA here is from genome assembly GCA_030449075.1 of Murraya paniculata. NCBI lineage: Eukaryota > Viridiplantae > Streptophyta > Magnoliopsida > Sapindales > Rutaceae > Murraya > Murraya paniculata. Next base: position 658,404 of record JAEVFN010000041.1, read on the forward strand.
ACTAACACAATATGAACTTACACAATAAAAATGATCGTCAATTCGATTTTTATTTAATTAAATTTTTAATGAGTCAGTCGATTAAAACATATTTTATAAAAGGTCAAATTTGGATTTAAACATCCAAACTCATGTCACAAAATCCATTAACACTTAATACTAATAGTTTTAAGAAATTTAATAACTTAAATTATAAAATAAAAAAAGTAAATTGATTTTTTTAATATTGTATAAAAGAAATGAATTGAGTTTTAATCGACTGTTATCACGAATCCTTAGGCATTTATTTTAAAAGTTGGAGTTGTTATTGACTCATTGTATAATTTTTTCAGGTAACACGAACAGCATAACAGTGTTTATCGCACCAAAGATATTTTTTGTTTCCATTCTGTTCAAAAGAAGACCACTAATGCAACTTGCTGTCTATAGTCTATTATTGCATCTGATAACTTATAGTAATCACCTGAACCAGATGCAAACTGTACCTTGAAAGTTTTTAGGCGAGCAGGTAAAGACACGTAGATAACGAGTGGCAGAAGCTGGCCACGCGGAAAGCAGTGATTTATAAACTTGACGTTCATCAGCGAGATGTCATGTGCACGTCATCACCGGGACCCACAAACGATTGAAATCTTTTCTTAATTTGAATATATTCTAAGTAAAATTTATTAGTAGATAATAAATTAAAAAAATAATTAAATCCTAACTATATACTATTATTAAAATATAGATAATAAAATATCTATAAAAGATCATAAATGTTCAGATCAGGAGAAAATTTGATCCGCCGTAAATAGCATGCCTTGAGCATGATCTGTAGACATCAAGAGTTGTCGCGTCAGCTTCTTATTTATTTCATTTTAGATAAGTTACTTGAGTCCATAAAACTACTTGTTAAACTCACATTTTAAAATAATTTTTAATTACTAAAATACCTCAGTTTTCCGGAGTAGCAAGTCAATGACAATAAGCTATAAGCTTCTTTCATTTAAAATATGTTTTAGTTTTTTTTTTTTCAAATTTAGTGTTCCAATCGAAATTAATGAAACGCAAACTTTGGGTACATTTTTAATTTTCCTGCTAATTCTAGTGATGTGGCCTCGCATGATTATTCTGATATTATTTAAAAAATCAATGGATCTTGGCATCGTTAGGTCGAAATTATCCAAGAATCTATACGGTTCACAGATGAATTTTACAGTTAATGTAGATTGACTTTCAACAAAGGTGCAAGAAGATGTGAAAGAATAAATTTATAAATACAAATTAACTTAATTGAATCTAGTGAAAAAATAAATTTATAAATGCAAATTAACTTAATTGAATCTAGTGAGGGCATACTGGATATTTAAGTGAATTTTATTGAGTTAAATATAAAAATTTAAGGATAAAATTTTTTAACAAGTAATTTAATGTGTTCAAATACCCTACCATTTTCTTTTAATTTAATAAGAACCCCAAAACGGTTGAGGAAAAGAAGGATGAAATGTCAATGATAGCCTTGAGCGAGCGTTCGCTTAAACTACGGGATGTGGGGCCCAAGCCCATTACATGATGACCGCTAATTGTGGCAGATTTCATTGCAAAATTGTTGTGGGAGAGCATGTTGCTTTCTTGTGGCGTGTGAAACAAGTTTCACGACTAGACCAATCATATTTGAAACATGTTTCATTGCAAAATTGTTGTGGGAGAGCATGTTGCTTTCTTGTGGCGTGCGAAACAAGTTTCACGACTAGACCAATCATATTTGAAACATGTTTCATTGCAAAATTGTTGTGGGCGAGCATGTTGCTTTCTTGATGTAGCGTGAAACTGACACCAGATGTGGTTTAGAGTATGTCTTAGATTTATTAGAAAATGTAAATTTTAATGAGAGAAAAATGATGAATTCATGATAAATAAATAGTTGAAAGAAAAATTAAATGAAATATTCTTGATGAAAATAATGGCGTACATTATCAATTATGAAATTACAACCCTATTTATATAGGATTAAAATTGTTTACTAATTTTAAAATTTTAAAACGATGATGACCCATGTTATTTGACGCTTTCTACGGTTAGGATTTAGTTCACCTTTAATTTTTCTTTTCGGTGACAAACTAACATCTCAAAACTAAGGAAAATGATGTTCACACAACATTTAGTACAACATTTAGCACCGAACGGTGCGTTTTGAAAGTAATATAAATAACACACAGCAGCCACGCACAGGAGCAGCCACACGTGCAACCCAGCTTCTCCTCCACTGTGCTCGATCTTCTCCTCCAATCTGCTCGATCCAGCGAAAATAGCAACTCACTGAAACTCAGCCTCACACACAGCGGCCACGCACAGCAGCCACACACAGCTCACGTGCAACCCGGCTTCTCCTCCACTCTGCTCGATCTTCTCCTCCACTCTGCTCGATCCAGCCGAAAAAGCAACTCACTGAAACTCAGCCTCACACACAGCGGCCACGCACAGCAGCCACACACAGCTCACGTGCAACCCAGCTTCTCCTCTATTCTGCTCGATCTTCTCCTCCACTCTGCTCGATCCAGCCGAAAAAGCAACTCACTTAAACTCAGCCTCACACACAGCGGCCACGCACAGCAGCCACACACAGCTCACGTGCAACCCAGCTTCTCCTCCACTCTGCTCGACCCAGCAAATCCACAACTTCCTGAAGCCAAATCTGACCAGCAACGGTGCCTCTGACCGTCGATCTCCCCCACGGTGTCTCATCCTCTCGGCTGTGTCAGAAAATTCACTTGCGGCTTCACTTCACTCGTCGTCGGTTGCCGTACTTAATTTGTTGAGGTAATTTGCTTCATTTATTCGCAATTTGGCTGTGGTGTTTATGAATTGCTGATTTTGGGATTTACTTCATTTATTCGAAATTTGGCTGTGGTGGTTATGAATTGCTAATTTTGGGCTGATTACGGAGTATTTGTTCTGTCGGCTGCTCTAATCATTTGTGGAACAAATTTGGTTCGTTAATGCCAAATTTGGTTGTTTTCAGTATAAATTTTTTAATATTCAGTTGTCATTGTTGAAATTTGCATGGAGAGTATCTGTGGTCAAGTTTCGTAGAACTTGAAACTGAGCTAGTTTAGATTGATTTGTAATTACATTTGGTTTGATCTGTACTGGGCAAATAAATTCATCAACATTGATTTGTAATTGCATTTTTTATAGTCTTTTTTGCTGATTGAGATGACTTTATGCTGTAAATGGCATCCGTGATCACTATAACTGGAGCTAGTTTGATCCCATTACAGTTTTGGTTCTTGAGTATGGGTTTACTGTTGATGAAAACTTGAAGTAATATGTGATGTGCTCTTACTTCCCATGTAAAACCAGTAGTGTATAGAGTGTGTAAGTCTTTTCAAATGCATGTTTTGCATTAAAATTTTGAGCTGTTTTGTATTTGCATTTGAGAATCATCATTTTGTGCTGCTTATACTTGGGAATCATCATTATGTACTGTAATAGCTTACCTTGACAATCATTATGTACGGTTGATTATATTTATACAGAATTTGTTCAATCATTATGTCTTCGAGCACAAGTGAAATTCAAACACAACTGAAAGCTTGCGAAAAATGCTGCAACAGTAATAAGGTCTTACGAACTTCACGTACAAAAGAAAATCTGAATCGTAAGTTTTGGAAGTGCAAAGGATGTGGGGCTTTTGAATGGGATGATGGTCGGAAAAGCAGTGGATCTAATGACTTTGGAGTGATGGAAGATCGGAATCTAAACCAAAATAAAATTGACATCTTATTAGGAGAAGTCCGCAAGTTGGGACATCAAATTGAATGCTTATCTCTTAAATTTCAATTGTTTGAGAAAGAATTTCAACAAAGACGACAATGTGAAGATCAAAGGCAAGTGATGGGTGATGAACTTCAAAAAAGAGAACTAAGTCTTATAGTGAAATATGTCTCAGAAATAATTATAGTTATTTTAATATGCATTATATTTAAGTTGTATAATTAACTAATGTATCGTTATTCTTTTTTTTTTTTTTGGTCAATTGTATCATGAATGCTTTAGTAGATGTAAATCTTTATTTGCAACAGTAATGATAATGCGTATGAATATTATTTTGCGTATGAAATTCAAAAGCTTACATATCATCTGAAAACAAATTTTCCCATAGAAAAAGGGTTGTATCCGAATATTAATGAGAATATTACAAGCATCCGCATTCTTCATTTTTAAAATACAAATACAATTCTATTCTATGGAATCACTTTGATACTCCGTATTAACTCCGTATTTATTATCTTGCTGAAAGAGTAGCTGTTGAAAATGTCCATGCGGCTGGAGTTGTGGTTGCTATTATAAAAAATTAAACATCTTGTTATAATAAAAGAAAATAAAGTGCATAAGGTGAGCAAATATTAAAGTACATAAGATGAGTATTAACAAAATCTACCACCACTTACCGTGCAAGAATTCTGTGTAGCGGTTGGATAAACATTATTCCCAACCAAAGGATGCAAGTCCATAAGACCCTAAAACAAACATACATTAATGGAACTTCAATGAAACGAAAATTAAAAAATCATATACACAGAATGTGAAAAACTTACATTACAATAGTCCATAATTCCATATGGGTATATATTCCTATCAATGGAACTTCCTTCAAAATTTTGAAGTGTCTATGAAAATCCAATGATATATTAGAAAATATTTGTGATAAGTAATGAAAATTAAGTGTACGGAAACTAATTTCATAAAACCTACCGAAACAACATTATTCCGTGTGTTGGGATCATAGTCGTCACTTGATCGTTTATTTGTCCATCCTATAAAGTAAACAAAACGTACATTTGAGCATAATTTAAGAAATAAATTATTTTACTTTAATTAACTTTAAAACTAACCTCCGCGTTGGAATGCGCGGAATTCTTTTTAGATTTTGAAAATTTGTTGAACTTTTTTCTTTGACAGGGTGGACGACCTTTACAACGCTTAGCTACTGGATCACGTACTGTTTCCATTCCCACACTGTTACTATAACTCCCTTGGCCTGTAACAACAGGTGCTTCGTTACCTTCGCATTGAATTGTCTTCGGTAGATCTTGTTGTACTTTTTCAATCCAATTCAAAACAAGATTACAGCCTTCAACACTTGTTGCGGCCGTGATTGCAACCTCTGCAAAACTAGCACACATTTTCTCATATCGCTTTTGTTCATCTGTGCAATTATGCAACTCATGACTCGTTTTCACCCTGCTATAACATCTCCACACATCTTTTCTCCACCTTCGTAGGATGTACTTTTCTGGAAGTACTTCCATGTCATTGCGTATCATGATTGTAATGGCATGCCTGCAAACAATTCCTCGAAACTGGAACCTTGCACAACTACAACTGACTTCATCATTTTTTTCATCAAAATGTACTTCGAAGAAAGTTCTTTTCTTACCCTCTCCAACTTTAACATCCTCTCTAACTATATATTCAGAACCCATATAATTGACAAATTCGCAATACATCTTTCCAATCAACTCTTGTTGAAATTCTTGAAACTTCAAAATAGTGTACACATCTCGGACTTGCTTCTCCATCGCATAAGATGTTACACATGGTATTTGTTAGGAAAGACACCTCGCATCTTCTTCAAATTCTTTCTGGCATTTATTCTTTAATGCATTGCTATATTGTTCCACAAACTGCTTCAAAGTTGTCTTTGAATTAACATAACCATAAAAAAATGCATTCATGCTCTCACTGCGTTGAGTGGTTGACATTCCTGCCCAGAAACTATTCTTTAGATAATAAGGTACGCAACGATGCCTTTCATTGTATAAGCCCCCCAACCATTCGTTACCTCCCAAATCATATTCTGCAATCATATAGTGCCAAGTTTCCTCGAATTTCGCAGGGCTCTGGGAATCATAAACAGCACAATGCAATACATTGCTAATGCCACGATATTCCTTATAGCCCCTCAGCTTCTCTGGAATTTTCTTCAGTATATGCCATAAACACCACTGATGTCGAGTGCTGGGAAAAACATTCTGAATTGCAACTTTCATTGCTTTGTCTTGGTCTGTAATGATTCCAGTGGGAGCCGAGTTAGACATGCAGGATAACCACGTCTGAAACAACCACGTGAATGTCTCAATGTCTTCATGTGAAATCAGCCCGCACCCAAATAAAATTGAATGACCATGATGATTAACTCCTACAAATGGGGTGAATGGCATGTCATACTTATTTGTAAGATACGTGGTGTCAAATGTTACAATATCTCCAAACTCTTTGTATGCTTCTCTATTCCTTGGCTCGGCCCAAAAAACATTTTTTAATCATCCCTCATCATCCACTTGCATACTAAAGAAAAACCTATTGTCTTCGGCTTGCACTTTAATAAAATAGTTTTGAAGCGCAGCAGCATCTCCATCTCTAAGTCGTAACCTTCTTTCTTTCTGAACATGATTTCTACAGTCTCTTTCTATGAATGTCATGTTTTCATGCCCACCAGCCTCAATAACAAGTGATTGATAATTTTTGGACAATTTGATTCCTGCTCGATCATTTACATCAAGCTTCTTTTTTGCATATGTACTGAGGCTACGATTGCACCGAAAAAACCTAGACTTGGTTGGAGTTAACAATGCATGGTTGTGTTCAAGATTTAAGCTCTAAATCATCCACTTTCTATCTTCCCCTAAAACACTTCCCAATTTAGCATTGCAGCCTGTTTATGAATTAGGTTGAGGCCTTAAGATATTAGTAGATTTGCTTCATGTCTCACCACTTCGCCCACAAGAAAAAGTCACATGTCTGAGTGTCCCATCACTATCCTTTCTACTAGTTCTTCGCATAACGGGAAACCCCTTTCTTTTACCGTACTCTTTGTAGTAAATGAACATGTCAGTATCATTATCAAATGACATCCCAATCATTGGCTCATTATCCTGCTCAATTTCTTCCAACTCTTCAACTTCAGTGTTGTTTTCCATAATCTTTATTCTTGTGAAATTAAAATAATCATATTAACAAAATGAAAATAATTCATTTGGATGTTCTGGACTTTTCAGGGTGTCAACTAATTATTTTGTTGAGGTGTCTTAAGCTAACTTCCTAGTTTCAGGTTCTACAAAACTTGACCACAGATACTCTCCACACAAATTTCAACAATGACAACTGAATATTAAAAAATTTATACTAAAAACAACCAATTTTGGCATTAACGAACCAAATTAGTTCCACAAACGATTACAGCAGCCGACAAAACAAATACTCCGTAATCAGCCCAAAATCAGCAATTCATAACCACCATAGCCAAATTTCGAATAAATGAAGCAAATCCCAAAATCAGCAATTCATAACCACCACAACCAAATTGCGAATAAATGAAGCAAATTACCTCAACAAATTAAGTACGGCAACTGATGACGAGTGAAGTGAAGCCCAGAAAGTGAAGCTACAAGTGAATTTTCTGACACAACCGAGAGGATGAGACACCGTGGGGGAGATCGACGGTCAGAGGCATTGTTGCTGGTCAGATTTGGCTTCAGGAAGTTGTGGATTTGCTGGGTCGAGCAGAGTGGAGGAGAAGCTGGGTTGCACGTGAGCTGTGTGAGGCTGCTGTGCGTGGCCGCTGTGTGTGAGGCTGAGTTTCAGTGAGTTGCTTTTTCTGCTGGATCGAGCAGAGTGGAGGAGAAGCTGGGTTGTACGTGAGCTGTGTGTGGCTGTTGTGCGTGGCCGTTGTGTGTGAGGCTGAGTTTCACTGAGTTGCTATTTTAGCTGGATCGAGCAGATTGGAGGAGAAGATCGAGCACAGTGGAGGAGAAGCTGGATTGCACATGTGGCTGCTGCTGTGCGTGGCTGCTGTGTGTGATTTATATTACTTTCAAAACTCACCGTTCGGTGCTAAATGTTGTACTAAATGTTGTGTGAATATCGGCGTTGCAAAACTAATGAGAGTAAAGTTCCACTTACCGCTTTCTCTCTCTTCAAATTTTTGCAAGATTGAAAAATCTTTATAATCAACCGATTGAATTCTACTTCTTTCTTGCTTGCTTCCTCGAAACCCCAATGCTCAAGATTTTGGTATCAATTTGACCCAAAAACTTTCTAAAAATTTCATCAGGTTGGTTTTATTTAATTTCTAATTTAGTTTGAGAATTATTAAATATAAATTTACAATTCGAGAATTAAGAAACTACTATTTTTAATTCTAACATAGAAGTAATTTTTATCTCAGTGTTGACTTGGTAAAAAAAAAAAAAAACTCAATATTGACTTTTGAATATTAAAAGAAAAAACGATGAAAGAAAACTATCAAAACTATGGTTTCAATCAACATTTACAAAACACAACAATCAACAATTCTATTTAGATGTGTTTGATAACTTGTATTACACTATATTATATTACATTAAAACACTATTTTAAACGCTAACCCATGTTTGGCTAATTTCTAATTGCATTGCACTGCATGAAAAAGTAGCTAATGTACACGAAAGGAACATAAATTAATCCCTAGNTTCTTGTGAAATTAAAATAATCATATTAACAAAATGAAAATAATTCATTTGGATGTTCTGGACTTTTCAGGGTGTCAACTAATTATTTTGTTGAGGTGTCTTAAGCTAACTTCCTAGTTTCAGGTTCTACAAAACTTGACCACAGATACTCTCCACACAAATTTCAACAATGACAACTGAATATTAAAAAATTTATACTAAAAACAACCAATTTTGGCATTAACGAACCAAATTAGTTCCACAAACGATTACAGCAGCCGACAAAACAAATACTCCGTAATCAGCCCAAAATCAGCAATTCATAACCACCATAGCCAAATTTCGAATAAATGAAGCAAATCCCAAAATCAGCAATTCATAACCACCACAACCAAATTGCGAATAAATGAAGCAAATTACCTCAACAAATTAAGTACGGCAACTGATGACGAGTGAAGTGAAGCCCAGAAAGTGAAGCTACAAGTGAATTTTCTGACACAACCGAGAGGATGAGACACCGTGGGGGAGATCGACGGTCAGAGGCATTGTTGCTGGTCAGATTTGGCTTCAGGAAGTTGTGGATTTGCTGGGTCGAGCAGAGTGGAGGAGAAGCTGGGTTGCACGTGAGCTGTGTGAGGCTGCTGTGCGTGGCCGCTGTGTGTGAGGCTGAGTTTCAGTGAGTTGCTTTTTCTGCTGGATCGAGCAGAGTGGAGGAGAAGCTGGGTTGTACGTGAGCTGTGTGTGGCTGTTGTGCGTGGCCGTTGTGTGTGAGGCTGAGTTTCACTGAGTTGCTATTTTAGCTGGATCGAGCAGATTGGAGGAGAAGATCGAGCACAGTGGAGGAGAAGCTGGATTGCACATGTGGCTGCTGCTGTGCGTGGCTGCTGTGTGTATTTATATTACTTTCAAAACTCACCGTTCGGTGCTAAATGTTGTACTAAATGTTGTGTGAATATCGCGTTGCAAAACTAATGAGAGTAAGTTCCACTTACCGCTTTCGTCTCTCTTCAAATTTTGCAAGATTGAAAAATCTTTATAATCAACCGATTGAATTCTATTCTTTCTTGCTTGCTTCCTCGAAACCCAATGCTCAAGATTTTGGTATCAATTTGACCCAAAACGTTCTAAAAAATTTCATACAGGTTGGTTTTATTTAATTTCTAATTTAGTTTGAGAATTATTAAATATAAATTTACAATTCGAGAATTAAGAAACTACTATTTTAATTCTAACATAGAAGTAATTTTATCTCAGTGTTGACTTGGTAAAAAAAAAAAAAAAACTCAATATTGACTTTTGAATATTAAAAGAAAAACGATGAAGAAAACTATCAAACTATGGTTTCAATCAACATTTACAAAACACAACAATCAACAATTCTATTTAGATGTGTTTGATAACTTGTATTACACTATATTATATTACATTAAAACACTATTTTAACGCTAACCCATGTTTGGCTAATTTCTAATTGCATTGCACTGCATGAAAAAAGTAGCTAATGTAACGAAAGGAACATAAAATAATCCCCTAGGGAGTAGAGTTTAGGTCATATTGTTTTTAACATTGTTTATATTTTAAATTTGAATCACTTTACTTTTATTATTCAATAATTTATAATAAATATAAATTTATTAAATATTAATTTACATTTATATTTAAATAATATAAAATATAAGATATTAACAAAATTAAATATTTAATAAATAGCTGAAATACATTATTTTACTTTTATTACATAAAATCATTTTAATTATTTTATTTTAAATGTGTAAAATTATTTTAATTATTTAATCATTTATTATTTACTAAAATAGTAAATTTAAATTAAACAATTACATTCAAAATTAATAAATAATAAGTAATTAATAATTAAATTTAATATCTAACATTGTGTCTTATTATAATTCAATTTATATTATATTATACAATTATATTAAATTAATTTTTATTTTATTTATAAAAATTTGATAAACATTGTAATAATATATAAAAATTAAATTATCTATAATAAAAAAATTAGGTAATAATATTATAATAATATATATTATATTATATTATTTTATTATTCGATGATAGTATATTATTAAATTATATTTATATTATAAAAATTAATATATAAAAATATTATTTAATAACTAATTTAAAAATTCATAATATAACAATAAATATGAAGAAGTTTAAATAGGAGTAATTTAATTTTAAATTAATGCTACAAATAATATTATATATAATACAATTAGTCTATATTGAACCAAACATGATATTGTATTATGATATAATTTAATGTAAGACATCCCAATGCAATGCACTATAATATAATAGAGCTAATACAATGTGTTAAATGCACTCTTTATGTAATACTAAAAGCTATAACCATTTCAATGATATTTTTATTTTTAAAATTGATTTAATTGAGATAATATTTGTTGATACCCAATTCACATACAAAATAAGAAAATTGGAGTTAAATAAAGAAAAAAGAAGAAGAAGAAAACTTCCATGGCGATCGAATAGATGATCATATTTTTATGTTTCATGACGAAAGACTAGTTATGCCGCACATTGTGGATGACCAACAATAAAATAAATAAATAAATAAGATTGGTCGATTGATCAAAGAGATCAAAGGCGGAGCTAACACCGGTTAATTATCGGTTTGTTTACAATTTAAGTTAGCCACCAAAATATTTGTTTTCGTGTTTTAAAAAAGAAAACTAAAATTAAAATAAATCCTAACCGTGAAAACACTTAAATGACGTGTTATTATCTCTTTAAAACTTTCAAAAATTAGGTTATGAAAGTATTTTAATTGGGAAAATATAGGAAAGCTCTAAAATCATAGAGTTTAATAATATTATGAAATTAATCTTTAAAATCGTACAGTTTTAAACTGCTCAGACTTTCTCGCACTTTAATATCTTGGATTGAAAAATTTACTCACATACATACATACATACATACATATAAAGATAAAATGGAAATAATACTTGGACCAATATAAAGATGTCACTTGGAAGAATTTACTAAATTAGATGGGCTTAGGAAATCAAGCGTCGATGTTGGATACATTAAGATATTTATGAAAAAGAATAAACCTAGTTCAAAAAGAATATTTTTGTTTTTTCCATAAATATGACGCATAGCTCTCAAATATTCTCTTCTTTTATCCTAAGAATAATATCTAATCCTAATTTTTATGTAATTTCCTTACCATTAGCCAACACTATATAAATATCTTATTCACCCATATTTTGGGGCTTTCTTCTCCTCTCTTTCCTAGCAGTGGCAAAACGAATAATCAAATCGTATTCGAATCGGATCATAAACGAATTAGGTGAAAATTCAGTTGATTCGGATTCGATTCATTTATTAAATGAATTGAAATCTTAAGATTCGGATTCGATTCATTTATTAAACGAATATTCTGTTTAATTCATTTAATTCATATAATTAAATTAATAAACGAATCGAATCGAATCGAATCTGGATTCGTTTACTATTTGTTTCTTCTATAACAAATCTATAACGAATCTATTTTAATATGAATTTGTTTACAAAAATATAATTAATAAACAAAGATTAAGTAAAGTAGTAAAAAGACAACAAATTTAACATTTTACAAAATACAAATTTATTATCATTTATAATTATTATATTAGCCTTCAAACTTTAAAATTTTTCATACATATTTATGGATAAATAAATAATCTAATTAAATAAATAATAAACGAATGAATTTTTTTTCAATTCGTTTATGATACATTTATTAAATGAATCCTAAACGAATAAATAAATCAATGTCCTCAAACCTGGATTTGATTCGTTTAATAAGCAAATTGAATCAAATTCACAAATTTATTAAACGAATCAATTTTTTCAAATCCAAACCTATTTAATTCACATCGAATCAAATCGAATAAACAAATCCTGACCCAAATTACCACCCCTACTCTCTACCTTACTCTCCTCTTTCTCACTTACACACATACTCTCTCTCCATCTTTTAGATCATCTCCCACTTGCCTATTTTTAGGAGGCCATTTCTATTTTCTATCTTCATTATCTTTATTACCACTCTTCATATCTTTATTCACCATCTTCATCTATATCAACACCAAAAATCTATATATAGCAACCTAGTTTTGTGTTTTATTCATCTTAGATAACGTAAAATATTATGTAACTTCTCATTTTTATAATGGATTGGTGATTACTTACTATTGTGCAAATTTTATTGTACCACAAGCAAATGAATCACTTGAGTCTCTGAATTCACACTCAACACTTCACCATGGGCTTAATATTCCTTTTTAGTTCCAACTAACTTATAACAGGGTATTTCCACTATTCACAAGTCTCATTCTGATAAATATGATATCAAGCACCCATTGTGCCTGCGAGAAATAATATTCTACTAATTGTGGTGCTAATACACGTTGTGTTAGATGATAACAATCTTTCTGTCGATAATATGGACAAGACTGTCTACTAAATAGCTTAGATATACTCTCTGTCAACACAGACTCAAGACGAACCACAAGTACTATTGGGAAGTTTTCTTTCTTTAATAAATATATAGCTAAAGTACTCATGTGTCAAACAATAATAATTTTGCACTAGGGAGCCAGTATACCGTGCAAAATCTATATAAGATTTACTGTCTGTAAATAATGAGTCAAAACAATCCACATAAATGAGAGAGAGAGAGGGTGAATAAACTTACCAAATTAAGCCCATGAATCATGTTCAGGCTTCATCTTTAACCTAAGTTTGAAATTAAATTAGCTACTCATAATTAAACAAGGGGTAAAATAATAATTTTATATTAAAATATGTAAAATTACAAGTTAGAGTGAGAATTATACAAAATAGAGCTCAAATTTAGATTCAAAGCTCTCAAATTAGGGGAAGCGAGTTCCCTGTTTATATATACAATGGGTAAATCATAACTATTGAATGAAAATAATTCAGATGCTTAAGATTGTGCCACGTGGTAAGCTCTGATTAGATGGAACACTTCATTAGAGTTGTGATTCTATATATTGCATGTAACTTGCGTGTATTTTTCTGTCCAATGATATTCTACCACGTCATTGGTCAATGCTAACGTTAGTAAGCTTTGATTCACTGTATTACATGTAACGGGCGTGCATTTTTCAGTCTAATAATATGCTGTCACGTCATCAGCCAACAGTAAACGCATATGTAGGTCAAACAGGATGTTACTACGTTATCGGTCAATGCCATGTTAAATCCCCACCAAAATTAGCATACATCCTAAAATTATAATTTTACACTTTATGTCATTCCTAAGATTTTTAGCTATTTTGAGCTCAAAACTACTGTCTGACTTTTTGTTAATCACAAAATAATCAAAATATCCTTAAAATATATAAAATGCTCAAATTATAACCAATGCACAAAATCAAAGCTTAAGGGACTTAATTACATAAAAATCTAGATGTAATGAGACTTGGAATGTAAAATAACGATTTTACCCTTTACAAACATACACTCTCCATCACTCAACACTTACTCTCGTGGATATAGGCCAAAGGCCGAACCGTCGTGCATGCTGTGTGTTCTTTGTATTTATGTTTGTGTTATTATATTTTCAATTTGAGGTTGAGATTATGTTTCACATATGAGCTTATCTAAGTTGTCCTTTTAATATACTTAAGCTACTCTTAAGTGCACATTAGCCCCCCATATCAACTTATGTGGGGCTATACTAGGCTCCCTCCATTGTTTTTCATATGACCATCTCAGATCACTATGCATATTACTTCATTTCATTACCTTGTGTATCTCAGCTAAACCACCTGCCCCAAACATCAGAAAAACACTCCTAGACCCAAACTTATCATAAGCTCCCCTCATATATAAATTTAGTTGTTTGAATCAAATTTGAGCTATATCCGCTGAAAACTACCCAATTGATTCGAATCGAATCTTAGTGGAAATTTGGTGAAAACAATACACACTCACACATGACCACTATAAATGAACTCAAATCCTAATTAAAATAAGAAAACAAAATGACTCAAGTACTATATCTAAATGAGAAAAATTCTAATAAAAATAGAATATATAAAACTGACTAATTTTAGAAATTTTAAAATATTTTTCACAAATACATTCTAAATCACTTTTTGGAATAGGTTGAGAGAGCTTTATTAAACCTAAAGTTTTCTTGATTGCAAATAATTTTTTGTACTTTTTGAGAAATTTGTTTATATTCACCCGAGAGGCTCCACATTCAAATATCCAAGAGGTTTTATATGATTACTTTTTCTTCTAAAGTTTTTTTTGGGGAAAATACATGAAATACAATATAGGAGGAACAAATTCTAAAATAATAAATCGCAAATTAGGAATTTGACAATATAACAATATTATAGCTGAAATATTAATTACAACAATGAAATAACAACATGAAATAAGACAGAAGAATAGAATACAAATTGAGACATATGTGATACCACTATTACCACAGTTTCTTTAAAACAAGTTTGCCTCCTAGTATTGGGTGCTTTAGGATTTGAACATCTATTTCCTAAGATACAAAAATGATGAATAGCTCTGGCGAACTACCAATTTATTTCATAGTGAACTTCCATTATGTCTTAACTCTATCAAAATAAATATACGACAAAAGAGGAATTAAAGATTAACTAATTCTATTCTTCTATTTTATTACTTATTTTTTGACATTTTGTATGTCTCTTGCTCATCTTATCACTTCCTTGAAATCCAGAAGTATGCCAATTTATGCGCACTACCAAATTATTATTTAGCGAACTTCCATTGTGTTTGAAATTTATCAAAATAAACGTACGACAAAGGAGGAATTAAAGATTATCTAATTATGTTCTTCCATTTTATCATTTCATTCTGGATATTTTATAAGTCTCTTGCTCATTGTTAGCCCTAGATCGATTAAAGATCCATCTAGAGCCACCAAAATCTCACTAAATTCTTTGATTAATGAATTAGAAATAGCCATTTGAAACACACAAATGGCTAAAATAGAAACAAGTAAACAAGAGGCACAAACTTAAGTGGTTCAGCTTGGAGATGGCCTATATCTACCGAAGAACAAAGCAGCAATCATATTTCAATCACAAAGAACAAACAACAAGATTCATGAAGATGTGACAAGCTTTCAATATTTTGCATCCACAGCCTCTAAGGCTATATACAGATCTAGAGGATTATAGAAAGATGACGCGTTGACCAGTTATGTTTTGGATTTGTTATAAAAAAAAAAACCAAAATATTCCCACATTAACAACAACCAATAGTGGCCTTGACTATATCATGATCTTATGCTTTGAATAAGTAACCAAAACAATCCTTAAGCTTGTCATTTTGAATTGCTGCTTAATAAGTAAACACACATGATGACATGTGCTTGACTTATGAAAAATGACTGACATTGTGTGGCTGTAGTCTATTTCATTTTCTACTCTAACTGACAAGTCATACACAACTCAAAATATCAATTGACAAAGCAACACTCTCTAGAACCTAGTTTCAAGCTCATACTTCAACATTCTCCATCTTGATCTTGAAATTCTCTTAAACTTGCTACTCTTTTCTTCACTCTTCTGCAATTTGCCTTTCACATTTCTTGCTAAATCTACATATAGCTTAAACTTAACACTTGAAACAGCCTTTGTTAACATATTAGCAATATTATTATCGTTATGGAATTTTTTCAACTTCACAGTTGCCTTAGACATTTCCAATCTAACGAAGTTCAGCTTTATGTCAATAAGCTTGGTCTTTTCATAATGAGTCTGGTTTTTGCTTAAGTGTATAACATTTTGGCTATCACAATATATCACCATAGACATTTGATCAACTCTAAGCTCTTTCAACATGCCTTTTAACTATACTGCTTTTTTAATTGCTTTAGTAATAGCTATGTATTTAGCTTTAGAGTTGACAGGGCAACAATACTCTACAATTGACCTTTCTAGTTAACAATATAGTTGTTCTACGTGAATAGATACCCTATAAAAGATCTTCTTCTATCAAAATCTTTTGCATAATCTGAGTCCACATATATAACAATCAA
The DNA here is from genome assembly GCA_030449075.1 of Murraya paniculata. NCBI lineage: Eukaryota > Viridiplantae > Streptophyta > Magnoliopsida > Sapindales > Rutaceae > Murraya > Murraya paniculata. The sequence goes on from JAEVFN010000041.1 coordinate 674,967, forward strand.
ACATCATCTTATCTCTGTCTCGATACATTAAACCATGACTTGATGTCCCTTTTAGATATCTAAGTATCCACTTATGTAGCCTTCTAATGCTCATTCTAAGGATTGGCCATATAATAGCTAACAACACTACTAGCATATAGCATCATGCTTACATCAAGCACCCAACTACACTTGTACAGGGAATCTTCATCATTTCAGACATTCCAGATTCAGTCTGGGGGTACTCTTATTCTACTAACCTGAAATGAGCTAGTAAGGGTGTTTAAACTAGTTTTGAACCAATCATTTCAACTTATCAAGCACGTTATTGATGTATACTTTTGGTTTAAAAATAAAGCAGTATACTTTCTGTCCTTGATTAATTGCATCCCTAAAATCATTTTGGTTGGTCCAAGATTCTCCACTTCAAACTCTTCTTTAAGTTGTTTTAGAACTTTAATTTGATATATGCTCTTGTTCGTAATAAGCATATCATTCATATATAAAAATAAATAAACCATTTAATCAGAAAATCTCTTTAAAGTAAATATAGTAGTCTAGATTGTGCCTATGAAAAGTAAGCTTCATCATAAAACTATCAAACCTGAGGTATTACTGTTTAAGTGACTGTTTAAGACCGTAAAGAGACTTCTTCAAGCAACACACCCAATCAGTCCTTGTCGATGCACAAAGCCTTTATATTAAGCCATTACAATCTGTTCTTCTAACTCTCCATGTAAAAATGCGGGTTTTACATCAATATGTTCTAAATGCATATTATTTACTGCTACAAATGATAGAATGATTCTTGTAGAGGCATGCCTGATCACAGGGGAGAAAACACCTATGTGGCAGTAAATAACATAGGTGTACACCCACTTACAACCTGCCACTACCTTCTGCTCTAGGTTTTCTACAAGTTCCCAGTTACCATTTTTGTATAATGACTCTATTTCCTCCCTCATAGCTTTAATGTTCTAATTTACATCTCTACCATTTTTGTTAATGCATATGCAATTAAATCTGCATATCCATACTTCTTTAGTGTCTTTATTACTCTCTTTCATCTATCTCTTACAACCTAATAATCTTGTATTCCAGTTTGACTATCAGAGGCCACTAGCATCATTAGCAACATACCTTTCATCTTTTGGTATCTCAGCTTTAGTTGAATAGGCTATTTTACTAGCGAACTCTACTTTAGAATGTTGTCTGTCTCAATCAGAAACCTCCTCTATATTTTTATGATTCAGAACTTTACTTTTGCCAAGCGTTCTTAACTTATTGAAAACATCTCTACTGATTATATACCTTGGTGGCTTTAACTCTATGCACCAAAGTCTCTAACCCTTTACAGCTTCAGGATATCCCAAGAAAACACACTTCAAAGCTCTAGGCTCAAGTTTTCCTTAACTGATATGTGCACATGTAAGATAGCCAAAAATCTTCAATTATGAATAATTTGTAGCTTTTCTCACTATATCTCTATAGTTTTTTTAAAGTCTAAAGCACTAGAGGGACTTCTATTGACTAGATAACAAGCTGTCATCAGTGTTTCAACCCATAAGGATTGAGAAAGTTTAGAATGAATTAACAAACACCTAACCTTATCCATTAGGGTTCTATTTATTCTTTCAACAAGTCCATTTTTCTATAAATTATGCCTTACTATTTTTTGCCTTGCAATACCATTCTGATTGTAGAAATCATCAAATTGTTAGTTGTAAAAGTCTTTAAACTGTTGACCTTTCTATCCGTTTGTGTCTCAACCAATACCTTCCATTGATTAAACCTCTCAAAGATCTCATCCTTGCTCTTTAAGGCATAAATCCAAAACATCCTAGAATAGTCATCTATAAAAGAGAGGAAATATTTTGCTCCACCTAGAGAAACAGTTTGTGATGGTCCATGTAAATCAGAATAGATGTAATTCAGGGTCCCTTTTCGTATTATTTACTATAGTTTTAAAACTAGTTCTAAAGGATTTACCTAGGACACATACGTCACAGAACTAAAGTCCCTTAACTCATTACCTCCTAAAACTCCTTGATGTTCTAATGCTTTCACCCATTTTTCACTCATATGTCCCAATCCCAAGTGCCAGGTGTTTTATCTAGGCTCTGACTTGTAGAACACTGACATCACTAGATACAATGGTACCTTGAAGCCTATACAAACCATTTTGGTTATTTCCCTTCATAATCACAATGGACCTTTTAATAACTTTTAAGATGGCAGATTCAACCTTAATGACACAATCTATTTGCTCAAGAACACCCAGAAATATCAAATTTCTTTTAAGATCAGGCATATGTCTGACATTATTTAGTTCTTTGTTCATCCCATCAAACATTTTGCGTCTTATGGTTCCTACAACTACCTTGCACAGTGAGTTATTTCCTAGCATTACTTCTCCACCATCAAATAGTTTATAACTAGGAAAAATATTTTGATCATGGCATACATGATAAGTATGACTAGAATCAAGAACCCATGTAACGTTGGTTTGAGTTCTAAAAGCCAAAATAACACCAACTGAGTCATAGCCATCATCCTCATTTTCATCAAATGCAACAGTAGCATCTCCATTCTTTCCAATTCCTTTTTTATTCTTGTTCTTTCTCTCTGAACAATCCTTGAAATGCCCTTATTTGTGGCATTGGAAGCATATTCGGCTTTTATTCTTGGACCTAGATTTCCTCCTTTTCTTACCATATTGTTTTCTTTCTTTTCTTGTATTCTCTTACTGGCAATCTATTTCCATCCTTAGTTTCTACCTTCTTACTAACCTCTTTTAAGCTAAGAGAGTCTTTAACATTTTCCATTGTTATAGATTGCCTCCCATATAACAGTGTGTCAACAAAAAGTTCATAGAAAGGTGGGAGTGAAGATGGTTGAATGATTGCTTTATCTTTATTTTCTAATCTCATATTGATAGCTTTAAGGTCAAGAATGGTCCTATTAAAGTTATCAATGTGAGTTGCTAATGAACTACCTTCTTCCATTAAAAGAGTGTATATCCTCTTCTTGGAACAAAGCCTTTTGGTAAGAGACGTTTTAGTATATAGGTCTTTTAGCTTCTTCCACAAACATGTAACAGTTTTTTAATCCTTAACCTCCCTGAAAACTGCATCTCAAAGACTCAAGATCAATGTGTTGTGTGTTTTATCAAGAGCATCTTGCATATCATTATCCTTGATCTTGCTTAATTTCTTGCCAATACTTGGCTCCCTCAAGGTTTCCTTAAGTCCTTGATGTACCAGCAAAGCCCTCATCTTAAGCCTCCATAGATGGAAATAATTTTCTGTAGTGAATTTCTCCATTTAAACTTGGATGTTACCATTTCTTGAATCAAGAATCAAAGATATAAGCTCTGATACCAATTTGTTAGCCCTGGATCGATTAAAGATCAACCTAGAACTACAAGATCTCACTAAACTCTCTAATTAATAACTTAGAAACAGCAGTTTCAAACAAACAAATTGCTAAAATAGAAACAAGTAAACAAGAGGCACAAATTTAAGTGGTTTGAACTGGGATGGCCTACATCTACTGAAGAACAGAGTAGCAATCTTATTTCAATCACAGAGAACAAGTAACAAGATTTATGAAGAAGTTACAAGCTTTTAATATCTTGTATTCACAGCCCCTAAGACTATATATACAGATCTGGAGGATTCTAGAAAGATCACATGTTGATCAGATGTGTTTTGGGTTTGTTAAAATTTGCCTGCCATTGATAACAGCCAATAATGGCCTTGAACACATGCTAATCTTGTGCTTCGAATAAATGACCAAATGATCCTCAAGCTTGTTGTTTTGAGCTGCTGATTAATAAGTAAACACACTCGATAGACGTGCTTCACTTATGACAAATGCTTAACATTGCATGGTTGTTTTTTGTCCCATTTTCTACTTTAATCGACAATTCATACACAACTCAAAACAGAAACTAACAAAGCAACACTCTCTAGAATCTAGTTTCAAGCTCAAACTTACAACACTCATCTTGTCACTTCCTTGAAATTAAGGGAAAATGTAATTTATAGAATTTTTGTGCGGGGCATTTTTGTTTATAAACTTGACTATTAAAAATACTGTAACAAATGCATTTAATTTCTTTTTAAATGCACTTGTAACTACTGCTTTTAATATCTAATTAAAGGTGTAACCACTGCTTATTAAACACTTGATTTAATTCTTGAATTAAATTCAAAGTGTAACTGTAGCTCATTAACCACCTATTAAATTGTAGAATTAGTTTCATTTTAAAATCTGAATTTAATTTACCATTACAATCTCAGAATAAATTCTAAATTTAATTAGCAGTTACAAATATTAAATTTTGAAATTGAGTGCATAATTAATTTTGAATCTAACTAGCCATGTTACAAACTCTATACCTCTTTCTTTTATCATATTTTTAAGTGTTTATTTCTCATTTACTCGAGCATCACTTTTGGTATATAAACACATCATTTCAAAATACTCACAAATGAGATTTTGAATCATCCTTGACCTTCCACTTATGCTAAGTGAGTTCCACTCAAAATTATGCTTGTAAATAGCAACTCATTATGTTATTTTTCCAACATTTTTTAGAAGATCAAGAATGTTATTAATAGGGATAGAAAGCAGATTTTCCCATTTGGGATGACATAAACAAGTCCTATGATTTTTTATGGGACATGAATGTGGCTAATGTGAAAATCTTGTCAAATTATATTTTTAGCCGTCTATATTTTTGTATCACTTGTAAAATATTATAATTATAATAACATTTCATTTTAGTTATTTTCAGCCCTAAAACTAAAATAACTAAACTAAAATACCCAACAACATCATCCACACAAACATAGTTTGACATAGATATTAAAAAAATAAATCTTAACTATTAAGCTTTTGGGTTATTAAAACTATGTTGAATTAACAAACCACTTTAGAAATTATTGAAGTGTACATTTTACTACTTTAACTATGGAAAAATAAAATTTTACTATTTTTTAGAATTATTTCTATTAGTCAAATGCTGATGTTATAGGAACAAATATGTCTTTGGATGAAATCTAACCTAAAATTATGAATCAACCTAAAGATTTGAAAGTATGAAAAATATACCTCGAAATCAAATTAAAAGTACTATAACATACCCCAGATTAATATTAATTTAAAAATATACCTCGAATTCCCATTAAAAGTACTATGAAATACCCCTGATTAATATTAATTTGTATTTTGTAATAATTTATAACATTTGAAATGTTAAAAAAAATAAAAATAAAAATTAAGAAAATAAAAAATTATTATTTTTAAGGGTTATTTTGTTATATTTTCAAACGTTTGGTGCTCTTTTTGAAGTTGTCAAAAATTTATACTTATTTTGGTATTTTACAAAGTCAACTAACAGTTAGAGATAGCCAATGGGCATGGCATGGGCATGGCATGTGTTTAGGCAACATGGCATGACACGAGCACTTTTTGGTAGGGCACAGTAGCACGGCATGTACACGGGTTGGGTTAATTTTAAGCATGTGGGCCTTAAAAACACAGCAAGATTCGAGTTGGGCTAAAGCATAACATGTGAAAAAACCTACAGTACCCGCTCCATTGGAAACCTAGCATGTTGCCCATGGACCATCAATAGCATGCATGCTAAAGTATATTAAATTAAAATTTTTTAATGAAAAATAAACTTAAAATTCTATGATTTTACAAATAACTTATAATGTATTTTATTAGTGTAGGTTTTTTTAAGTTCATTTAAGTCTTAGTTTTAAAAAAAAAAAATCCAATTATTTTATATTTATAATTTATTAAATGAATAAATGATATCATGATTTTGTAAATGATAAATCTAAACTTTTACGACTTTAACATTTCGTTTATGAAATCATAAATTAGTTAAAGGAGATATGTTTCATCTACGAACAAAATGTTTTTCACCATTTACACACATAAAATAAAATTGTGAACGAAATATGTTTTATGATAAATTAAAAGTTGCATTTTCATTAAATGGAGTTCGAGTGAAAGTACAATATTAGTAGTTTAAATAATATTAATTATAATTTGCATCGCTACAATTTACAGTACATCCCAACTAGGTTGGCACCTATTGAACCATCTATCATTTGCAAAATTAGATAATACGATTGTTTTTAATGAAATGTTGATTTTTATATTTTAATTTGAAACTTGTAAGCATTACTGCTATCATCGAATATGATCTATGATTCTAAGTCTAATTTAACAATTAAATGTTAATTCTTAAGAAAAAAATTATTATTATTACTACTACTACTATTATAATTATTATAATTTTACCGAAGGTTCTAACTTATTAGTTTTTTTTTTTATTAAAAACCACCCGTAGGTGGGGGGTTAGGCGGGACCCCCTTACCTGTAGATTATTAAACTAAAATAAAAAATACATCTGGAGGGGGACATGAACCAAAACCTCCAAGCAGAAGAATGACAGCGACAAGCAGAAATAAAAGATAAATAATCAATGTAAGCGCCCGAAATGGCGCCTGCGATACTTGTGACCAGTAACTAACTTGAATTCTTTCCGTGAGCTAGAGGATTGTGGACCAACGACACTGAAGTCGGAATCAAAATCACGTCCCCCTGTACCCTCAGGCTCAGAGGCCAAATGCTCATTACCGACGAAATTTTCACCGGAGCTGAACTCCTCATCTGATTGAGGGATGTCTGGATCATAGGAGTGAAAACCCATATTAAAGGAGCGAATAGCCTCGGTTGTAGTCCGAAAGAAAGTAGAGCCGGGGGAGGTCCTCAGACCGGTGGCATCATACACCCCATAATCCTCAAACTCGGGAATATCCGTGCAGTGAGTGTTAAATGCCACCTGTAAATGGTCATCCATAGGCATAGTACGGCGAACGGGTTCGCTCGAGTCAGCTCCAACAGCATCGGAAGGTGGTGATGGGTGTCTATCTGGAACACCAGACTCTGAAGACCGAATATGAGCAGCCACAGAATCCCGCTGATCAACCGGAACAGCAGCAGGAGGCACGGAAGCAGGGGAGGCCAAAGCAGCAGGAGATCGAGCCGGCTCCGATGAAACGGGGAAAGTCATAGCAACAGTGGTAGGAACTGGAGGAGGAGTAGAGTCCGAAGGCATTGAAGTAAAAAGAGAGAAAGCAGAGCCCGAACCCTGGCCCTGGTCCACGGGCATAGGAGGCCAGTGATCAGCAACAATAACATATTTGGAAGCCTGAGCCTCCCTCGACTGAATAGCGGGATTCGCAGCTGGAGAGTTGCCCTTGTCTCGGGGCGCAGTAACTTTGGCCTCGCCAGCTGGCTGAACAGGCTTCCGAAGCCTAGGATTAGCAACATAACAAGATGCCGCAGTGTGACCCAGATGCCTACACGAGGTGCAGTATGCAGGGACTCGCTCAAATACAACATCCTACCAAAACCCAGAATCCCCCTCCCCAATCCATATACGAGGCAGCAATGGCTTCAAAACGTCATACTCCACAAGTACTCGAGCAACTGACGGCCTATTAACCGAGGCCATGGCATGATCAACTCGCAGAGGTATACCAATAGCAGCAGCAATAGAAAACAAAGCTGGCTTGCAATGAATAAAATGGACCGGCAAATACAGTAGTGAAACCCAAACAGACACAATGGGAGATTCGACTGAACAACGAAAATCAGGGCTCCACTTAAATATACGCATACCCCACCCACTAACATACCAGGTCTGTCGGACCCAAATACGCGAATAATCCTCCTCCATAGACATTTTAATTAAAACATGTCGATTATCCAATAATTAAACCTGACAACTACCCTTCAACCCCAATGAAACAAAAAATTTTTGGATAATATCCATAGAAGGGCGGCCAAAGGAGAACTTACCGACCAAAGCTAATTTGAACGGTTCAGCCATGGCTTGAATTTCCGCTGCAGAGAAGTGTATGGCGGGCTCGCCACGATAGAGAGTAGTCGGCTTAACCGAAATGGGGGATACAGCAGGGCCCGAAACAGCATCAAGGAATGATTTTTGGGGCCGAGAAGGAGCTGATGGGTTGAGAATGGATGACGGGTTGAGCACCGTAGCATAAGTGGGCTTGGGGTTAACCGTCGTGTGGCGAGTGGAGGGGGTTGGAGCGGTTGGTCGGTGTGACTGAGATGGGCCGGCTAGAACAGCACCAGCATGAGGATTCGGGGCCCGTTGAGGGTGAGTATCCACAGGAGAGGAGATGGGCTGATGTTCTGAGCCCATATGGCTTGCATGGGTTGCATGGGCTGTCACGGTTTCAGAGGGGCTGCATGTGCTGTCACGGGAGCATGGGTTGCACAGGCTGGCTTGGGTGCGTTGGTTGCATGGGCTGTCTTGGGTGCATGGGGGTGAGGTGGATGCAGATGGCTGCCCGAAGCTTGCTGGCTAGCGGTCGGAACAGAGGCTGGCATTCGAGAACCACCATAGGCAGCAGTTAACAACATATGAACCATAGAGGGATCAGCCACGACCACTGGTCGGTGCGGCTGTAAGGCGGCGGTTGGTGGCTGAGGGTCAACCAACGGCAACTGCAGGAGGTCAGCAGAGCCGTGTAAGGCACGTGGGGCTGCAGCAGGTAACGTGCATGGCACGTGAGAGGAGTTAGGGTTTTTTTCTAAACCCGTTTCTGCATGTGAAGAACTTCTCGGCTGGGGCTGCTGGGATTCCATGGCAGCTGCAGATGGAGGCAAGGGGTGTGGTCGAGGTCGGCTGGGGTCATCACCGACGGCCATGCACGCGGCGGCAGACGGCAGCGAAACGTGACTCGTTTGGTGCACATGGGGAGCACGTTCGACGTGCAAACGCAACTGTCGTGAGGTCTGATCAGTCAAGGCTGGTTCACCGACCAAAGGAGGGGGGTCCGTCGGGTTCTGGCCACCGTCAGCGGCCAAGGACGCCGTGGCTGCATGCGGGTGGTGTGGAGTCCGTGAATAAGCTTGGTGGGCCCGTGGATAGAGATCGGCCAACCGGTTGCTGTCATCATGTTTAGAGGGGGCCGGCGGTGCCACAGGAGCACCAGCAGCGGTGGTGGTGGCCGGAAAAGAAGTGTGGCTCCGTTTTGAAGAAACCCGTGCATGTGAGGCAGCACGGGGTGCATGGGCCGGCTGACGGAGGGGCTGCCGAGGCTGGGCTGGGTTGCCGGAGGTGGGGGGATTGGTCCGGTGGTGGCTGGGGGCCACCACCGGCTGCCGGTGAAGCCATACCGGCGGCCAAAGTTGGGAGGCAAGCTTGCGGCTAGTTGAGAGCGTTTTCCCGAGGAGGGAGAAAAAAATTTTTGGTTTTTTTTTGGTTTTTTAAGTTCTAACTTATTAGTAAGTATTACATTTTCTTACTCTTATTAGTTTAACATTTTTTAATATTAACATGAGTTTTGAATTTTTAATTCTATTGAATTAAACTAAAGTTATGTTGGTCCAAAAAAAGTACACAAATTTAAAAAAAAAAAAACATGCCAAACTATTGGCATGCCCTCTTAAAAATAATGAAAAAAAAAAAGATAAAAAAGCTGGCCATGTTTTTTCTTAGGCATAGCATGTGTGGATTCATATTGGGCTAAGGAAAAAACAAAAAATTAGACATGGCACAACATAGCCCATTCACATGATGGGCTGTGCCGTGCCAGACCACAAGCACTCACAGACCTTCCTTTGATAAGTGGTGCCTTCCATTAGCCATATATACTAAAGATAGTAGAAGATGTAGTTAAGTGTTATTTCTTGATAGTTAATGTAGTAAGCTGTTACACTTCAATAATTCTTGTAGTGGTAACATAAAAGTAATAAATTGCAATTTCTTCATAATTAATGTAATAATCTATTACACTTCTATAATTCTTGTGATGGTTTGCTATTTCACTATAGTTAGTAGTGAAAGGATAATAATCCCTTTATTTTTTATTTTTTGAATTGTTACAAAATACATATATACTACAATTTAAGATCTATTGGAAGTCTAGATATATACATTTATGATGCAGCCAAGGAGAATGTAATCCTGCTAACAATATTTAGAGAAAAATTTACCCATATTTATTTGTAAAAAATCTACATCAACATAATTTGAGGGCATTAATCCATCATTGGACTACAAGCCCAATGAAAATCTTAATTATTGCTAAGCTTTTTAGCTTATCTCGTAAAACCTTTACTTAAATGTTATCATTATTGAGTATAGTAGTAAGCAAGGTCATCATCGCAGAAGATTGTTCCCAATTAATAAGTTATTAAAATAAAAACACACAAATTAGACAAACTAACCAACAACAAAAATTGAATTCAAATCCCTATCTGGACTCAATGAAATTAATTAAACTTTCCTGATCTACTAAGGAGACACTAATAAATTTGCACACAAAATTTTGGGGGATGTTTGGAGTTGATTTTTTATATGTAAACTAAACTAAAGAATTTAAAGTAAAAAATCTAGAATTGTAGAAAACCGTTCTTAATATCTGATGCAAAATATGGTTAAAAAATTATTCTCCTCCACCAAACATTATGTTGAAGTCAATTATTAGAGTTATCAATCACTTCCTTTTGAAAAAAACAACTCTAAGCTAATTACAAGCTCAATTATCTTGATATTTCTTTACTTACCTGTCAAGTAAAATAAGTTCTTTACTTAGTCTCTTTCCATAAAATAATCTAAAACAAACTCTCTCAATTCAATTTAAAGAATGCTTTAAAATCAAGAAAGATAAAGACTGAAACAAAAAACAAAAAAGCAAGCTTGTTTTATTTATCTTGAATTATATTTCACATGCAATCAAACAAAAATATTTTATAATCTTGATCACAATCTACCACTGTTGTTTAGTTATTTGACAATTACTGATAAAAAAAACCCCAAACTAGCAATCAAACCATTATTAAATTCATCTAGTTGGTCAATTAAATGAACAAGATAACAATTTTTAGATATGCGGGAATTGTTGGAATTATATGGATATTTTAAAATATTAATGACCCATATTAGAAGGAAGTGAGAGCAATTATTTTTATGTTCGATTTGAAATTAGTCATGCGTTTGATTTAATTATAATTAAAATTAAATAAGTCAAATCTACAAATAATTTAGATTATTTAAGTTGAATTAAATTTTAAGATACGTAGATGACTAATTAATATTAAATAGTAAAAGTGAGTAAATAATTCAAATTGAATTAGGAAAAGGGCTTTAGAGGATTTCTCTATATAAGCTAGACATAAAGAGCCTTTAAGAGAACCACGACTATTATAAAAAAAAAAAAAAAAAAAGAACAATCCAATTGCTCTAATTATTATTATTTATTTTTATCTCATATTTCTTCAACAATTTACTTTTACACTGTTGTGATTCGGAGTACAACTTCACAACCATGTCATTATATCCTGAAGATCAAACCACCTTATTTGTCTTTCTTGCATCAGGAAATCCTCCTTTGAGGTGTAGAATTTAGACCTAGGGACAATGTGCCTTTACAAATTTATGTTCATTGATCGAGTAACAACTTTAAGGTTATAGGATACAAATTTTTGGTTTATGGTTACAAGTTACATGTTAAGGGTGCAAGTTTGGGTTAATTAACAAGGATGCTAAAATCAAGCCATATTTCATGGCCGTTGGGTTTTCCAATTGGTATCATTTTTCCAACCAATTTTTGAATTTAAAGAAGCAATATTAATTCATATTTCTAATAAATTACATCATATTTCTGTTTTATCCGTAACTTTTTGTTTCATCAAAACAAGTTAGATTTTTCATTCTCTAAAATTCTTTTATCAGTTCGGTAACTTTTTTATTTATTCCTCTAATTGTAAACAACTAATAATTGAATATTGGTTAAGTTAGGCGCAGCAAAAGATCATACGACCCATTAACATGATATGAACCCAATAATAAAAACGTTGACCTTTATCAGATCAGATTGTTAATGGGCCAACCCATTCCAGAAAGGGCAAGTTTTTGGGTTTAAGCATCAAATACTCATTTCACCTATACCCATTAACATTAAATATTAATAATATTAATAATTTAGTTAGTTCGATAACTTCAATTATAAATTTTTAATGAAAACATAAATTAACTAATTATGTAAAGTTATATCAAATTCTAAAATCCCGAAGTATTTATTTTAAAATTTGTGTCCGTCATTGTACATTTGCATCTTTTTAAGTTAATTACACAATTCTCTTTCTACATTTCTTTTCCCCCTTCGGACTATAATAAATGACATCAATGCCTAGAATTAAGTAGTTGATTTTTTATACATTATTTGATGATGTTAATTGTTCAACATGAAGAATATTAATATTTTCTTTTGTTTGGTATTGTATTTTTAGAGAACGTTATTTTATAAATTGTTAATTTTATTTTAAACTAACGATAGAATACCAAAAATGGAGTTTAAATGGGCTGATTCAGGTAACACAATATGATAATGAGTGAATTTAGGTTCTCATTTCGTTATTCGGGTATATATAATTTTTCATGACATGATAAGAACAGGCCTAGCTTAAGTTTCAAGTTCAAAGAAATAACTAATTGTGAAATTGAAACCAAAAATTTAAATATATTATAACACTTCAAATTTAAATGATTGAAACTAAAAAATTCGAAAGCCCGAATTTTGGCTTTCCACCATCAAATCAGAAACGTTAAGTTAGTAAGGAATTTAGATGGTTAGTTTGGCAGATTACACACACCACTTGATTTCATTGGTTAGAGGAAAAGTGATCAGGTGCACACTGCCTGCTCAACACGCACCTTACAGTTCACACATCTAGTTCTGGGACTGCCAACTGTGCTATGGGACCTGGTTTGGATTGTGCGCTCAGTTGATCATTTCTCATAGCCAGAGTGCAAGTTATACTTGAATTTTGAATTCATGTATACTTTAGTAATGTTCTGTACGTGAGGATGGCAAAATTTGAATCCGGATCCGGATATAAGTACATCTGGATCTAGATCCAAATCCGATTAATATTCTTATATCTGGATCCGCAAAAAAAAAAAAGTGGATTCAGATATAGGTAATATTCGCACGGATTGTGGACGGATATTCCGGATATCCGGATCAGTAAAAATTAAAATTTAATAATTTAAAATTCAATAATTTAGTTAATAGTATGAAATAAAATCCAATCATAATTCAACAATCAATTGTTTAATACCTAGAATAATATATAAGACCATAAAGTCACAAATAAAAACACCGCAACATAAATCAAAAATCAAGAATAACATAAATCCAAGTCTAGCATCACCACAAATCCACAAATAAAATTATAAAAACACCACAAATCCACATAAAATAATGCAGATCCTAATGTATTTCTTAATTAAATTTAAACTTATATTTTTTTAATTAATCCTATTATGTTTTTTCATTAAACTTATATTTTTTTATTTAACTTTAATTTAATAAATAATTTAATTAAAAAATAATGTGGATCCCAATATATTTCTTTACTTAATTTATTTATTTATTTATTTATTTATTTATTAATCCTATTATGTTTTTTCATTTAACTCATATATTTTTCATTTAATTTTAATTTAATAAATAATTTAATTAAAAATAATGTGGATCCGGATATCTGATTTTTTGGATGCACTTGCATCCGAATCTGGATTCGATTTCACTCGGATCCTAATTTTAAGGATTCGGATCCATATTTTTAAATGTGCGGATCCAAATTTTTCTAGATCCGGATATTTTTACCAACCCTAATGTACGTAGATACTCACAATACATTGGCTCACAACAAAATTGAATGCACACAGTGGAAAACTTTTTCAACAAGAAGGATAGAGCACTTGGTCAGTAATGTACTAAAGAGTACACCGAAGCGATGCGTTGGCTAGGATTGGACGAAGCAATTGGCAATATTAACAAAGGCGGCAATTCTTGCATCTGATTGAGGCCAGTGGTGAAAGATGATTTCGAGCTAATTTCAAAGTACCCCTCGTGAAACGATAATCTTTTCAATTATCCTATTTATTATTGAAAACATTAAATTACTCTTCAATAATCGTTAACTTTAATGATTGACCATTGTTGACTTGTTAAAGTATGAAAATATCCTTTTTTTTTTAATAATTTTGCTAACAATTTTAACCCTAAAAAATTACTATTTGAATTAATAACAAAATAAAATGAAAACACAATTTTGGCTGTATTGGCTGCGCGTGGCCATTGGTTTGGTTCCCACGGCTGTGCACTGCCGAGGGTTTGGGTGCCATGGTCGCGCTCGACCTTGGATTTGGTCGCCATGGCCATGTGCGGTCATGGATTTGGTTCCCATGGCCACACGCAACCATAGGTTTGGCTACGCGGCCAAGAGTTTGGGGGCCATGGGTATGGTATCCATCGGTGCAAAATGGAAATATTTAAAAGCATCTTATGGGTGCATTAAATATTTAAAATATTTATTTGTGTTTTGAAAATTTAGTCTATATAGAGGTTTGGTCTTGTTCTGTTAATTGATTGATAGGAGAATGTATAAATATTATTTTATCCTTTTGCCCTTTAAAAATAGCAAAGAGATAATGATTTTTAGGGTAATTTGATATTTTTAAAAGTAAGGGGATAATTTAAAGATTGTCACTTTATGAGGCAGTACATTGAAATTACCTTTTTGATAATACTATCTTGCATATTTTATTGTTTCCAATTTTGACGAACTTGAAAAAAGTAGCTTCTTCCCTACAATTAAAGGAAAATAAAAGGAATTGCAACTAATGTGGATGGTATCATCCAATTGATAATAGGCATCAAGGCCTGAATGAAGGCCAACAATTTCTCCATCAATGTTGAAAAGAGGGAAGAGTTTTAAAGTAAAAATTAATAATAATAATAAATAAAATAAAATAACATCAGCCGTCTTTGTTTTGTCACCTTTGTCACCATAGATCGTTGTAGAATCCTACGATCTATCAGTATGTTATCTTTAGTCGATCTCATTTTCGTCGCATACATATCCACACCCCATCTTATGCATTTCAGCTATCAGGGTGTGTTGTTAATATTGGAAAATTTAGTGAGTCAGCAAATGAGGTTGTATTAATAAGATTGCAACAGTATGTAAATAAGCTAAATGAACCGCAAACAAAATTAATAGCCAAGAAATTAATTGTCGGAACAACAACAAATTGAGCACTGCAAAAAGGAAATGAAAGACAGAAAAAAAATATTGAAAACCCGAGTCCTGTTAAATAACAGTCTCCTTAAAATATATTTATCGGCTACTTCGGTGCTTTTAAATTTGTCGATATCTGTTTCCGAGAATGCAACAGGAACGAATTATTCGCCAAGCACGCACAAATAATTCCGACGAAATGTAACAATAGAGAATCTCGATCTGAAATTGGAACGGCAGAGGAAAGAAATTTTCAAGTGCTTCTTGTGTGTCTTTGTTCTTCACAAAACAGAAAAGGGAAGCTACCTTTTTATACACATGGGAATACGTAACTGCTGAATAAAAGATTAAATATTTGAATTAATTTGCTTCTGTAACAACCCATTGAATTGAAGGTAATCAATTATGTAACTATTCATTGAATTCGAAATATTCAATTCTGTAACAGCTCATCGAATCCGAAATCAAAACTACCCTTTTGATTGTGAAGCTGTTACTGTTACAATATTTAAATGCCCCATGCGAGCCTAAGTAATTTTGGGCCGATATTCGTATACGCAGGACGCGCGGGTGCACACGAGTTCAACCAAACTGCGCTTGGATTTGCACCTCCCCTGCGCACGCACGTGTGGAGAGAGCCTTTATCCTTAAAATTCTTACTCATGTGTGGATGAGTGTTTATATATAAACACAACTCCCTTAGCTTATCTTTCCCTTGTGGAATAAGTTCCATTTCCTTTCAAATTTTTAACTTCAAGGGTGCATTTTGAGAGTCAATTTCTCATTCACGAAAGCATCATTTTTTTAGTATACATTCTACCATTACAAAGTGTTCGCGGAACAGAATCCGAACCACTCAAGATTTTTCATTTTCACTAAGTGGGTTCCGCTCAAAATGTGCCCTCATATAGCATCTTAATTAGCTATTTTTTCCACAGTTAAAGTCCCAAAACTTTGTGTTACATTACAACTAAGTCGGGTTTATTTGTCATATTTTTAGAATTTTAGAGGTAGTTTGTAAATATTCAAAATTTTAGGATCCTTTGATATTTTAAAACCTATGTAATCACATTTCAAGTTCTACCCAATACAAGGAAAAATTGTATCCACCCCATCTCAACCCGACCAAGGTAAAAATCTACTGGGTGCACTTTAAGAGTTAATTTCTCATATACTCGACCAAGGTAAAAATCTACTGGGTGCACTTTAAGAGTTAATTTCTCATTCACGCAAGTATCATTTTTTAGTATAAATTCTACCATTTCAAAGTGTTCACGGAATAGAATCGAACCACTCAAGATTTTTCATTTTCACTAAGTGGGTTCCACTCAAAATGTGCTCTCATATAGCATCTTAATCAGCTATTTTTTCCACAGTTAAAGTCCCAAAACTTTGTGTTACATTACAATTAAGTCGGGTTGATTTGTCATACTTTTAGAATTTTAGAGGTAGTTTGTAAATATTCAAAGTTTTAGGATCCTTTGATATTTTAAAACCTATGTAATCAAATTTCAAGTTCTACCAAATATAAGGAAAAATTGTATCCACC